>CM055120.1:225283704-225681204 GCA_029206835.1 Rana muscosa
TTGGAATGTATGATTTTTATTACATTTCTTTTTACCTCTTGATAAACAATGTGAAATTTTGATTAAATAAATTGTAATTTATTTCAGGAATTTATGCCTTTTTTGACTGATTCTTGTGTTCAACTGCATTATTTATATCTTCAAATATATAGGTAAGAAACTTTCCATACAGATCAAACAAATGCTTATTTTCAGCTTTGATGTGTTGTAGTATTCTCTGCCATGGCTTTATGCTGGCCATAATTTTTTATTTTTATTTTTTTCCCCCCATCAGCTGGTTACCTGAAAAAAAATTACTCTTTCGTTCATGGACGGACAGAGCTTCAATCTTGACAAGTGGGGGTATTGGCCTTCATTTAGGAGTGACTAGGCAGAAAAAGTGTTAACTTCAGAGCTGAACAGCCCCACCCAGGGGGCTGTCCTACTGGCTATATCCCCTCAGCCTGCACGAAGCAGATCAGTTTTTTTCTGCCTAGTATAGGAGAAGGACATGGCTCCCTTCGGGCCCATTGGTCCATAGGGTTTTTACGTTTCTACGTTTTTTTTGTTCCTGTGATCGTCGATCAACTGCCGACTGGGTGACAGGCTGGATCCCAGATCCTTGTAGTCTCCCCAGTTTCGGCCATTGAGCGTGTGCCGACCCTAGCTACGCGTTGTTTTTTCCACGACATGACCGTCGCTCCACGGGTGGCCGGTGAGCTTTATGCTCCAGGGAATGCATATGATCGGTCTCTATGGCTCAATCACAGCATGCCGGGCTGATAGTCACCTCCGTAACTGTGCGGAAGATGGTTTGTCCGGAATGTCTTCCAGCATAATCCACGCAGGAAGGGTAAGTAGCTTCCCCTGCTTCGGCAGGAGGACTTGGCTGGACATTCTTGGAGAGATCAAGTAAGTGGTTTTGCCCTTTCTTTCCTCTCTCCCTGCCTTCCCTCCTCCCTGGGCTCTGAAAGCCAAGGCTGGCTGCTGGGTGCTGGGGGTCACCTGGCGGGCTCCATCTGGAGCGGGAACTGCGCTGTAGGCTATCATTGGAAATGTCAATTTTTGCTGCTTACCTGTGTGTTTCTCCCTCCATGCTGTCGGCGGCCATTTTCTTGTGGTCCACGCCTGTTTTGGCCCCTCTCGCTCGGCAGCCATTTTGTTATGGTCCGCGCCTGCTAGCTCTATCTGCTGCTCGGCGGCCATTTTCTTGTGGTCCACGCCTGTGTTGGCCTCTGTCTACCGCTCGTCGGCCATTTTCTTGTGGTCCGTGCCTGTATGGATCTATCGCCGCTCGGCGGCAATTTTATTGTGGACCGCACCCGCTTTGGCCTCTGTCGACTGCTCGGCGGCCATTTTCGTGTGGTTCACGCCGTTCTTCAGTACGGCCGCTCGGCGGCCATTTTGTGGAAGCCACAGGAGGTAAGAGCTTGCCATAGGCTAGGGCTCTCCTTCACTGCACACAAGCAGTTCTTTCGTCCACCTAGTGCGTCAAGTAAACGACTCCAGGCCGATAAAGCGCCTGCTGAGGGACAGAAGCATCACTGATTTTGCAAGCCCAATCTTGCTTGCCTACCGAACAGATTTTTTTTCCCTCTAAACCGCCAGCTTCAGCCGACTCGTCAGGAAGTCCTATATGGGGCGGTTCAAGACCTGCTGCTACGCAGGGTGGTCCTTACTGTCTCAGTACAGGAACGGGTTCAGGGGTTCTACTCTAATCTGTTTGTAGTGCTAAAGACGCTCTGTTGTCGCTGCCCTCCCTCCAGGGGATTCACCGGCATCCTTGGTCATCAAGGACGCATGCTTGCATGTCCCCATATGCACCAGGCATCAGAGATGTCTGCGTTTGGTAGCCGGGGAAGACCACTACCAATGGTGGCTCTCCCCTTTGGCCTGGCATCGACACCAAGGGTTTTCACCAAGGTGCTTGCCCCGATTCTGGCCCTACTAAGACAGCGTGGCTTCGCTATCATGGGCAACTTGGACGATCTTTTTCTGAGGGCCACTTCAAACTCAAAATTAGAGGTGAGCGTGTCTATAACCTGTCAGACCCTCCGATCCTTAGTTGGGTGCTGAACACTCAGAAGTCAGTATCGGTACCGTCTCAACTCCTAGTGTATCTAGGGTTGATTCTGGCCGAAGTTTTTTCCTCCCTATGGGAAAGTTGCAGACTCTTTGGGCTGCGGTGTGGCAGTTGACATCCCAAAGATGGTTGTCACGCCACTTATTCAGGCGAGTCCTGGGCCCCATGGTAGTCTCCTTCGAGACGGTACCATATGCACTATTTCACACGCAAGGTTATAGAAGGTAATTCTGTCCAGAGGGTCAAGTGCCCTTCATCCCTGGATTGTCAAAATCCAGTGAGCCACCTAGTCAAGACCTCCCTAGTTGGTGGCCGACATCACCGGCACTTCTGTCCCGAAACTCGTTCCTTCCTTTTTACTGGATAGTGGTCACGGCGGACGCCTGTCTTCCCGGTTGGACAGGAGTCTGGGGAGCTCGGTCAACCTGGGTCGCTGGAATCCAGAGGAATCCCACTTGCCGATCATTGTCCTGGAACTCCGGGTGATCTGGTTTGGCTCTCCACATGGTCTCAGAGGCTACAGAGGCATCCAGTCAGAATCCAGTCAGAATGCAGCATCGGAGGTCGTTCACCTCCTAAGGGGGGCAGAAAGGAGCGTACCAGGCCTGTCGGCCGTATACCTTCTGGGTGTGGGAAACTGGCAGGCGGACTACCTGAGTTGCCAGATGCTGGACCAAGGAGAATGGTCTCTACACCCGGAGGCGTTTCAGCTCCTTTGCCAGAGGGGAGGCATGCCAGTCTTATATCTCCTGGCTTCTCGACTCAATCGGAAGGTATTGAGGTTGTGGCCAGGTCAAGAGACCCATGGGCAAACACGACAGCTGCGTTGATGGCACCGTGGAGCCAGTACCGGCTAATCTATGCCTTCCTCCTCTGAAGCTCCTTTCTCATCTGCTTCGCAGACTGGAGGCAGAGAGGATTCCAATGGTCCCAATTGTTCTGGATTGGCCTCGGCATCCTTGGTACGCCGATCTAGTGCGTCTGGTAGCAGACGCCTTTTGGGATCTGCCTCTAAGAAAGGACCTGCTGTCGCAAGGTCCCATACGCCATCCTGTTTTTACAGTCACTGGCTTAACGGCATGGCCTGAGAGCCAGGTGCTAAGAGACCGGGGCCTGTCAGACCCGGTGATCTCTACCATGAGGAGTGCTCGGAAATCATCCCCTAGGAAGATTTACCATCGCACTTGGAAGACCTACATATCCATTTGTGAGGAAATGAGGTGGCATCCGCGTACTTATTTGGTTCCAGAGTCCTGCTGTTCTTCAGCAGGGAACAGGCCAAAAATGTTGCTTTAAGTACAATTAGGGGGCAGGTATCTGCCCTGGCTGTTCTTTTTCAACGACCCCTGGTGACTCACTCTCTAGTGAGAACGTTTGTACAGAGGGTTCGGCAGGCGGCCCCTCCGGTCCACCCTCCACTACCTCTGTGGGGTTTGTGTAGCAGACGTCCTTTTGGCGTCTACCGCTACGAGAGCGTCCCATATGCCATCCTGCTTGCAGTCAATGGCTTTAACGGTATGACCTCTAGGTGCCTCAGAAACCACCATTTGAGAACATCAGGGAGTTTCCCTTGTTGACACTTTTTCGGAAAGTGATCCTTTTGGTGGCTGTTATGCCAGTTAAGACGTGTTTCTGAGCGTGCAGCCTTGTCATGCAAGCCTCCCTATCTGATCTTCCACAAGGATAAGGTGGTGCTACGTCCGCAGCCTTCTTTTCTTCCTAAGGTCGTGTTTCGACCTTCCATCTCAAGGAAGACATTGTACTGCCATCCTTGTGTCCTCCTCCGTCGAATCCTAAGAAGACGACGTTGCATTCCTCGGACGTTGTCCGAGCTCTGAGAGTATGCTTGTCTGGTACTGCTCCGTTCCGGAGTCCAGACTCACTGTTTGTTTCGGTGGCTGGTCCCAAGTAGGACCCAGCGGTCTCGTCGGTCACCATCTCTAGGTGGATCCGTCAGATCGTGATCAGGCTTACGCCATGAAGGGTCAGGCGCCTCCCTTTCCTTGCACATTCGACCAGGGCATAAGGTGCCTCTTGGTGTTACGTCAGTTAAGACGGGTTTCTGAGCTGGCAGCCTTGTCGGGCAAGGCTCCCTATCTGATCTTCCACAGGGATAAGGTGGTGCTGCATCCGCAGCCTTCTTTCTTCCTAAGGTCGTTTCGACCTTCCATCTCAAGGAAGACATTGTACTGCCATCCTTGTGTCCTCATCCGTCGAATCCTAAGGGGACGACGTTGTATTTCTTGGACGCTGTCCGAGCTCTGAGAGCATCAAGCGTCTGTTTCCCAGGTGTGTAAGGCGGCGACTTGGTCGTCCATTCACACTTTCACTAGACTTTACAAGTTGATGTGTGTGCATCTTCGGATGGTTCTTTCGGCCGCAAGGTATTGCAGGCGGCTGTTTAGAGTTGCAACTCCCCCGTTGAGGAGCTCTGTTTTTGTTTTGGGGTGAAGTGTTTTTAATGCTGTTCCCACCCCTCGTTTTTAACACTGCTTTGGGATGTCCCACAGGTCAAGATTGAAGCTTTGTCTGTCCATGAACGAAAGAGTAAATGGGATTTTTAATACTCACCGTAAAATCCTTTTCTCTGAGTTCATGGATGGATACAGCACCCACCCCTCGTTTTTAAGTTTGTACTGCTTTTTGACGAACTGATCTGCTTAGTGCAGGCTGAGGGGATATAGCCAGTAGGACTGCCCCCTGGGTGGGGCTGTTCAGCTCTGAAGTTGTTAACACTTTTTCTGCCTAGTCACTCCTAAATGAAGGCTAATACCCCACTTGTCAAGATTGAAGCTGTGTCCGTCCATGAACGCCGAGAAAAGGATTTTACGGTGAGTACAAAAATCCTATTTCCCCTACCCACACATTCAAGGTGGATTTAGGAATCGTCCCTGCTGCACTGTTGTGTTCTGACTGAGGATACTCCTCCGAGTACTGATCTATGGCACTACATTTTTGGCAAGATCAACAGGTTTTTTTCTGTACTTGCTGAAAATCTTTTTAGCCTGAAAAAAACTGATGAAGCCTGGTGGATTACTGGTTGGTTAGCAGATTTGCCTTGCAGCACTGGGGTCCCTATTTTAAAATGGGTATTGAACAGTAAATCTGGTCAGGACACTATCTGCATGGAGTTTGCATGTTCTCCCTGTGCTTGCATGGGTTTCTGCCAAGTACTCCTTTCCTCTCACAGGTTTGGGAACCGCCCCCCCCCCCCCCCATGCTTGTCATTCACCCAGGCGAATGACATGCACCGTGCTCCTTGTGCCTCCTGGAATATGCACATCTCATATACCAGGAGGGGGCATGCTTGGCGGCATTTTATCAGAAGGGGACATGGGCCTCATCCCCACAACCCTGGCCGGTGGTTGTGGGGATCTGTGGGCAGGGGGCTTATCGGAATCTGGAAGCCACCTTTAACAAGGGGGCCCCCAGATCCCGGCCCCTACCCTATGTGAGTGAGTATAGGACACATAGCCCTACCCATTCACCAAAAAAGTGTCAAAAAGTAAAATAAGTTATAAAAAAAAGATTTGGACAATTCCTGTGTTAATTTTTTTTTTTTTTTTTTTAAACCATGTCCCCCCATGTAAATCGATTGTCAATCACCCTGCCCGCCGGACTGAAGAAGAAAAAAAATGCTCCGCCGTCCAGTAAGGCAAACAGCCAAATGCCTGGCTTGCCGTTTGACAGTTCTTATAAATTTAATAAACTCCCTGCCCGCAGACCCCCACAACCACCGGCCAGGGTTGTGGGGATGAGGCCCTTGTCCCCATCAACATGGGGACAAGGTGCTTTGGGGCAGGGGGGTGGTATGGTTCAGGGGGGGGGGCGTGTTTGTCTCCCCCCCATTTCTTGACCTGCCGGCTACATGCTCAGATTAGGGTCTGGTATGGATTTTAGGGGGTACCTCAGGCCCCCATTTTTTTACGTGGGGTTTCTCTTAAAATCAATACCAGACCCGAAGGGCCTTTTATGGACTGGGGGGAACCCCACGCCATTTAAAAAAAAAAAAAAAATTCTATTGCCAGCATCTTAAATGTCATTTCATTGTGTTTTTTTTTTCATACTTTTTAATTGATGGCCACATTAGTTATTTAACGCAATATTCTTAGTAAATTGCACTTTCAAAACTGATTTGCTGCAATCGCTAATTTTCCAAATTATTTTGGCCGTTATTTAAAGGAGTTGTAAACCCATTCTATGCATTAAGGTGAAAAACCTTCTGTAGTGCAGCAGCCCCCAGAGCCCCCCTTGTACTTACCTGAACCCGATCTTTCCGGCAGTGGGGATGAGCACAGCAGCTCAAGCCGCTGTCTCGGGTCCTCATTGGATAGATTGATAGCAGCAGGAGCCATTGGCTTTAGCTGATGTCAATGAAATCCAGTGACACAGGAGCAGGGCCGAGTCCTGCTGTCTGTGTCAATGGACGCAGCAGCAGAACTCGAGAGCGTTACCGCATGAGTCCCCCCATGGAAAGCGGCTCTCCGTGGGGGCAATCAGGAAGAGGAGGAGCCAGGAGCGCCGCTGGGGGACCAGGGCCACTCTGTGCAAAACCCTTGCACAGAGGCGGGAAGTATAACATATTTGTTATTTTTAAAAAAAAACGGAAAAAACAAACCTTTACAACCCCTTTTAACTCATAGTGAATTGACCCCTATGTGGCAAATGAGGTTTAATGTTGATAAATGTAAAGTTATGCACTTGGGGGCTAAGAATATGCATGCATCATACATATTAGGGGGGTACAACTGGGGGAATCAATGGTAAAGGATCTGGGTGTTTTGGTAGATCATAAGCGTAATAATAACATGCAATGCCAAGCTGCGGTTTCCAAGGCAAGTAAAATTCTTTCTTGTATTAAGAGGGGTATAGACTCCAGAGAGAGAGAGGGACATCATTTTACCCATGTATATTGAGGAACTGGAAAAAGTGTAGAGAAGGGCAACTAAACTGATAGGAGGCATGGAGGAGCTCACCTATGAGGAAAGATTGCCCTTGAATTTATTCTCTTAAAGCGGTGCAGGGAAAGAAAGAAGAAAAAAAAAGTCAGCAGCTACTAACAGTGTAGCTGCTGACTTTGAATAAGGACACTTACCTGTCCTACTCGCCTGCGATGTGGGTCCTGCCACAGCAATCGATCGCTGCTGGCAGGCTCCCGGCTCCTCCATCCTGAGTAGGGGAAACAGGCAGTGAAGCCGTAAGACTTCACTGCCCGTTTCCTACTGCGCATGCGCCACTCGCACGGCGCTTTGTGAATGGGCGGCTTGCCTCCTGGGATACACACAGAAGGCAGCGCGGCCCATTCACAAGAAAAGGAAGCGGAAGGAGGCCCACCGCGGATGGAGAAGAGGAACATTAGAGGCAGATTAGGGGACTTCCGCATAGCAACAGGCATTTAGGGTGAGTATAAATATTTTTTTTTTTCTATTAATTTTTTTTTTAGCATTTTTTAGTGTAACGATTTTTTTAGAGTGGACCTCCACTTTAAGAAGAAATTAAGGGGAGAAATGATCAACGTGTATAAATACATACAATAAGTGGTTCATATAGTAAACTTGGTGTTGAGCTATTCAAGTCATCACAGAGGACAAGGCGCCACTCTTTACGTCTGGAGGATAAGCGATTTAATCAAAATGTGGAAAGACTTTTTCACAGTAAGAGCTGTGAAAATGTGGAATAGATTCCCTGAAGAGCTGGTTCCTGTCAGCTCAGTAGATTGTTTTAAAAAGGGCCTGGATTCTTTCCTAAATGTGCATAATAGAATTGGAAACTAATATTTATATGTAAAGCTGATCCAGGGAAATGGCATCTTGAGGGTCAGGAAGGAATTTTTCACCCCACTGGAGCAAATTGGATCATGCTTTATTGGGGTTTTTTTTTTGCCTTCCTCTGGATTAACTGTGGGTATAGGATAGTGTATATGGCGGGTTGTGTGTGTTTTTTTTGTTTTTTCTCTGTTGCTTGAACTGGATGGACTCGTGTCACTAGATTAACTATGTACCTATCTTTTTTTCTTTCTTTTTTTTTTTCCTTAGCATGTTTCCGCCAAGTCTATATGCTGTGCCTATTTCAGATATTCATCAGGATGAGATTGCGAATGTATTTCTTGTGGCTATTGATCTTCTCATTGTCCAGCTTTTATCCTTCAGGCCTTTTATGTACGTGGTTCTTAATGAATCCCAAGGTATGATTGCTTGTTAACTGTATAAAGAATGATGCTCTAGAATAGCTTTCTAAACAAAGGGCCAGATTACTGTCCTTCAGTCTTTAGGGGGCCAGATTGTTGCTAGTTGGACTAGAAAGTTTCAAAGCATCAGTAGGAGTAAACAATGCCTCAGGCTGGGTGGTAAGTGGGAATAATAAAAAAAAAATGCATAGCATCCGTGGTCAAATGCAGGAGGAATAGTGATCCTTCATTGGGGGGGAAATAGTACCCCATCATTGGTGTCAGTGGGAAGAATTGCTGTTGGTGGGAAGAATTGTACACCATTGTTGTCAGTGGGGAGGAATATTGCCCCACCATTGGTGTCAGTGGGAAGAATTGTGCACCATTGTTGTTGTCAGTAGGGAGGAATAATGTGCCATCGTTGGTGTCAGTGGTGTCAGTGGAAGGAATATTGCCCTATTGTAGGTGTTTTTTTGTTCAGTATTTTATGAACATTATTCCATCCTCATATTTAGAACTTCCACGAGAACAACAGTTCCCCAAATGTCTGCTTCTAATAAAAATTTTGGATAAACTTCCAACTCTTCCGGAAGATGTACAGATTTTGTGGTGCTCCAGCAACAAGCCTCCAGAGGAAAAACAAAGGTAACATTCAAAATAATACAATACCATAATTTAAATAGGGATTTCTAATATCAGAATATCAGAAGCCTATTATACTGACCGTTTTGGAAATAAAAAGGGATATCATTGCATCTTTTCTATAGCCACTTGACCTCCGAAAGGTTTACATCCCCTCCATTTATGACCAGGCCATTTTTTGCTATATGGCACTGCGTTATTTTAAATGACAATTGCGCGGCTATGCAACGCTGTGCACAAATAAAATTTATATCACAAATAGAGCTTTCTTTTGATAGTATTTGATCACCATTGGGTTTTTTGTTTTTTTTGCGTTGTAAACAAAAAGTAGAATGGTGGGAAATCTGACACTGGCACTTTGCCCAGTGCTTAAATATACACTGTCACTGTACTAATGACACTGGCTGGGAAGGGGTTAAACATCTAGGGCTATCAAAGGGTTAAATGTGTGCCTATCCAATGTTTATTAGAGATGGGCTTGGGCGTGTTCGAAATCCCACATGCCCAATCTCACTAGGAAGCCGACACTGCACACGAGACTAATCACAGGCAGGGAGACATTTCCCAATCTGTGCAGCTGCGAACCGGGAAATGTCTCGCTGCCTGTGAGTAGCCGTGCCCAGTGTCGGCTTCCTGGAGGGATCGGGCATGTGGGATTTCAAACACCCCCAAGCCCCTCTAGTGTTTGTGTGTATTATGTGGTGCTTTCGCTTTTCAGGGAAACAAAAACCAGCACATCCCCTCTGACAGGACAGAGCTCTGTGTTGTAACTATTGACCAAGCTCTGTCCTGTCTTCCTCCTTGCCGATCAGTTGGTGCCGGCGGTCATCAACTGGCCCTCACACGCTGATCGGCTTGTGCTCTGACTAATCACAGCACAGCCGGCGTGCCCCCACCCGTAAAAGCAGATTCTGTGCATTAAAGCTACAATGTGCAGTCAGCAAGTGGATAAACACACATTCAACATTGTGTTAGAAACACACCAAAGCAACCTGGGCTTTCCATAACACCTCAGCAGTGCCACAGGCTGATCGCCTCTATGCCACGCCGCATTGAAGAAGTAATTCATGCAAAAGGAGCCCTGACCAAGTATTGCGTGCATACTATACTGTACATGGATATACTTTTCAGTAAGCCAACATTTCTGTATTAAAAAACTTATTTTTATTGGTCTTCTGTAATATTCTGATTTTCTGAGATACTGAATTTTGGATTTTCGCTAGCTGTAAGCTATAATAATCAAAATTAAACAAAAGAAAATCTTGAAATATATCACTCTGTGTGTAACGCATCTATATAAAATATGAGTTTCACTTTTTGAATGGAATTCCTGAAATAAAATAACTTTTTGATGATATTCTAATTTTTTGAGATGCGTGTGTGTGTATGTGTGTGTGTATATATATATATATATATATATATATATATTACAGTGGGTACGGAAAGTATTCAGACCCTCTTAAATTTTTCACTCTGTTATATTGCAGCCATTTGCTAAAATCATTTACATTAATTTTTTTCCCTCATTTATGTACACACAGCACCCCATATTGACAGAAAAACACAGAATTGTTGACATTTTTGCAGATTTATTAAAAAAGAAAAACTGAAATATCACATGGTCCTAAGTATTCAGACCGTTTGCTGTGACACTCATATATTTAACTTGGGTGCTGTCCATTTCTTCTGATCATCCTTGAGATGGTTCTACACCTTCATTTGAGTCCAGCTCTGTTTGATCATACTGATTGGACTTGATTAGGAAAGCCACACACTTATCTATATAAGACCTTGCAGCTCACAGTGCATGTCAGAGCAAATGAGAATTATGAGGTCAAAGGAACTGCCTGAAGAGCTCAGAGACAGAATTGTGGCAAGGCACAGATCTGGCCAAGGTAAAAAAAAAAATTCTGCTGCACTTAAGGTTCCTAAGAGCACAGTGGCCTCCATAATCCTTAAATGGAAGACGTTTGGGACGAACAGAACCCTTCCTAGAACTGGCCGTCCGGCCAAACTGAGCTATCGGGGGAGAAGAGCCTTGGTGAGAGAGGTAAAGAAGAACCCAAAGATCACTGTGGCTGAGCTCCAGAGATGCAGTCGGTAGATGAGAGAAAGTTGTAAGTCAACCGTCACTGCAGCCTACCACCAGTCGGGGCTTTATGGCAGAGTGGCCCGACGGAAGCCTCTCCTCAGTCCAAGACACATAAAAGCCTGCATGGAGTTTGCTAAAAAAAAACACCCGAAGGACTCCAAGATGGTGAGAAATAAGATTCTCTGGTCTGATGAGACCAAGATAGAACTTTTTGGCCTTAATTCTAAGCGGTATGTGTGGAAAAAAACAGGCACCGCTCATCACCTGTCCAATACAGTCCCAACAGTGAAGTATGGTGGTGGCAGCATCATGCTGTGGGGGTGTTTTTCAGCTGCAGGTACAGGACGACTGGTTGCAATCGAGGGAAAGATGAATGCGGCCAAGTACAGGGATATCCTGGACGAAAACCTTCTCCAGAGTGCTCAGGGCCTCAGACTGGTCGAAGGTTTACCTTCCAACAAGACAATGACCCTAAGCACACAGCTAAAATAACAACTCCGTGACTGTTCTTGAATGGCCCAGCCAGTGCCCTGACTCAATTGAGCATCTCTGGAGAGACCTAAAAATGGCTGTCCACCAACGTTTACCATATAACCTGACAGAACTGGAGAGGATCTGCAAGGAGGAATGGCAGAGGATCCCCAAATCCAGGTGTGAAAAACTTGTTGCATCTTTCCCAAAAAGACTCATGGCTGTATTAAATCAAAAGGGTGTTCCTACTAAATACTGAGCAAAGGGTCTGAATACTTAGGACCATGTGATATTTCAGTTTTTCTTTTTTAATAAATCTGCAAAAATTTCAACAATTATGTGTTTTTCTGTCAATCTGGGGTGCTGTGTGTACATTAATGAGGAAAAAAATGAACTTAAATGATTTTAGCAAATGGCTGCAATATAACAAAGAGTGAAAAATTTAAGGGGGTCTGAATACTTTCTGTACCCACTGTGTGTGTGTATGTATATGTGTATATATATATATATATATATATATATACATACATACACACACAGTGGGGCAAAAAAGTATTTAGTCAGCCACCAATTGTGCAAGTTCTCCCACTTAAAAAGATGAGAGAGTCCTGTAATTGTCATCATAGGTATCCCTCAACTATGAGACAAAATGTTGAAACAAATCCAGACAATCACATTGTCTGTCTGATTTGGAAATATTTTTTTTTTGCAAATTATGGTGGAAAATAAGTATTTGGTCAATATCAAACGTTCATCTCAAAACTTTGTTATATATCCTTTGTTTGTAAAGAAAAAACTACTGCGCAAGTCAGAAATTAATATAAAGAAAAATGAAAAAATGATACCACCAGTGATAAATTAGTGGCCGCTGCTGCGACTGAAAATGTGGATACACACATATAAGGACAATGTAAAAAATACCTATGATGGCAATTACAGGCCTCTCATCTTTTTAAGTGGGAGAACTTGCACAATTGGTGGCTGACTAAATACTTTTTTGCCCCACTGTGTGCGTGTGTGTGTGTGTGTGTATGTATGTATGTATATATACACACACAGTGCCTTGCAAAAGTATTCACCCCCCTTGGCATTTTTCGTGTTTTGTTGCCTCACATTGTGCTCTCACATTTTGAATGACAATTACTCAGTCATGCAACACTGTACCCATATGAAAGTGTTGTCCCTTTTTTCACACAAATAGAGCTTTCTTTTGGTGGTATCACCTCTGGGTTTTTTATTTTTTGCGCTATAAAAAAAAACCCTGAAAATTCTATAAAATAATGCATTTTTCTTCGTTTCTGTTATACAATTTTGCAAATTAGTAATTTTTCTCCATAAATGTTGGCCAAAATTTATACTGCTACATATCTTTGGTAAAAATAACCCAAATTGGTGTATATTATTTGGTCTTTGTGAAAGTTATAGTGTCCACAAGCTATGGTGCCAATCTCTGAAAATTGATCACACCTGAAGTACTGACGGCCTATCATTTCTTGAGACTCTAACATGCCAGGGAAGTACAAATACCCCCAAAATGACCCCTTTTTCGAAAGTAGAGATTCCAAGGTATTTAGTAAGAGGCATGGTAAGTTTTTTGAAGTTGTCATTTTTTTCCCACAATTCTTTGCAAAATCAAGTTTTCTTTTCTTATTTTTTTTCCACAAAATTGTCATATCAGATTATTTCTCACACACAGCATATGCATACTACAAATTACACCCAAAAACACATTCTGCTATTACTCCCGAGTGTGACACTTTTTTACACAGCGTGGCCACATACAGAGGCCCAACATGCAGGGAGCACCTTGAGGCGTTCTGGAGCATAAATTACACATCTAATTTCCTGATTACCTCTTACACTTTTGAAAGCCCTGGAGCACCAGGACAATGGAAACGCCCCAAAAATTACCCCATTTTGGAAAGAAAACACCCTAACGTATAATCTAAAGCATAATGAATCTTTTGAAAATTTGGGGAAAATGTGGAAAGAAGAAATTAAACGCATTTTTTTTCATCACAAAGTTGTCCATTCATACAATATTTCTAACACATAGAATGTACATACCAAAAATGACACCCCAAAATAGATTCTCCTACTCCTCCTGAATACCACATGTGTGAGACTTTTCCACAGCCTGGCCACAGAGGCTGAGTACAGCTGAGTATGGCTGGGGGCGGATGGGATGGCTGAGCATGGATGGTTGGATATGGCCGAGTGTGGATGGTTGGATATGGCCGAGTGTGGATGGCGGGATGGCCGAGTGTGGATGGCGGGATGGCGGGATGGCCGAGTGTGGATGGCGGGATGGCCGAGTGTGGATGGCGGGATGGCCGAGTGTGGATGGCGGGATGGCCGAGTGTGGATGGCGGGATGGCTGAGCATGGATGGATGAGTATTGATGGCTGAGTAATAGAGGGATGGCTGAGCATGGATGGATGGCTGGGATGAGTGCTGCAATTGTTATAGAGCAGCGCTGTGGGCACTACACCTCCAGCCCACAGCGCTGCTACAACCGATCTCTCCCCCTCTCCTCTCACACGGTACAGAGGGGAGAGAGGATCCGGCGTCATGACATGGTAACATTTGACGGAGCGATCACGTGGTAAACGGCCGCCATCAGTGGCCATTTACCATGATCCGTGATGCGCCGGACCTGGCTGTCACGGATAATCCCGTGTACGCGCCCGATTCTGGGAGGACGTCAATGTACACCCTCCCAGAGTTATCGAGCTGCACTGTAGCCGTCATTTGGCTATAGTGCGGTCGGCAAGTGGTTAAACCACTCAAGTTTTGCTTTAGCAGTGTGTTTGGGGTCGTTGTCCTGCTGGAAGGTGAACCTCCGTCCTAGCCTCAAATCACACACAGAGTGGTACAGGTTTTGCTCCAGAATATCCCTGTATTTAGCACCATCCATCTTTCCCTCAACTCTGACCAGTTTCCCAGTCCCGACTGATGAAAAACATCCCCACAGCATGATGCTGCCACCACCATGTTTCACTGTGGGGATGGTGTTCTTTGGGTTATGTGTTGGGTTTGTGCCAGACATAGCGTTTTCTTTGATGGCCAAAAAGTTCAGTTTTAGTCTCATCAGACCAGAGCACCTTCCTCCATACATTTTGGGAGTCTCCCACATGCCTTTTCGCAAACTCAAAACGTGCCATTTTGTTTTTTGCTGAAAGTAATGGCTTTCTTCTGCCCACTCTGCCATAAAGCCCAACTCTATGGAGCGTACGGCTTTTTGTCGTCCCTATGTACAGATACTCCCGTCTCTGCTGTGGAACTCTGCAGCTCCTCCAGGGTTACCTTAGGTCTTTGTGCTGCCTCTCTGCTTCATGCCCTCCTTGCCCTGTCCGTGAGTTTTGGTGTGCGGCCATCTCTGTTGTGCCATGTTCTTTCCATTTGGTTATGATACATTTGATGGTGCTCCTAGGGATCATCAAAGATTTTAATATTTTTTTATAACCTAACCCTGACTTGTACTTCTCAACAATGTTGTCCCTTGTTTGGAGAGTTCCTTGGTCTTCATGGCAGTGTTTGGTTAGTGGTGTCTCTTGCTTAGGTGTTGCAGCCTCTGGGGCCTTTCAAAAAGGTGTGTATATGTAATGACAGATAATGTGACACTTGGATTGCACACAGGTGGACATCATTTTACTAAGTATGTGATTTCTGATGGTACCGTATTTATCGGCGTATAACACGCAGTTTTTCACCCTGAAAATAGTGTGAAAATCGCATGTGCCTGTTATACGCCGATATATATATAAAAAAAAGAAGCATGGTACATACTGCATTGAGATCGCATGGCTAAAGGACACCATCGGAGACAGCCTGGGGGACGTGCGAGTCTTGGGCCACTCAGATCCAACATCGCAGACCTCCAGCAGCCATCCCCCACTGCAGTACACAAACAGGAAGCATGTCTCTCTCACAGCCGTCTAACTCTTGCGGCCGTCAGAACGTAACCATGGTAACCATCTGCACGGCTCGCGAGAGTTGAGCTGACTGAAAGCATTTGTACCTGTTACCTCAGATTCCTAACGGCAGAGAGGGAAAAAGAGTGAGGGGGCGGGGTTGAGCAAAGATACACACTGTCTAACACCCCTTGTCCCAGCCCTGAATACAGCCCAGAATTGTGGTAATCAAAATTCCACCTAAATAATGTAATATGAAATCTGTCATTAATGAAATGAGAAAGATTTTTTTAATTCTATCTCGGTGCCAGTTCACATTTGTGCGCTCCGCGATATCACATGTGATTCGTACTGCAGTGTAAATCACATGCGATGTCGGTGCAATGCGATTTCAGCCAGATTGTATGGCTGATATCGAATCGCATTCGGACCAAACTTGCACAGGACCCTTTTTGTGGTCCGCACCAGAATCGGATCACACCCATGTGAACCGTTTGCTGTCCGAAATGTCAGTTCGCAGTGCGATATGCAAGCTGAAATGGGGGTGTCATTAACTTTGTATTGACACTCCCCACAGATCGCATAGGACAGTGTGAACTAATGTGCGAGTCCGGTGCGATGCGGGAACCCGCAACGGATTCGCAGGTAGGGATGAGCTCGGTGTTCGAGTCGAAAATACGTTCGACTCGAACATCAGCTGTTCGATCGTTCAACGAAGATCGAACTATTTGGGCCGTTTGCGCCAAATTCGAGTGACGCGAACGGCCCACAATACACTGCGCCATCGCAGTGCAATCCCCGCGCTGTGATTGGCCAAGCATGCACTGTGACCCCGCATGCTTGGCCAATCACAGCGCCGGCAGCTAGGAGAGCCATAATTGGCCACAGGCAGGTTGCCTGTGGCCAATTATAGCTCAGGGGGTTTAGCACACGCCCCACACTATAAAAGGCCGCCAGCGCGGCGCCCTTGTGTAGTGTGTTCCGGCGCAGGGATAGAGAAGGATAGGCAGGGACAGTGTCGTCGTGCTATTCTTTGTGCTATTCTTGTGTGTAGGGAGAGAGAAGGATAGGCAGGGAGAGTGTCGGTGTCATATTCTTTGCTAGACCTTGTGTGCAGGGAGAGAGAAGGATAGGCAGGGGACAGTGTCAGTGTCATTGTTGCTAAGCCTCCTGCACAGTATACACCTGAAGCTAGCCCGTATTGCTGTGTTTTCCTGGTGTGTTACACTAACAGGCATTTGCAGCACTTACAGCGGGCGGAGTGTGCCTCCTGCACATTATACACCTGAAGCTAGCCCTTATTGCTGGAGCTTTTTTTCTTTTGTGTTACACTAACAGGTATTTGCAGCACTTACAGCGGGCGGAGTGTGCTTCCTGAAAAATATACACCTGAAGCTAGCCCTTATTGCTGTTTTTTCCTTTTGTGTAACACAGGCAGTCATCTGCAGCACTTACAGCGGGCGTAGTGTGCTTCCTGCAAAATATACACCTGAAGCTACCCCTTATTGCTGGTTTTCCCATCTCCCTACAGGCAATTAGAATGTCTGGAAGGCAAACAAGGAGAGGCAGACAGTCAGGAGCCAATAAAAGAGGGCAAGCAGGCTCTGTGTCTAGAGACAACAGTGCTGGTCGTGGATGTGATGCATCGTCATCAGCACGTGGCCATGGGACACGCTTGTCCTTATTTTCGGCAGCTAGACGTGTTGAGCCGCATCATGCCGAAGACTTGGTAGAGTGGATGACCAAATCCTCCTCATCCTCTCACCCAGGCTCAGGGTACTGGCAAAGCAGCTGCCAAAGCGTCCTCTTCCCTGGTATCAATGTCATCATCAGTCACTCCTTCCCTAGACCCACCATGTCCTCCTGAGGAGTCCCCCGAACTGTTTGAGCACAGTGTTGGGTACATGCTCCAGGAGGATGCCCAGCGTTTCGAAGGGTCTGATGATGATACCCAGCTAGAGGAAGGCAGTAGCGTGAGAGCAGAGAGAGGGGATGCTCAAGAAGGACACCAATCTGGCAGTCATGTTCTAGCACCTGAGCATACTGCCAGATTGGCTCCAGTGATGAGGAGGGAGGAGATGATGAGGTCACTGACTCCACGTGGGTGCCTAATAGGAGAGAGGAGGAGGATGAGGAGGAGGCACATCTCCAACGAGGCAGGACTCCCTCGGGGGGCCAGCGTAAGGGCAGCACACCGACTGAATCACACCGCAGAGCTCCGCCTGTGCAGGGCGCTGCCTCTGCCCGTTATTCAAAAAGTTCTTTGGTGTGGGCCTTTTTTGAGTCGAGTGCATCAGATCGCACAGCTGCTGTTTGCAACATATGTCTCAAGCGTATATCGCGTGGCCAAAACATCAGCCGCTTGGGCACCACATGCTTGACCAGACATATGTTGACCTGCCATGCAGCCCGTTGGCAAGCCTACCTTAAAGACCCACACCAAAGAACAAAGCGGACCTCTCCTTGCACCGCATCAGCTGGGATCTCCAACCCCACTATACCTTCAGTCCTCTCTGAAACCTGCACTGAGGAATGAAGGTGTAGAATTAAGTGTGTCACAGCCAAGTACTTGCGGGCACTCTGCTAGCAGTACACCAACGTCCGATTCTAGCAGGCAAATTTCCCTGCCCCAGCTGCTGGACCGTCGAAAGAAGTTCACTCCCAGCCATCCACATGCCCAGCGGTTGAATGCTAGCTTGGCTAAATTGCTAGCGCTTCAACTGCTGCCTTTTCAGTTGGTAGACTTGGCCCCCTTCCGTGAGTTTGTGCAATGTGCGGTTCCTCAGTGGCAGGTTCCCAAACGCCACTTTTTCTCACGGCAGGCGATTCCGGCTCTCTACCGGCATGTGGAAGGCAATGTCTTGGCCTCGCTGGACAGGGCGGTCAGCGGTAAGGTGCATATTACCGCTGACTTATGGTCCAGCAGGCATGGACAGGGACGTTACCTTTCTTTCACGGCCCATTGGGTCACTCTTTTGGCAGCTGGGAAGGATGCAGGACAATGTGCAGTAGTGTTGGAGGTTGTTCCGCCGCCATGCCTCCAAAATGCTACTACTGGTTGTGACACACCTCTCTCCTCCACCCCCTCCTCTTCTTCTTCCTCCATGGCCTCTTCCTGTGCTTTGTCCTCGGAACCAGCGGTGCTCCGTAAGCGTTCAAGGGGCTACGCAAGTACGCAGGCAAGAAGATGCCATGCCGTGCTTGCGCTGGTGTGTTTGGGGGACAGGAGCCACACTGGGGCAGAGGTTCTGTCTGCTCTGCAGGGGCAGGCCGAGAGGTGGTTGACGCCACGCCAGCTCAAGCCAGGAATGGTGGTTTGCGACAATGGCACCAACCTCCTCTCCGCCCTCCGACAGGGACAACTGACCCATGTGCCCTGTGTGGCTCACGTCCTTAACCTGGTGGTGCAGCGGTTCTTGGGCAGGTACCCGGGCTTACAGGATGTCATGAGGCAGGCCAGGAAAGTCTGTGTGCATTTCAGCAGATCTTATAATGCCAGTGCTCGCCTGGCTGAGCTGCAAAAGGAGTTGAACCTGCCCAAGAACCGCCTTATATGTGACATGCCCACCAGGTGGAACTCAACGTTGGCCATGCTGCAGCGGCTGCACATGCAGCAGAGGGCCATCAATGAGTACCTGTGCGACTACGGCACCAGGACAGGGTCAGGGGAGCTCGGGTTTTTTTCACCACGCCAGTGGGGCATGATCAGGGATGCATGCACTGTCCTGGCACCATTTGAGGAGGCCACGAGGATGGTGAGCAGTGACAGTGCATGCATCAGTGACACTGTACCTCTTGTCTATCTGTTGGAACATACGCTGCGTGGAATAATGGACAGGGCACTTGAGGCAGAACAGAGGCAGGAAGAGGAGGACTTCCTTGCCTCTCAAGGCCCCCTTTTCCCAGACGGTGTTCCTTCTGTCCCACCCATCGCACAGGAAGAGGAGGAGGATTGTGTCAGCATGGAGGTGGAGCCTGGCACTCAGCAGCAGTCTTTTAGGGATGATTTACAGTCCCAACAAACCCGTGGACTTGTACGTGGCTGGGAAGAGGTGGCTGCGGATCATGTCGTCCTTAGTGACCCAGAGGACTCCGGACCGAATGCCTCAGCTAACCTACGCTGCATGGCCTCCCTGATCCTGCAAAGTCTGCGGAAGGATCCTCGTATTTTTCGGATCAAGGAGAGGGACCATTACTGGCTGGCCACTCTCCTTGATCCACGGTACAAGGGTAAGGTTGCGGACCTTATCTTACCGTCGCAGAGGGAGCAGAGGATGAGACAACTCCGGGAGGCCTTGCAGAAAGGTCTGTGCAACGCATTCCCAGAGACTGGGAGGTTACAAACTCCTGGTCCTGAACAACGAGTTGCTGAGTCTTCGGTCAGTTAAAGAAGGAGCGGTGGGGGGAAGGTGGCCATCTGACCGATGCGTTCAGACAATTCTTTAGTCCGCAGCCCCAAGGTATGATCGGTTCCAGCAACCATCGCCAGCGTCTGATATACATGGTGCAGGAATACCTAGGGGCAAGGTCAGACTTGGACACCTTCCCCACCGAAAATCCTCTGGCTTACTGGGTCTTGAGGATGGATCACTGGCCAGAGCTTGCACAGTATGCAATTGAGCTACTGGCCTGTCCTGCATCCAACGTTCTTTCAGAACGCACATTCAGTGCTGCTGGAGGATTTGTCACGGATCACAGGGTGCGCCTGTCCACCGACTCGGTTGATCGACTGACCTTCATAAAGATGAACCAGTCTTGGATCACCACCAGCTACCAAACACCTGAAGCTGATATAACAGACTCATTTATTTTCAAATGTCGCATCCCTTCAAGACTGATGCTGAGTGACTGTCCTGTAATGTTGACTGACTATCCTCCTCCTCCTCAATGATCCGATTGATGATGATGATGATAGCTTGGAAGAACATTTTTGTTTCTGGGTGCCGCCACCAGTGGCTAAGGCCCAATTTTTCAGCCCCTGTTTAACAGGGGCATGTAATTAAAAAATTGTATGCAATGCTTTGCAGCAGGGCTCATTCCTGCACTCCAACAAGAGTATCTGGGAGAGGTTGCAGTGTCATGGCACCAGCACAAGTGCCTAAGGCCCAATTTTTCAGCCCCTGTTTAACAGGGGCATGTAATTACAATTTTTTTATGCAATGCTTTGCAGCAGGGCTCATTCCTGCACTCCAACTAGAGTATCTGGGAGAGGTTGCAGTGTTGTGGCACCAGTGCCTAAGGCCCAATTTTTCTGCCCCTGTTTAACAGGGGCATGTAATTACAATTCTTGATCTAATAATTCATAGCAGGGCCCATTCATGCGCCCACCAAGAGTAACTGTGAGGGCTTACAGTGTTGTGGCAACACCAACATGTAAGGGGCAAATTTCAGCAGAGTATATACGGCAGGCCCCTACTTTCAAACATCCAACTTACAAACGACTCCTACTTGCAAACGAAAGGAGACAACAGGAAGTGAGAGGAAATCTACCCCTAGGAAGGGAAATTCTCTCCTGTAAGAGTTAATATGGGAGAAAGGTGTCTCCTCTCTACTGATGCTTTATCACCAATCCTTGTTTCAAGAAAAACACCACATTTCAAAAACAGTTGTCATTGGGACGGAAAGTGAGGTGAAATGTTCTGAACAGGGGCACAGACAGCAAAACAAATGTTACAGGGGTGATAACCCTTCCCTATGTTTTCCAAAAAGCTTAAAAATTTATTTTTTGGCTAGAGCTACACTTAAACAATGTACCTGTTCAAAATTACAAACAGATTCTACATAAGAACAAACCTACAGTCCCTGTCTTGTATGCACCGCCTGTATACGGCTGTTCAGAGTATATAGGGCCTTTTTTATTTTGTGTGCAGGGTTCCCCTTAATATCCATACAAGACCCAAAGGGGCTGGTAATGGGGTGGGGTAGGGGGGGGGGGGGGTGATGGGGTAGCTATGCCATTTTTCTTAAAGATTTTCATCCATATTACCGGGACCAAGCATTACATTAAAGCCGCAAGCAGTTTTAAATGGCTTTTTTTTCCTTTTAGAAATGTCATTTTGTGCAGGGACAGTTCTAAACACGGGAAACACGTGGCACTTCACAGGCATACTTTAGACACCCCCCAGGTACGATATTTAAAGGAATATTTGATTTTTTTTTTTTTTCACTTTATGCATCATTAAAATGACTGCTCCCGAAAAACGGCCGTTTTTAAAACTTCTTTTTGCATTGATACATGTCCCCTGGTGCAGAACCCGGGTTCCCAACCCCTTTTTAGGACAATAACATGCATAATAGCCGTTATAAGTCGCACTTTAGATTTCGAACGTTCGCATCCATTGTATTTAATAGGGTTCTAACGTTCGTGCGAACTTTCGGTCCGTTCGCGGGTTCTGGTGCAACCGAACCCGGGGGTGTTCGGTTCATCCCTATTCGCAGGGTTCCCGCATTGCAAAAGTGTGAACTGAGCCTGAATCAAATACCGGTGTGTGTGTGTGTGTGTGTGTGTGTGTATATATACGGTAACTGCTGAGTGACAGAAATATTACACAATCTCAAGCACTATTATATAAAGGGCGAGTGCCGGTTCACACTTGTGCGATGCGAGAACCCTGCGAATCCACTGCGGGTTCCCGCATCGCACCGGACTCGCACAGCAGTTCACACTGTCCTATGCGATCTGTGGGGAGTGTCAATACAAACTTAATGACACCCCAATTTCAGCCCGCATATCGCACTGCAAACTGACAGTTTAGACAGGAATCAGATCGCATAGATGTGAACACCCATGCGATCCAATTCTGGTGCGGACCAAAAAAGGGTCCTGTGCGAGTTTGGTCCGAATGCAATGAAAATTCAGCCAATCTGTATGGCTGAAATCGCATTGCTCTGACATCGCATGTGATCTGTAAGTCTTTATTTAAAATTTCGTTTTTTTCCTGAAACTTCCCTCTTAAAATGAAGGTGTGTGTTATACCCATGTGCGTGTTATGCGCCGATAAATATGGTAATTGGTTGCACCAGAGCTTTTTATGGGCTTTATAACAAAGGGGGTGAATACATACGCACATGCCAATTATCAGTTTTTTATGTATATATTTTTACTTCACCAACTTAGACAATTGTGTTCTGATCCATCACATATAATTCATATTAAAAAACATTGAACTAAAAACTGTAATGTAGCAAAATAGGTAAAAAGCCAAGGGGGGTGAATACTTTTGCAAGGCACAAAAGTATTTGACCCCAGATATCATATTTAAGAGGACCTGTCATGCTTTTTTATATTACAAGGGATGTTTACATTCCTTGTAATAGGAATAAAAGTGACCCAATTTTTTATTTATTTTTTAAAAACCGTGTAAAAATAAATAAAATAAAGTAAAATAAATAGGGAAAAAAAAAATATATTTCTCTTTTCGTCCATGGACAGACACAGCCTTAAGTCTTGACAGTTGGTTATGTTCCTGTTCTATAGGAGAGGACTAGGCAGAACATGTTAGATATTTAAATACATGTTACTTTAACAGAGTTGAACAGCCCCGCCCAGGGGGCGGTCCCTCCAGACATGACCTTCCACCCTGCAGTCAGCAGCTCATTTTTTTCTGCCTAGTAGAGGAGAAGGACCTGGCTCCCTTTGGGCCCAGGGTCCGGAAGAAATTTTTATTTTATTATTTTATTTTATTTTAAGAAATCTTCTATCAACTGCCGGCTGGGTAACAGGCTGGATAATATAGATCCTTGTAGTCCCCCCCAGTCCGGCCATCGAGCGTGAGCAGGCCTTAGCTACGCGCTGGGTCGGCCACGACATACCCCATGGCTCCAGGGGTGGCCGGTGAGCTATTGCTCCAGGGTTCACGT
Organism: Rana muscosa; assembly: GCA_029206835.1. Taxonomy (NCBI): domain Eukaryota; kingdom Metazoa; phylum Chordata; class Amphibia; order Anura; family Ranidae; genus Rana; species Rana muscosa. Next base: position 225,306,912 of record CM055120.1, read on the forward strand.
ATGACCGGGCTGCTTGCTGTTTCAGTCGCAGTGAACCGGGCCGACAGCTACTCCGTACTGCTTGGTTGTAGGTCTGTCAGGAACACACCAGCAGGGACAGGTAAGTACAGTTCCTCCTGCCTCGCTAGGATGGAACAGCTGGGCATTCCTAAGGGGGTCGTTAGGGGGTTCTCCTGCCCTCCCCTCTCTCACCCTTTTTTCCTCCTCCCCTTGCGGGGCTCGCTGCAACCGGGGTATACCTGTAGGGGGGCTCCAGGTCCTTTCTGTGGGGGGTTAGTTATTCTCTTCGGAAGCCTCCGCTGCGGCCTTCTCGTCCACCTCGCTTGTTTGGGCGCCATTTTGGAAGCGCCGGCGCCATTTTTCTGTTGCCTGTGTATTGCGTTGAAAAATCCCATTGGCAGCCATTTTGCTGTGGGCGCGCTGTGACGCAGGTCTGCATTGCGGGCTGCCATTTTCTTGTGGTCCGCACGCTTTTCTCTGAGGCGTCCGGCAGCCATTTTGGAGTGGGTTTTGGCCTCTAGTGCTGGATGGCTTCCTGAACAGCGCGGACGGCGCAATTCACCTCACAGAGTTCCTCAGACACACGCTGTGTGTGGATGGAGAGCGGGCAGCGGCGCTGAACAGTCTCTTGCTGGGTGGTGAGTTCCCTGGGTACCCCCCCGGTCAGTGCAGCAAGGAGGGTGGACAATTTTTGTGTCAGGTGTCTTAACTAAGTCCCTGAGGGCTGTCAGTGGGCAATATGGAGTCAGAAGGTGGCGTTTCTTCCCCAAACATTGCAGAGGCAGCAACCGGTGCCCCTGCACCTGCGGTTCCCATGGAAACTTTGTCGGCAGTCCTGGAGTCATTTGTTGCCAGGGTGGAAGCGGCGTGTGGGCGTAAGGGGGGTACTAAGCGCCCCCTCCCCCCGCCATCTCTTGGGGAATGTTCTGACTCGCTCGGGCCTGGCTGTGGCACAGGACCCCGGTTCTGGGGTGTCAGAAGAGGACCTTCCCAGTGAGGAGGACTCCTTGTCTGGGTCAGCTCAAGATAGGGCACTTGTGGGTGCGCTTATCAATGCTGTGAGGGACACTCTCAAGTTGGAAGATACAGCTGGGACTTCCACTGCAGGGTCTGTCCCTTTTGGGTCGCACAAACCGACCCGCTCTGTTAAAGTTTTTCCTTATGTTGAATTCTTTGACAAGTTTATAGATGAGGAATGGGAACGGCCGCAGAGGTCCTTTGCGATCCCTCAGCGCATGGCGGTCCGTTACCCATTTGAAGAGAGCCTTGTGAAAAAATGTGCTTCTCCTCCGGTTGTTGATCCCCCGGTTTCTCGGTTAAATAAAGTAACCACTATCCCGGTAGAGGGGACCCCTGCCTTTAAGGACCCTACTGATAGGAGGTCCGAAGCAGTGAGCCGCTACATGTTCACCATGCTGGGGTCAGCATTGCGGCCTATATTGGCAGCAACCTTGGTGTCTGACACTCACTGAATGGGCTAAAATATTGCACCAGACAGTGGAGGCGCATCAGCTTCCTCCTGAATGCGTGACACTGGCCGAACAGTTGGTACAGGGCCTTGTGTAGGTCTGTGATGCCACCCTGGATGCGGCCCCTTTTAATCTCCAGGGCTTCCGCATCTGCAATGGTATTGCCCCGCCTGATATGGCTAAAATGCTGGTCCGCTGACCAAGCTTCCAAGAAAACTCTGGCAGATTTGCCTTTCAAGGGTGGGAGGCTTTTTGGTGCCATCATTAAGGATGTCACTGGAGGTAAAAGCACACTTCTCCCTCAGTCCACTAAAGGGAAGGAGCCGCGCCGTAAGCGGTATTTTCGTCAGTCAGTGCGCCTGGTGGCGGATTCACCCTGGCGACTGCCAATGCGGGAGGACATTCTCTCACAAGGTCCCATTCTTCATCCTGCTTTACAGTCGCTGGCTTTAACGGCATGGCTATTGAAAGCCAGGTACTAAGGGACCGAGGCCTGTCGGATTCGGTCATTTCAACCATGTTGAGGGCACGGAAGTCTTCTAGGAAGATCTACCATTGCACGTGGAGAGCCTACATCTCTGTGTGAGGAGATGGAGTGGCGTCCACAGGTTTATTCGGTTTCCAGAATCCTGCTGTTTTTACAGCGTGGAGTGGATCAGAAACTTGCCTTAAGCACATTTAAGGGGCAGATTTCAGCCTTGGCTGTTTTCTTTCAGCGACCCCTGGTGGCTCATTCACTGGTGAGTACGTTTGTGCACGGGGTCCGACATGTGGCTCCTCCGGTGCGACCACCACTACCTCCGTGGGATTTGAATCTGGTGCTCTTGGTGCTTCAGAAACCTCCCTTTGAGAACATCGGGGAAATTCCTCTTTTGACGCTCTCTCAGAAGGTGGCCTTTCTGGTAGCCATCGCATCCATCAGGAGGGTTTCTGAATTGGCGGCCTTGTCTTGCAAATCCCCATATTTGGCCCTCCATAAGGATAAAGCGGTGCTACGCCCGCAGCCTTCCTTCCGAAGGTGGTTTCGGCCTTTCACCTGAATGAGGACATTGTACTTCCATCCTTGTGTCCTCGGTCATCGCATTCCAAGGAGGTTGCGCTGCATTCGTTAGACGTGGTACGTGCCTTCCGGGTGTACCTGACCGCTACGGCTCCGTCCAGGAGGTCTGACTCGCTGTTTGTGTCGGTGTCTGGTCGGCAGAAGGGCCTGGCGGTCTCGTCGGCCACCATTTCTCGGTGGATCAGGCAGACCGTCATCCAGGCCTATGCCCTTAAGGGGCGGGGGCCTCCCTTTCCTGTCACGGCGCATTCGACCAGGGCTATTGGTGCCTCCTGGGCTTTCCGACATCAAGCGTCTGTCTCACAAGTGTGTAAGGCGGCAACCTGGTCGTCCGTTCACACTTTCTCAAAATTTTACAAGGTTGATGTGAGTGCATCTTCGGATGCCAGCTTCGGCTGCAAAGTTTTGCAGGCGGCTGTTTGAGGTTGCAACTCCTCCGTTGAGCTCTGCTTGTTTGGGGTGAAAATGGTTTTTTGATTGTTGTTCCCACCCCTTGTTTTTTTTACACTGCTTTGGGACGTCCCAACTGTCAAGACTTAAGAAGGCTGTGTCCGTCCATGGACGAAAAGAGAAAATAGGATTTTTTGTACTCACCGTAAAATCCTTTTTCTCTGTCGTCCATGGACGGACACAGCACCCACCCCTCCTTTTTTGGTTTGTACTGCTTTTTACGAACTGAGCTGCTGGCTGCAGGGCAGAGGGTTATGTCCGGAGGGACCGCCCCCTGGGCGGGGCTGTTCAACGCTGTTAAAGTAACATGTATTTAAATATCTAACATGTTCTGCCTAATCCTCTCCTATAGAACAGGAACATAACCAACTGTCAAGACTTAAGAAGGCTGTGTCCGTCCATGGACAACAGAGAAAAGGATTTTACGGTGAGTACAAAAAATCCTATTATTTTTTTTTTAAAGCACCCTGTCCCGATAAGCTTGCACGCAGAAGCGAACGCATACGTGAGCAGCGCCCGCATAAGAAAACGTTGTTCAAACCACACATGTGAGGTATCGCCGCGATCACTAGAGCGAGAGCAATAATTATAGCCCTAGACCTCCTCTGTAGCGCAAAACATGCAACCAGCATAAATTTTTAAACGTCGACTATGGAGATTTTTAAAGGTAAAAGTTTGACGCCATTCTACGAGTGGGCGCAATTTTGAAGCGTGACATGTTGGGTATCAATTTACTCGGCGTAACATTATCTTTCACAATATAAAAAAAAATTGGGATAACTTTACTGTTCTTATATTTTAATTCAAAAAAGTGTATTTTTTCCAAAAAAAGTGTACTTGTAAGACCGCTGCGCAAATACGGTGTGATAAAAAGTATTGCAATGACCGCCATTTTATTCTCTAGGGCAGTGGTCATCAACCCTGTCCTCAGGGCCCACTAACAGGCCAGGTTTTATGTATTACCTTGGGGAGATGCAGACTAAATACTGCAATCACTGAGCAGCAAATGATATCACCTGTGATGTATTTCAGTTGTCTTGCAAACCTCTGGCCTGTTAGTGAGCCCTGAGGACAGGGTTGATGACCACTGCTCTAGGGTGTTAGGAAACAAAAATGTATAATGTTTGGGGTTCTAAGTGATTTTAGCAAAAAAATATGTTTTTAACTTGTAAACAACACATCTGAAAAAGAGGCTTGGTCCTTAAGTGGTTAACTGCATGCCGACCAGCGCACGACGATATACGTCGACAACATGACACGGACAGGCAGAAGGGCGTATATATACGCCCCCTTTAAGAAGCGGCATTGTGGACGCACGTGATGTCTCATGGTGAGGAAGAACAGGGAAATGCTATTGTAAACAAGCATTTCCCCAGTGACAGGACAGTGACCACAGCTTCCTGTAATCTGAAGCGGTGATCACTGTCGTGTCACACACACAGCCCATCCCCCCTACAGTTAGAAACACTCCCCAGGACACAACCCCTACAGCGCCACCTAGCCGTTAACCCCTTCACTGCCAGTGTCATTTTCACAGTAATCGGTGCTAGGTAAAAAAAAATATGCCATAAATCTATCCCCTATTTTGTAGATGCTATAACTTTTACGCAAACCAATCAATATACGCTCATTGCGATTTTTAATTTTTTTTGCCAAAAATATGTAGAAGAATATGTATCGGCCTAAACTGAATTTTTTTGTGTTTTTTAGATATTTTTTGGGGATATTTATTATAGCAAAAGATAAAAAATATAGAATTTTTTAAAAAATTGTCGCTCTAATTGTCAGTTAACCACTTAAGGACCGCCTCACGCCGATATACGTCGGCAGAATGGCACGGCTGGGCACGACCACGTACAGGTACGTTGCCCTATAAGAGCCCAGCCGTGGGTCGCGACCCGGTCCTGAGCTCCGTGACCACGCACGCGGGACCCGATCGCCGCCGGTGTCCCGCGATCGGGTCACAGAGCTGAAGAACGGGGAGAGGTAAGTGTAAACAAACCTCTCCCCGTGCTTCCCAGTGAGCTTGTCACTGATGGTCTGTTCCCTGTCATAGGGAACGACAATCAGTGAAGTCACACGCCAAGCCACGCCCACCTACAGTAAGAAACACACATTAGGTCACACTTAACCCCTTCAGCGCCCCTTACAGGTTAACCCCTTCACTGCCAGTGTCATTTTCACAGTAATCAGTGCATTTTTATAGCACTGATCGCTGTAAAAATGACAATGGTCCCAAAATAGTGTTAAGTGTCCGATGTGTCCGCCATAATGTCGCCGCAGTCATGATAAAAATCGCTGATCGCCGCCATTACTAGTAAAAAAAAAAATGTATAAAAATGTTATACTATCTGCTATTTTGTAGACTCTATAACTTTTGCGCAAACCAATTAATAAACACTAATTGCAATTTTTTTACTAAAAATATGTAGGAGGATACGTATCGGCCTAAACTGAGGAAAACATTTTTTTTTTTTTATATATATATATTTTGGGGATATTTATTATAGCAAAAGGTAATAAATATTGAATTTTTTTCAAAATTGTCGCTCTATTTTTGTTTATAGCGCAAAAAATAAAAACCGCAGAGGTGATCAAATACCACCAAAAGAAAACTCTATTTGTGGGAAAAAAAGGACGCCAATTTTGTTTGGGAGCCACGTCGCACAACCGCGCAATTGTCAGTTAAAGCGACGCTGTGCCGAATCGCAAAAAGGGGCCTGGTCTTTGGCCAGCGAAATGGTCCGGGTCTGAAGTGGTTAATCTTGTTTCCACATCCTATGCATGAAAACATAGGAACCATCAATTCCCCCAAACCTCTGATGGAATAATCTTCCAATGTGGTGGAGGTTAATAGAGCGAACAGGCACTCGTCGAGTGTGTTCGGCTATGCCCATTCTTTCTGCCCAGCTCCTCAATTCATAGAAGTTGTAGCTTCTATGAATGAAACAGGATGTATGAATAAAGGATGGGTGGATGATTGAAATCTCTGCCCCCTTCATTCAAAGATTGTGCTTCTTTAACCACCTACCGGTCGTCATATGACGTCCTTGATATTGTGCGAGTATATCTGAATGATGCCTGCAGCTACAGGCATCATTCAGATATTGTCTCTTTCAGCCGGTGATTCCCTACACCATAAGAACGATCATAGTGGCTCATCAGACACTTGATCGTTCTTACGGGTGGCGAGAGGGGAACCGACAGGATCCGCCGGCCCCCCGGATGTTTACCATAGAGATTTCCAGCAGATCAGATGGTCGCTGCAGTCTTTATGATCGCTCGGAGGCCAGGCGCGATATTATGACCTCATGCCCGGCCTCTACATTCAAACAAACGGCGCTGCCTCGACTGGGAAGCTGAGATCGGTTTTTCTCTTACCGTCCATGGACTGACACCGCATCTTCAATCTTGACAAAGTGGGTTATGTTCTTGCTCATAGGAGAAGACTAGGCAGAATGTTGGATGTTTTTTTTCTGCCTAGCCAGTCTCTTGAAGAAATATTTTTTTATTTTTTTAACTTTTATTATTTTATTTTTGTGATTCTTCTATCAACTGTCGGCTGGGTAGTTGCTATCCTCGTAGTCTTCCCAGTCTGACCATCGAGCATGCTGATCCTTGCTCTGAGATCAGTCCACGACATACCCCATGGCTCTAGGGGTGGCAGGTGAGCTTTTTGCTCCAGGGTCCACATACGACTGAACAGTTTTGCTGTATCTTTCATGGTGGACCGGGCCGACAGCTACTCAGTACTGCACTGTGATAGTCCTGTCGGGAACACACCAGTGGGTCCTAGCTGGACGGGTAAGTACTGTTCACCTGCTTCAGTAGGTAAGTACATGCTGTGTGTTCCTATGGTAGGGGGGTTTTCCCTGTCTCCCCCTTGTTTTTTGCTACTCTCTGTCACCTACTGGCGATGCCCTGACTGGGGGTCACTCTGTCCTGGTGGGGGTCCATGGGGGTCTGCTTTATTATGTGGGGTGCTTTCTGTGTCGGCCTGGGCCTTGCGCGCCTTTCGGCGCCATGTTTTTACTATATTTCACTTTACATTGTAAACCGCATTGGCGGCCATCTTGCCGTGGCTCTGTGGCGCACTTGTAATTGCGGCGGCCGTTTTCTTGAAGCCGCGCGCACTTTTGTGCTGGTTTGGCCTCTATCGCTGACTTTAACGGCGCAATTCTCCTCAGTCTCCTCACTGTTCACTCGCGCTGAGGAGCTGACACAGGCAGCGGAACGGAACGGAACCGAGCGGTCCTAGCCGGGTTGGTGGGTCCCCTGGGTAACCCCCCACAGTCAGTGCAGCCGGAGGGTGGGCTTTTTCTCTCATTTATTGACAAAGTCTCAGAGGGTGGTGGTATCATTGAGTCAGTGTCTCCTCCTTCCCCATTCATGTCAGAAGCTACTGCTCCTGCGGTCCCTATGGACCAGTTGTCGGCAGTCCTGGAATCATTTGTTGCCAGGATGGAAGCGGCGTGCAAGCGCAAGGGGGTTATAAGGCGCCCTCTCCCCCCACCATCTCCAGGGAAGTGCTCTGATTCAGATATGGGTCTTGCTGAGGCACAGGACCCTAGCTCTGAATTTTTGGGTATTTTTGACCAGCTCATTACTTGTGAGGAAAACTCCTTATCTGGGTCAGTACATGACAGGACACTTGTTGGTGAACTCATTGATGCTGTGAGGGACACTCTCAAGCTGGATGCTGCGGCTGAGGAGCCCGTGGTGGAGTCAGTCTCCTTTGGTTCTTTTCAAGCTAATCCTTCTAAAAAGGTTTTTTTCTCTATACACTTTTTTTGACAGATTCATAGACCAGGTTTGGGAAAAAACGCAGAAGACCTTTGCGGTCTCGCAGCGTCTGGCGGTTAGGTACCCCTTTGAGGACAGCCTGATTAAAAAATGGGCCTCTCCTCCGGTGGTCGACCCCCCCGGTCGCCCGGTTAAATAAAGCCACGACTCTCCCGGTTGAGGGGACCCCTGCTTTTAAGTACCCTACTGATAGGAGGTCGCAAGTGGTGATCAGAGCTATGTTCACCATGCTGGGATCCGCGCTATGTCCTCTCGTAGCGGCGACCCTGGTGTCTCGGACACTCACGGAATGGGCGAAGTTTATGCACCAGACTGTGCAGGAGCATAATCTTCCTCCGGAATGCATTACACTGGCAGACCAAATGGTACAGGGCCTGGTGTATGTGTGCGATGCCACTATGGACGTTGCCCCCCTAATTTCTAGGGCCTCCGTGTCTGCGGTGGTTTTGCGTCGCCTAATTAGGTTAAAATGCTCGTCTGCTGACCTGGCCTCTAAGAGGCTCCTGACGGATTTGCCTTTCAAGGGCGCAAGGCTATTTGGTGCTTCCCTGGATGACATTATTAAAAATGTCACAGGGGGTAAGAGCACCCTTCTTCCTCAGCCTACTAAGGCGAAAGAGCCTCATCGTAAGCCGGGTCCTTCCTTTCCCACTCAGAAGAGGTTTTTTTCGTCAGTCAGATCCCGCGGGAAAATTCTCCCGGACTGACAAGGGTGCGGATGGGGGACAGAAGCGTCCCTGGGTGCGTAAGCCGAACAAGCCTGCAAGCAAGCCCGCCACTGCATGAAGTCTTGCCCACACCCGACTCTGGGGTGGGGGGACGACTTCGCAGGTTCACGGACCGGTGGACCTCCCGGATCTCCTTTCCTGGCCACCAGACAGATTCTTTCCCTCAAATCTCTCTCTCCTTCCGGCTGCCCTATTAGGGGTAGTGCAGGACTTGCTGAGGTGCGGAGTGATTGTGCCGGTACCGTCAAAAGAAAAGGTTTCAGGGATTTTATTCAAATCTGTTTGTTGTTTGTGGTCCCAAAGAAGGACAGAGTCCGTCCAATTCTGGACCTCAAGGCCCTAAATGCCTTTGTGAAGGTTCGGAAATTCCGCATGGAATCCATTCGCTCGGTGATTGCTGCGCTCCACCCGGGGGATTTTCTGGCATCCTTGGACATCAAGGACGCCTACTTGCATGTCCCAATCTGCGCGGGTCACCAGAAGTTTCTGCGCTTCGCGATAGGCGAAGACCACTATCAGTTTGTGGCTCTTCCCTTCGGTTTGGCGTCAGCACCGCAGGTTTTCACCAAGGTGCTTGCCCCGATTTTAGCTTTGCTGAGACAGCGAGGCATTGCTATCGTGGGCTATCTGGACGATCTTCTGAGAGCAGACTCTGGCTCAGAATTAGAGAAAAATGTGTTGATAGCCAGTCAGGCACTCCGAGAATTCGGCTGGCTGCTGAACATTCAGAAGTCGGATCTTGATACCGACTTAGCATCTGGAGTACCTAGGATTGATCCTGCAGTCCTCGGAGGCGAGGGTATTTCCATCCTTAGACAAGTTAGACTCTTCAATCTGCGGTACGGGTGCTGACGTCCCGCAAGTGGTCATCACTCCGTTTTTGCATGAGGGTCCTGGGTCTCATGGTGGCTTCCTTCGAGTCGGTGCCGTATGCACAATTCCACACTCGAGTCTTACAAAAGGAGATCCTATCTTGCTGGAACAAGTCTCCATTATCACTGGATCGTCAGATCCAGGTGAGTCACCTGGTCAGGGTATCCCCGACGTGGCTGAGATCCCCGTCCCTTCGGTCGGGGAAGTAGTTCGTTCCTTCCTGTCCAGTGGACTGTAATCACAATGGACGCCAGTCTTTCGGGCTTGGGCGGAGTCTGGGGAGTTCTGTCAGCTCAAGGGCTCTGGCCTCCGGACGCGTCCAGTCTGCCGATCAATGTCCTGGAACTCCGGGCAATTGGACTGTGTCTCTCCTCGTGGTCAAGGAGACTGCAGGGACGCTCGGTCAGGATCCAATCAGACAATGCCACGGCGGTGGCTTATGTCAACCATCAGGGAGGAACTCGGAGCTCAGCTGCGGCGTCCGAGGTCGCTCACATCCTAAGATGGGAGGAAAGAAGCGTGCCGGCTCTGTCGGCCGTTTACATTCCAGGAGTAGACCACTGGCAGGCGGACTATCTGAGCCGCCAGATGTTGGACCAGTGGGAATGGTCCTTGTATCCGGAGGTGTTTCACCTCCTTTGCCGGAGGTGGGCCTCTTGGCCTCTCAACTCACTCGCAAGGTGTCGAGATTCGTGGCCAGGTCCAGGGATCCCTGGGCGGACGCGTCAGACGCGTTGGTGGCCCCGTGGGGTCGGTATCGGCTGATTTATGCCTATCCTCCGCTGAAGTTGCTTCCTCGACTACTTTGCAGGGTGGAGGCCGAGGGGATTCCGGTAATCCTCATCGCTCCAGATTGGCCTTGGCATCCTTGGTACGCCGAACTTGTGCGCCTAGTGGCGGACCTTCCATGGCGACTGCCTGTGCGGGAGGACCTTCTGTCTCAAGGTTTCATACTTCATCCTGCTTTACAGTCGCTGGCTTTAATGGCATGGCTATTGAAAGCCAGGTGCTGAGAGACTGGGGTCTCTCGGATTCGGTCATCTCGACCATGCTGAGGGCACAGAAATCTTCTTCCAGGAAGATCTACCACCGTACCTGGAGGGGCTACATCGATATGTGCGAGGAGCTGGATTGGCATCCGCGGACATATTCCGTTCCCAGGATCTTGCTGTTTTTACAGCGTGCTGTGACCCAAAAGCTTGCCTTAAGCACCATTAAGGGTCAGATTTCGGCTTTGGCTCTTTTCTTTCAGCGGCCGCTAGCGGGCCATTCTTTGATTAGTACCTTCGTCCAGGGGGTCCGACATGTGCTCCCCCCTATTAACCACCTCTTCCTCCTTGGGATTTGAGTTTGGTGCTCTCGGTTCTTCAAGAACCTCCTTTTGATAACATTAGAGAGATTCCTCTCTTAAAGTGGAAGTAAACCCTTCTATCATTTTCAGGCAAGGAAGCTGCCATCTTGGCCTCTGTTTAATCTTCAACTGCCATGATGCTGCACATGTGATCAGTTATGACACCAGCCATTGGTTTGTTAGTTTGGTTGAGAGCACAACCAATGTGACAGTTGGCATTCCCGGCATGCCGGGAATGTAACTGCTTTTTGAAACTGTTAAATTGATGGGTTTACTTCCGCTTTAACTTTATCTCAGAAGGTGGCTTTTCTAGTAGCCATTTCTTCTGTCAGAAGGGTTTCTGAATTGGCGGCCTTGTCTTGCAAACCGCCATACTTGGTTCTCCATAAGGATAAGGCTGTGCTACGCCCACAGCCTTCTTTTCTCCCGAACGTGATCTCGGCCTTCCACCTTAATGAGAACATTGTACTTCCGACTTTATGTCCTCGTCCATCGCATCCCAGAGTTTGCGCTTCACACGTTAGACGTGGTACGTGCTTTATGGGTGTACCTGTCTGCTACGGCTTCGTTTCGGAAGTCTGACTCGCTGTTTGTGTTTGTGTCTGGTCCAAAACAGGGCCAAGGGGTTTGTCTGCCACCATTTATCGGTGGATCAGGCAGACCGTCATACAGGCCCATGCCCTTAAGGGGCGAGCGCCTCCCTTTCCGGTTACGGCACATTCTACCAGGGCAATTGGTGCTTCCTGGGCTTTCCGACATAAAGCATCTGTTGCACAAGTGTGCAAGGCGGCGACCTGGTCGTCCGCACATACCTTTTCAAAGTTCTGTAAGGTTGATGTGGCTGCATCTTCTGATGCTTCCTTCGGCCGCAAGGTTTTGCAGGCGGCTGTTTAATGTTGCACCTCCTCCGTTGAGGAGCTCTGCTTGTTTGGGGTGAAGTTTGTTTTTTTCCTTGATACTGTTCCCACCCCTCGTTCTTTGACACTGCTTTGGGACGTCCCACTTTGTCAAGATTGAAGATGCTGTGTCAGTCCATGGACGGTAAGAGAAAATAGGATTTTTTTGTACTCAACGTAAAATCCTTTTCTCTGACGTCCATTGACTGACACAGCACCCACCCCTCCTTTGTTGAGTTTGTACTGCTTTAATACGAACTGAGGCTGCTGGCTGCGGGTAGGAGGGTTATCTCCTGAGTGACCTCCCCCTGGGCGGGGCTGTTCCGCTCTGGTAATGGAATGTATGTTAAAACATCTAACATTCTGCCTAGTCTTCTCCTATGAGCAGGAACATAACCCACTTTGTCAACATTGAAGATGCTGTGTCAGTCCATGGACGTCAGAGTAAAGGATTTTACGGTGAGTACAAAAAAATCCTATTTTTTATTTCAGCTGTCCCAGCCTAGAGGTGAGATGTGGGTTCTTATTGACCCCATATCTCACTGTAAAGAGGACCGATCATGCCATATTCCTATTACAAGGGATGTTTACATTCCTTATAATAGGCATAAAAGTGATCAAAATTTTTTTTTATAAAAAAAAAAAATTAAAGTAAAATTAAGGAAAACAAAAATGGTCTCCAAGATTCCAAACACAGAAAAGACCGCACTACTCAATTCGCACCAAACATCAAAATCTGCCCCAAAAGCTGTGAAATTTCACCAACAAGATAGCAGACGAATGCCACAGCACAGTCACATGGTATCACACCCAAAGGAAAGGTGGTTGCATCTTCCCCTATAGGAAGCCTCTCAAAATGGCCACCGACGACCATGGCAGACAAGATGGCCGCCACATGCAGTTTTCCTGCCAAAACCAGGATCTCTTCCCTAGAATCTTTCTCTACAAAGCCACACACCTGAGACACCACATGTACACTTCAACATTTTAAGAACAATCTTCACACACTTTAGGCTACTTCAACTCAGACCCTTTGGCCAACTAAAAAGCACATTCAAGAAATGTTAGTTACATGCGCAACATAAAAAAACAACAAAGTTCATATCACCACACACACCGTATAATATTGCTTGTATGCTTTCTCAGAACATCAGATCATCATCTCTTAGGGTGTAGCCCCAACACAAAACTCCTGCATGCTATTTACAGAGAGTAACCAACTTTCACCATTGTAAATGATAGCCATGCTGGCTCCCCTCCCCCACTAAAGCACATGGCACACAGGGACCAGACTTTGAAAAATACAAACGGCTCAGCTGCCCGCATATATTGCAGGCTGCACTAAATCCCACATCTAGACCTTCATTTCATATACAATATACAGTTTCCATATGCATCCCGCAGCTTCCCCACACAAACATCCAGGCACACGCAGGCATACACACAGGCACACACGATCAAATTCACAGGCATACGATCCATGACAAAATCACACATACGATCGGATTCACACATCCACACACAGACATCCACCCACAGACATGTCTCATACAGCCCGCATTATTTCAAAAAGACGAAAAATTTGTTCTTTTACAAAGCACAGCCTTCCCCACACATCAGATCGTGCATCCATACTCCCCCTCTGCTGATCTAATGCTCAAAGAGGCCATAATTAGTCCTACCTTTGGCCCACCATTCCTGTCAGCGAAGTTTGGCTGTGTGCAGAGCACACAGCCATTTCTCCTTGTGCTCATAATCACAGATATCGTGTCTCTAATCGTAACACATTTCGTCTCAATGATATAATGCATCTTAAGCTAACATTCACTCACCTTCCATTCGATCCCCATTCATACAAATCAAGAAGAATCACCAGACTGGTCTCATCATCAAGGCCTCCCAGCAAAGACTGGTCGCCTGGAGCCTCACGGCTCCTTTTTATTATCAAAAGATCTCACCAGCAGATAATCACCTCCCCCATAGGAGTGGTCATCACAGGATGTCCCCTTCACACAGGAAATGTCCATATAAGGATATGCCTTCCAACAGGGTTATTTAAATACATACAATACATGAATACACTGATGGCTAAAGTCTTATGGGCATGTCCGGGGAGGGAAAGCGTCTATGGCTTTTAAACATGGATGCTTTCCCTGACACTGAAAACACTCACAAGCTCTCATATTGAGAAAAAAATAAAAAATATGGACAGCCGCACTCCAAAAAACCTTTGACGGTCGCCTTTATTATAAAAAATGGAAGATCACACCAAAAATCATCACAGCATAGCCGGGGTAACAGCTTACATGTTTCACACTGAAGGTCAGTGCTTAATCATAGCTTTTTTACAATAAAGGCGACCGTCAAAGGTTTTTTGGAGTGCGGCTGTCCATATTTTTTATTTTTTTCTCTATATGCTACGTGCATTGCTGCCACCCACGGTAGTCCTGATACTACAAATTGCTGGAGCGTGTTCGCCTGGAGCGGTAAAAATCTCTTTCTCTCTAAACAAGCTCTCATATTACCGCTGATAGGAATCCTTATTCTACGCTATTCCATAGAATAACGCATATTCAGATTATACTATTATTGCTTGTGGGAGGCTATCTGCAGGCGAGCGCTACGAATCTCGACCATGCTGATCAACACACCGCCGAGACAAGAGCACACATCTGCCTATAACCAATGATGTTGTTGCAGAGCGAGCATATCCCCTCCTCAACGATTGTCCGTGCTAATGCACAGAGGGCCCCTCGTCGGCGGACATATTCCCACGCTGCAAACATCACACTCCAACCTCAAGACGTTTTCCACTACCAGACAGGATTCAACCAGCTTCAGACTGCCCGACTCAGCTCTTTAGAGCGGGCTGCGGAAGTACTAACACTGGGTGACACATTGACAATACATATTTAATACATCTTCATCAAATTTTCCACAACAGTAGTGCCAAAGAAGCATGGGGTTCATCCAATCTTGGATCTCAGGGCCCTCAATTGCTTTGTGAAGGTACAAAGATTCCGGATGCAGTCGGTTCGATCTGTAGTCACCACTCTCCATCCAGGGGACTTTCTGGCATCCTTGGACATCAAGGACGCATACTTACATGTTCCCATATACGGCAGACACCAGAGGTTTCTGCGATTCGCAGTCGGGGAGGACCACTATCAGTTTGTGGCCCTCCCGTTTGGCCTGGCTTCAGCACCCAGGACGTTCACCAAGGTGCTCGCCCCGATTCTGGCCCTTCTAAGACAGCGGGGCATCTCTATCGTAGGCTACTTGGATGACCTTCTTCTTAGGGTCGCTTCAAGCTCAGAATTAGAGGTAAGCGTGTCCATAACCTGTCAGACTCTCCGAGACTGTGGTTGGGTGCTAAACACGCAAAAGTCAGTATTGGTGCCGACCCAACGCCTAGTGTATCTGGGGTTGATTCTGGATTCCTCAGAGGCAAGAGTATTCCTGCCTGTGGAAAAGTTGCAGACCCTTCGAGTTGCAGTGCGGCAGCTGACATCCAAGAGTTGTTGGTTATCACTCCGTTTTTGCATGCGAGTCTTGAGCCTCATGGTAGCCTCCTTCGAGGCGGTCCCATATGCTCAATATCACACTCGGGTGTTACAGAAGGA
Source organism: Rana muscosa (assembly GCA_029206835.1). Lineage (NCBI taxonomy): Eukaryota > Metazoa > Chordata > Amphibia > Anura > Ranidae > Rana > Rana muscosa. Next base: position 225,322,165 of record CM055120.1, read on the forward strand.
GATTCTGTCCAAATGGGACAGATGTCCATCATCCCTGAATTATCAAATCCAGGTAAGCCACCTCGTCAGGACATCCCTGGTGTGGTGGCTGACATCACCGGCATTTCTGGCAGGGAAGTCATTTCTTCCTGTTCATTGGATGGTGATCACGACGGACACCAGCCTTACAGGTTGGGGGGGGGGAGTCTGGGGTGTTCAGTCGACGCAAGGTCACTGGACCCCGGAGGAAGCCCGTCTACCGATCAATGTCCTGGAACTCCAGGCGATCAGGCAGTGCCTCTTCAAATGGTCTCAGAGACTGCAGGGGCGTCCAGTCAGGATCCAGTCAGACAACGCCACAGCAGTGGCATATGTCAATCATTAAGGAGGAACGAGAAGCTCAGCCGCAGCATCGGAGGTCGCGTGCATCCTGAGGTGGGCAGAAAGGAGTGTACCGGCACTGTCGGCCGTGTACATTCCGGGTGTGGAGAAATGGCAGGCGGACTACCTGAGTCGCGAAATGCTGGACCAAGGAGAATGGTCCTTTACACCCAGAGGTGTTCCAGCTCCTCTGCCAAAGATGGGGCACGCCAGACGTAGATCTTCTGGCGTCCCGACTCAATCTGAAGGTATTGAGGTGTGTGGCCCGGTCAAAGGACCCATGGGCAGACTCAACGGACGCGTTGGTAGCACAGTGGGGTCAGTATCGGCTAATCTATGCCTTCCCTCCCATGAGGCTCCTTCCTCATCTGCTTCGCAGAGTGGAGGCAGAGGGAATTCCAATGATCCTGATCGCTCCAGATTGGCCTCAGCGTCCTTGGTACGCCGATCTAGTACGTCTGATAGCAGGCGTCCCCTGGCGCCTACCACTACGGGAGGACCTGCTATCGCAAGGTCCCATACTTCATCCTGCTTTACAGTCACTGGCTTTAACGGCGTGGCTATTGAGAACCAGGTACTGAGAGACCGGGGCCTGTCAGATTCAGTAATCTCTACTATGAGAAGTGCTCGGAAGCCATCCTCCAGGAGGGTTTATCATCGCACTTGGAAGGCCTACATTTCCATGTGTGAGGAAATTAAATGGCATCCGCGTACTTATTTGGTCCCCAGAATCCTGCTGTTTCTACAGCATGGGGTGGACCAAGGGCTTGCCTTAAGTACGATTTAAGGGACAGATATCTGCCCTGGCTGTCTTTTTTCAGCGACCCCTGGCGGCTCACTCTCTCGTGGGTACATTTGTGCAGGGGGTTCGACATGTGGCTTTTCCGGTCCGCCCCCCCGCTACCTTTGTGGGACTTGAACCTGGTCCTCTCGGTGCTTCAAAGGTCACCGTTTGAGAATATTAGGGAAATTCCCTTGTTGACACTTTCTCAGAAAGTGGTCTTTTTGGTAGCTGTTACGTCAGTTAGACGAGTTTCTGAGCTGGCAGCCTTGTCATGCAAGGCTCCATATCTGATCTTCCACAAGGATAAGGTGGTGCTGTTGCCGCATCCTTCCTTTCTTCCAAAGGTCGTTTCAGCTTTTCATATCAATGAGGACATTGTACTTCCATCCTTGTGTCCTCATCCGTCGAATCCTAAGGAGTCGGCGTTGCATTCCTTGGACCTTGTACGAGCCTTGAGAGTATACCTATCTGCTACTTCTTTGTTCCGGAAGTCAGACTCACTGTTTGTTTCGGTGGCTGGTCCCAAGAAGGGCCTAGCAGTCTCGTCGGCCACCATCTTGAGGTGGATCCAACAGTAATCCAGGCTTACGCCTTAAAGTGTCAAGCGCCCCCTTTCCTGTCACGGCGCATTCGACCAGGGCAATAGGTGCCTCTTGGGCTTTCCGACATCAAGTGTCTGTTTCCCAATTATGTAAAGCAGCGACTTGGTCGTCCGCTCACACTTTCACTAAATTCTACAAGGTTGACGTAGGTGCATCGACGGATACCTCTTTCGGCCACAAAGTTTTGCAGGCGGCTGTTTAGAGTTGCAACTCCTCGGTGAGGAGCTCTGTTTTTGTTTTGGGGTGAAGTTTACTTTTATGCTGTTCCCACCCCTCATTTTTTGACACTGCTTTGGGACGTCCCACTTGTCAATAGGAAGCTGTGTCCGTCCATGAACGAAAGAGTAAATAGGATTTTTGTACTTACCGTAAAATCCTTTTCTCTGAGTTCATGGACGGACACAGCTTCCACCCCTCCTTTTTAAGTTTGTACTGTTTTTTGACGAACTGATCTGCGAGACGCAGAGAGAGGGGATATACCCAGAGGGTCCGCCCTCTGGGCGATACTGTGGAAGGTGTGATGTAACACTTTTTACAAGTTTTTCTGCCTAGTCACTACTAAATGAAGGATAATACCCACTTGTCAATAGGAAGCTGTGCCCGTCCATGAACTCAGAGGAAAGGATTTTACTGTGAGTACAAAAATCCTATTTTCTTCCCTTCATTGACCAAAATGAGTGAGGTTTCACTTGCTATGAATTTTCAAAGCAAGCAAAGTGCTAAGAACATTTGTAAGGTACATCTCTGTGCCTTAAAGGGGTTGTAAAGGTACATGTTTTTTCACCTTAATGCATCCTATGCATTAAGGTGAAAAAACATTCGACAATGCCGCCCCCCCCTCCCCCCCCGAGCCCCCGTTTTACTTACCTGGCCCCTCGAAAGTCCCGCGCTCGCTCCCGTCATCCTCTGAGTTCCTGAGCCCGGCCGTTGATTGGCTACACTGGATGGATTGAAAGCAGCGCAGCCATTGGCTGGCGCTGCTGTCAATCACATCCAATGAAGCGGCACGCCGGGGGGCGGGGCCGAGTGACACAGTCGGCGTCTATGGCCGCCGCTGTATCACGGGAGCGCGCCCGCAGTAACTCCACACCATGCTCGCTCGCATTATGGTGTGGAGTCCTTGCGGGGAGGAGCTGAAACAGCCGCCGAGGGACCCCAGAAGACCAGGATCGGGGCCACTGTGTGCAAAACGAGCTGCACAGTGGAGGTAAGTATAACATAACATGTTTGTTGTTTTAAAGAAAAAAAAAACGGGAACCTTTAGTGTTCCTTTAAGAAGTACCCTTTTTGTTTTTTGTGTTTTTAATTTGAAGCTGCAGAATGGCCACAGTAAGACCATACTGCTTTTTTTTATATAAGTGCCCATGGATGTTTTTACAACAGAATTGCCAAAATTCCAGACTAACAAAGACATTGTAGGAGAATTGAAAGATTTTTTTTGTGTTTGTTCATCATTTATTCCTCCTTTTGTTTAACCCAAGTTTTTTTTCTACTTTGCCTCTTCTCTTTTTGTTTTTGACTTTCTGTACTTATTTTATCATAAAAAAAAAAAAAAAATCATAATGTTAATCCTTCCTTTTAAAGTCTTTTTTTTTTATTCATACTTTTTTTTAAGGTGTTGTTTTTTTTTTCTTTTTTTTTCTTTTTTTTCATTCTGTAGGAGGTCTATATTTAAAGCCGTGTTCCAGAGCTTTGCCCTATGTTCTCCAGAAATCTCCTTTCCAGTTATTTTGAAGGAAACCTTTGCTAAAGCGCAGTCTACAGTAAACGTTTCATTTTATCAATATACTTGCATTCACCTTTCTGCCTTCATTGTGTTGCTACCTCCAATGTGCTTTTCAGACTTGGTAAGTGTGATCTTCATGTTCCGTGCAGCACCTGATAAAAATGAACACCAAAAATATACAGATAAACAAAGTACTTTGTGTTTTTAGGAGTGTTCCCTGTTGAATGGTGTTATCAGTTACAGAATGATGGAATCTCTACTGGCTATAGATGTATGGTGTTTTTTAGCTCGGTAAGATCCTTCTTACAGTGTCAGACATTGATAACATAAAAATGCAAAGTATGTGCAGAAAAAAGTTAAAACAAATTAGGTGTGAGTAAATATATTCTTATACTTTTTTTGTTTTTAATATATTCAGGTATGGAACCACAGACCTGTGTGCTCACCATATTACAGTTATAGCTAATTTGGTAAGTCCGCTGACATTGTTTTGCTGTGTGGATGTTTAGGATTGTTAGAGTTTCATATGCAGTATGACATGGTGGGAATATACAATCTAAGATTCAGATGAGGGCTTTCACTTCCTGAATTTGTCTTCTTGAACTAGTAAGCCAAGTACAAAATTAAATTCAAATGCGTGTCTTAACAAGAATACGAACAGCGACCACTTTATTTTGTATAAATTAAATATGAAGTACTTGTGCGCTGTTATGGACCTCACAGCCAACCAAAACTAATGTACACAATATATACCAAAGAATAATAAATCACCCTAAAAGTAGACATTAAAAAGCTGCAACCATTAGCAAGTGACCTCAACACTCTAACACAAATAATAATAATAATAAAAAAATGGTGCGCTAATTCAAGAAGCTACGCAGCAAAAATAGACAATATGCATGAACGGCTATCCCTAATTCCAAAAATAAAATAAAAAAATTCAATAATATGTGAAACAGTGATGAAGTGGCTAATTTAAGAAGCTATGCAGCAAAAATAGACAAATATGCAATAAAGCCTATCCATAATTTCCAAAAAAGCACAAAACAAAAATTGCAGTAATATGCGATATGTGAAACAGTGGAAAGTGCACTAATTAGCAAAAATAGACTTGAATCAAAAGCAGATATTCATCTGATAATTACATTAAAAATATTAAAATAAGTCCCAAATCATAAAGTGCTTGTGCATCAAAAAGTGATGAGATGTGAAGATCATGTGCTCAAAAAACAGTTCTTGAAAGTTGTGAACACAATTGCTCCCACCATCCAGGTATCCACCAGGGGTGTGCCCTAGCAGCTCACTTTAGACAAAGAAAGGTCTAGTGGCACTTTGGTATACATATCCTTAGCATTAGTTCATGTTCCACTTTCCTCTTTTGCATTAAAATCCACAGCTGGTCTGACAAGGCTTTTAACCACTTGACCACTGGGCACTTAAACCCCCTTAATAACCAGACCAATTTTCAGCTTTCGGTGCTCTCACATTTTGAATGACAATTACTCAGTCATACAACACTGTACCCATATGAAATTTTTGTCCTTTTTTTCACACAAATAGAGCTTTCTTTTGGTGGTATTTAATCACTGTTGGGTTTTTTATTTTTTGCGCTATAAGAGAAAAAAGACTGAAAATTTTGTAAAAAAATGATTTTTTTTTCGTTTCTGTTATAAAATTTTGCAAATTACTATTTTTTCTTCATAAATTTTGGCCAAAATTTATACTGCTACATATCTTTGGTAAAAATAAGTACAAATTGGTGGATATTATTTGGTCTTTGTGAAAGTTATAGAGTCCACAAGCTATGGTGCCAATATCTGAAAATTGATCACACCTGAAGTACTGACGGCCTATCTCAATTCTTGAGACCCTAACATGCCAGAAAAGTACAAATACCCCCCAAATGACCCCTTTTTGGAAAGAAGACATTCCAAGGTATTCAGAAAGAGGCATTGTGAGTTTTTTGAAGTTGTCATTTTTTCCCACAATTCTTTGCAAAATCAAGATTTTTTTTTTCTCTTTTTTTTTTTTTCACAAAATTGTCATATTAGCAGGTTATTTCTCACACACAGCATATGCATTCCACAAATTACACCCCAAAACACACTCTGCTATTACTCCCGAGTATGGCGATACCACATGTGTGAGACTTTTACACAGCGTGGCCACATACAGAGGCCCGACATGCAGGGAGCACCTTCAGGCGTTCTGGAGCACCAAGGCCAATTCTGACATTTCTCTCCTACATGTAAAAATCATCATTTATTTGCTAGAAAATTACATAGAACCCCAAAACATTATATATGTTTTTTTAGCAAAGACCTTAGAGAATATAATGGTGGTTGTTGCAACTTTTTATCTCGCACGATATTTGCGCAGCAATTTTTTTAACGCGTTTTTTACGGAAAAAAAATGTTTTGTGCTTAAAAAAAAAAAAAAAACAGTAAAGTTAGCCCAATGTTTTTGCATAATGTGAAAGATGAAGTTACGCCGAGTAAATAGATACCTAACATGTCGCCCTTAAAAATTGCACACACTCGTGGAATGGCGCCAAACTTCGCTACTTAAAAAATCCCCATAGGCGACGCTTTAAATATTTTTACTGGTTACATGTTTTGAGTTACAGAGGAGGTCTAGGGCCAAAATGATTGCTCTCGCTCTAACGTTCGCAGAGATACCTCACATGTGTGGTTTGAAAACCGTTTTCATATGTGGGCGGGACTTACGTATGCGTTCGCTTCTGTATGCGAGCTCACGGGGACAGGGGCGCTTTAAAAAAAAAAAAAAATTTTATTCTTCATTTTACTTTATTTATTTTAGTTTGACATGTTTTTCCGCCCTAAACATTTTTTTGATCACTTTTATACCTATTACAAGGAACGTAAACATCCCTTGTAATAGGAATATGGCATGACAGGTCCTCTTTACAGTGAGATATGGGGGGGGGGGTGTCAATAAGACCCCACATCTCACCTCTAGGCTGGGAAGCCTGAAAAAAAATACAAAAAAAAAAAACAACAATCCTGGCTTTGATCGTAGCGGTGAGTCGGTAGAAGCACCGGAGGGCGGCGGGGGGGGGGGGGACATCCCCTCTCGCCTCCCGTAAGAATGATCAAGCGGCGGAACAGCCGCTATGATTGTTCTTATGGTGTAGGGAATCGCCGGCTGAAAAAGCCGATATCTGAATGATGCCTGTAGCTGCAGGCATCATTCAGATATCCCCGCACAAAGTCAAGGACGTCATATGACGGCCGGAGGGCGGGAAGTGGTTATTGCAGAGTATTGCCGGGCATTGCGGAGTATTGCCGGGCATTGCGGAGTATTGCCGGGCATTGCGGAGTATTGCCGGGCATTGCGGAGTATTGCCGGGCATTGCGGAGTATTGCCGGGCATTGCGGAGTATTGCCGGGCATTGCGGAGTATTGCCGGGCATTGCGGAGTATTGCCGGGCATTGCGGAGTATTGCCGGGCATTGCGGAGTATTGCCGGGTATGGCAGGGTATTGTGGAGGGTATGGCAGGGTATTGCAGAGTATTGTGCAGGGTATTGCAGAGTATTGTGCAGGGTATTGCAGAGTATTGTGCAGGGTATTGCAGAGTATTGTGCAGGGTATTGCAGAGTATTGTGCAGGGTATTGCAGAGTATTGTGCAGGGTATTGCAGAGTATTGTGCAGGGTATTGCAGAGTATTGTGCAGGGTATTGCAGAGTATTGTGCAGGGTATTGCAGGGTATTGTGCAGGGTATTGCAGGGTATTGCGCAGGGTATTGCAGAGTATTGCGCAGGGTATTGCAGAGTATTGCGCAGGGTATTGCACCAGGGTATTGCAGAGTATTTCAGCAGGGTATTGCAGCAGGGTATTGCAGAGTATTGCAGCAGGGTATTGCAGAGTATTGCAGCAGGGTATTGCAGAGTATTGCACCAGGGTATTGCACCAGGGTATTGCAGAGTATTGCACCAGGGTATTGCAGAGTATTGCACCAGGGTATTGCAGAGTATTGCACCAGAGTATTGCAGAGTATTGCACCAGGGTATTTTGCAGAGTATTGGCAGGGTGTATTGCAGAGTATTGGCAGGGTATAGCACAGGGATGGCTGAGCAGGGATGGATGGCTGGATCTGTGACTGCAATTGTCACAGATCCAGCCCACAGAGCTGCTGCTGCCATCCGCTCCCTCCCCCTCCCCTCTCACACTGTACCGATCGGTACAGAGAGGGGAGGGAGGAACCGGCGTCATCAAATGACGCCGGTCTGTTTACAAGTGATTGCTCCGTCATTTGACGGAGCGATCACGTGGTAAACGGCCGCTATCAGCGGCGATTTACCGCGATTCGTGATCCGCCGGGTCCTCTGTACCCGGCGGTCACGGAGTTTCCCGTGTGCGCGCCCCAGGGGGCGCGCGGGAGCGCGATTCTGGGAGGACGTTATATAACGTCCTCCCAGAGTTAAGCAACCACCCTGCCGCCGTTATTTGGCGGCAGGTGGTTGTTAAGTGGTTAATATATGGATCCTTAGGCCGGGTTCACACTGGGGCGACAAACGCTCCGACATTGGGAGCTCATGTCGCATGACGTGTGAAAATCAATGTTTCCCTATGGGAGCCGTCTTAACTGGTCCGACACATGTCGGACCATGAAAATGAAAATGCTCCCTGTACTACTTTGGTCCGACTTTGATCCGACTTCAGCCCTTTGAATATCATTAAAGTCGGATCAAAGTAGGATCCTTGTCCTAACCATCCGACTTTTGACATCCGACATGGTGATTACAGCAGCAGTAAAAGGAATTTATCTCACCCTGGGATTGTTTTGATTGGTCAAAGGACAAGTCAGACTAGCACAAAGTCGGATCAAAGTAGTATCCTGTTCATGAAAGTCGGATGGATGTCGGACCAATGTAGGATCAATGTAGGACTGATGTCGCAGAGCAAAGTAGGATGAAAGTTGTATGACTGTCGTGTCGTATCAGTGTGAACCCAGCCTTAATGAAAAAAAATCACATTCCACTCTCCTCTCCTTATAGCATAAACCCAGGAATAAATATCCGCTATGCTGTAGTGGATCTCCACCTCTCCTCCATTCACAGGCCATTAAAGACAAATAAGAAATGCATAGTGTAGCAATTTCACGGAAGAAATGTGTGACAAAACCCACTGTCTCACTGTGGGCTGGCCTCTTACCCACAGATTATGGCCCCTATGAGACTTGGGGACAAGCTGGCATTGAGATAATGTAATGTAATGCTACATCCCTTCTCCCCCATCCCCCCCCCCTCTTGTTACTGTGTTTAATTGTGTTGGTTCAGGGCATGTAGACAATGGTCTGGACTGGAGACATCTCTCCACAGGGGATGTGTATTGAGGGGCTGCCTGCTTACCATAATCCCTTTATGTTTAACTGTAGTCTCTGTTTCAATGTACAAGTGTTCAGTTCCCATTGGTTCTTCCTTGTCCCCCACCCCCCCTCCTATGACAAGGCTAAGGGGAGTGTCCCTAACTGTGTGTAAAAGTGTATGTTTTGTATTTAATAAAGAGTTGATGCTCTGCATGTTTAACCCTCAACACCTGTGTGGATTGTCTCGTGATTGAGGGGTTAAGGGCCGGTTATGGCGAATCTGCAGGCTGCGGGTGCGTTTGGAGGACAGGAGACACAGGTCTGGCAGATGTGCCCACCTGGGGTATCCGAGATCCGTCACAGCGGTGGCAGCAGTGGGATGTCTCCTGCGGTCCGGGACATCCAAACCACCACCAGGATTCAGGATCCGGGCAGCCGCCGAGGAGCAATACGGGGACTGGCCAGCATGAGAGCGGAGTTCAGGAGGAGGCTGCAAGGCATGCGGAAGCAACATCAGGGACCAGCGACGGAGCACAACATGCTCGGCTGGGGGGATGTGATCCGCCGGCAACTCTGGCATGAAACGCTAAGCCACGAGCCGCACCATCAGGGGAAGATCCTTCCCTCCTCCACAGACATGTACTGGACGCAGTACCGTGCGCGAGAGGTGTTCCTGAGGGAACGACCGTGAGATGAGTGGAAGACAGAGCTCGGAAGATTGGTCCAGGAGATGAGGCTGGACGCCAGCTACAGAGCCCTCCGGTGGTTCGCGGCTCAACTGTGGCCAGGTACAGCAGATGGCAGCCCGACAGAAGGCGTTGGCTGTGGCGGCGTGGGGCTGCTCCATCAAAAAATGTACGGAGACCCAGACTTTGGGAGCGACGAGGAGTGGCGACTGGAAAACATCCTCGACTACCGAGATGAGGTGCTGGACCTCCCTGAAGAGACGTGTGACCTGGAGAAATTGGAGTTCCTGGTTGAGCAGGAATGGGAGCTCGAGATTGCCTACAAGCGGCTGTTTGAAGGTGATCAGCAGCCTGGCATGGCTCCCGTTGCCTGGGACTGTCCGGGAGAAATAACGGACAGTCACGAAGATGCGGAGCAAATGGGGCCAGGGGTGCCCCTACGTTTTCCCGTCCTAACCGCAATGGAAGAAGCAGTGATGATACAGAGGGCACTGCGAGTGCTAGAATGCCGGAATGCACCGGAGGGTCCCCAGGCAGCGAGACAAGGTTATAGCATAAAGGTCTCAGAAGGGGGAGTTGAGATGGGCGCTGGAAGGCTGGTAAATGGTGATCAACAGCAAGGCCAGAGTATTGCATCCGGTGCCCCAGCAGAAGTGCTGGCTACAGGGCAGAGTGCCGCTGGCCTCTGCCCAGCATCAGAAAAAGTGTTGGATCCGGAGAGTCCGAGAGATGATCTTCGTGAGCCGTTTCCCCAACAGCAGATATCCCCTCCGGGAGTGGAGGAAGCAATTCTCACTACTCCAATGTTCATCCCCCCAGCAGAAGCGCTGGCTATGGGGCAGAGTGCCACTGGCCTCTGCCCCACCCTCAGAGTTGGATCCAGGGAGTCCGAGGGATGAACTGAGTGAGCTAGTTGCCCAGCACTTGGACACTACCCCAGTGTTTATCCCCCCAGCAGAAGCGCTGGCTGTATGGCAGAGTGCCGCTGGCCCCTGCCCAGCCCTCAGTATGTTTTCAGAGGGTTTGAGAGACAGCCCCTGTCGGAAGTCGCCTCAGCAGCTGGTCACAGAACCAGGAGGGGAGAAAACCCTTCCCCCTCTCCAGTGGCTGAACTCTACCGTTGTATATGTCCCCCTAGCAGAAGCGCTGGATACGGGGCAGAGCGCTGTTGGCCTCTGCCCAGCATCAGAAAAAAGAGATGGAGAGTCCGGGAGATAGCCCCTGCAAGATACCTCCTCAGCGGCTGGTAAATACACCAGGAAAAAAGCAAGTACCTTTTCCTCCCCAAATGCATAGCACTACCAGCCTACGCTCTCTACCAGCTGAAGCGCTGGCATCAAGGCAGAGGATTATTCAGCTCCCCCCAATATCTGCAACCCAGCCCTGGATCACGGGAGTGTGGACAGCTATTTCCACTCTGCAGCGGCTGTTTTTATTCACAGGAGACAGTATGTGCGGTTTTGCTCCCCAGTGCCAGAGTCGTACTTTTCCTTTTCCGGTTTGCCTGGGGTGGAAGTTTGTGACTAACGCAGGTCCAGACCAGTTGAGGGTCAGGAACTTGGTTAGTCTGTTTTTAAAAGGGGAGAAATGTGACAGAACCCACTGTCACTGTGTGTTTTGGAAGGGACTGTGGGCTGGCCTCTTACCCACAGATTATGGCCCCGAAGAGACTGAGAGACTTGGGGACAAGCTGCCATTGAGATATGTAATGTAATGCTACATCCCTTCTCCCCCATCCCCCCCCTCTTGTTGCTGTGTTTAATTGTGTTGGTTCAGAGCATGTAGACAATGGTCTGGACTGGAGACATCTCTCCGCAGGGGATGTGTATTGAGGGGCTGCCTGCTTACCATAATCCCTTTATGTTTAACTGTAGTCTCTGTTTCAATGTACAAGTGTTCAGTTCCCATTGGTTCTTCCTTGTCCCCTACCCCCCCCCTCTATGACAAGGCTAAGGGGAGTGTCCCTAACTGTGTAAAAGTATATGTTTTGTATTTAATTAAGAGTTTAACCCTCAACACCTGTGTGTATTGTCTCGTGATTGAGGGGTTAAGGGCCGGTTATGGCGAATCTGCAGGCTGCGGGTGCGTTTGGAGGACAGGAGACACAGGTCTGGCGGATGTGCCCACCTGGGGTATCCGAGATCCATCACAAAATGGTTTTATTAAAACTTACATCTAGATTAAAAGCAGGCGGTATAGATAAAAACCCTACTTCCTGGTCTCGGCCGTGGCCGGAAGTGATGTCACCGGCTTCTCCCTACACGTTGCGTCACTGACTTTTCTTTATTTTGGTATGTTTTGCTTGTTAGGACAAATAGCCGATTGGCTGATTATGCGACTGTGTCTCAGTACATAAAACCTACAGAGCCAGTCTGTGTCAATGGTTGGCCAAACATTAGAATAGAGAAGATATGTGGTCTGATTTGAATGTGGAAAATGGAGGTTGCAGCATTTCAGAAACTGCTGGTCACCTATTAATTTTAAGCAGTGTAGTCTACAGCAGTGTTTCTCAACCTTTTTGAGTCAAGGTACCCTTTAGAGCTGTGCACAATCTTGGGGCACACCAGGAGGTGCATCCAAGTGCACACCCTCTCTTGCTCGTTCCCGCGCATCCCATTTTTCAAAAATGGAACAAAAACAATTTTTTTAAATCTTGCCGTGCTAAAATGCATGGTACTATGGTTGGCAGGCATGAATACATGTGCATTTCCCAGATGCGTGGGGGTGCCATTAAGAATTATATGCTTCTTTTCTTGTTAAAAAAAAAAAAGAATTATATGCTTCCACATGCGTCTGCAAAAGACAGTCAGTGAAGCAGCATGTGCCGTCGGTCAGTGAAGCAGTGTCTCTTTATACATGTCATGAGTACTCACCGAGGCCGAGATGCTGAGAGTGGCCTCGTTCCATCCCATATCAGCGGACCATCTCCGGAACTCAACCGTGTAGTCCTCCACTGGTCTTTTCCCTTGAAAAAGGGTATGCAGGGTGGCCTCAGCGGTGGCTGTGTGCTGGGGGTCATCGTACAACTGTGCCATTGCTTCGAAGAAGGTCTCTATTGAATTTAATATAGGGCTCTTTTGCTCTAGGAGGTTATTGGCCCATGCTTGTGGTTCTTCAGATAATAAAGAGACGATAAAACCAACTTTCACGGTTTCTACAGAAAAAATCCTAGGCTGGAGGGCCAGGTATAATGAACAAGCATTCTTGAATGCCCTAAACCTCTTACAATCTCCTGAGAATCGCTCAGGTGTGGGCACCCTTGGTTCCGGAAGTGTCATCATTGCGGCAGGGACTGTACTGGCCTGATCCTTGGAAGAGGAAACTCCACTGGAGGATACCGGGACTGCGTCAGTGGAGGCAGGAGACTTGGTTAGATGCTGAAGACGGCCATCAATTTGATAGTAGACCTGTAGTCTCTGAACTGTCTGCGTGAGAGCTGTAACCTTCTGGCACAGAGCCTCGAGTGGGACAATCGCTCTGTCGACCTCTGTCATGGCTGGTTTGTACTGTCATGAGTACTCACCGGGGCTGAGATGCTGAGAGCGGCTCCCCTTGCAGCTAAGCGCACTCCACCCCTGGAAGGTGATACAGTAGGTGGGAGGCACGGGTCGCCAGCAAGTTTAGGTGACTTGAGTGGTGACCGCTGGAAGGAAACTGGAGCACCGTGTCGTGGTCAGCTGGGTACCAATCTGGTGTGAGAGGCCAGGCTGGGACTCGAACACGAGAAGGCAAGCAAGGTAGTCCTTTAAGCAGGCCGAGGGTCAAACACGGGAAGCAGGCAGAGTAGAGAAGTCCTTAGGCAAGCCAGGGGTCAAACACAGGAAGCAGGCAGAGTAGGTCCAGAACAATCCGGGTCACAACAGGTAGTCACAAGATAGCAGGATACTAAAGCAGGAACACAGGAAGCTGAAAGACAAACCAGCAATTCCTCTGAGCACTTGCTAAGCTTTTATAGGCAGCCAGGAAGTCATGTGATTTCTCTGACAGCTTCTCACTGTCATTTTTGCTGCCGTCTTGTGTTCAAAGTATAATATGTTTCTTATAATATGCTTCTCTGACAATACACATAAGTTGTCGTTAGGAGCACCTTCTTAAAAAACAGGACTAATCTGCGTACTACATGAGCACATACTGTAGCAAGTCTGTGGGAGCCAGAATTATTGTTGGTTGGTAGAGGATCAAATACCTTTTTCTTTTTCGTACATCACGGGACACAGAGCGACTTAGTCATTACTAATGGGTTATATAGTTTACCTTCAGGTGCTGGCACTGGCAACTTCCAAACCGGAAGTACCCTCCCCTATATAAGCCCCTCCCATCCGGGAGCACCTCAGTTTTTTGCCAGTGTCTAAGGTGTTGGCCAAAGAGTAACATGTGTTTTCCTGGGCTTGCGTACAGGTTCTTTTACGGGCCTTAGTAAGCTGTTCCGGATCCCACCAAAAAAGCTTCATAGCTAAACGGTCGGTACCCGGGCCTTGCAACAGAAGAGCAAGGTTTTGCCTGTAATGCCTCTCTTAGGAGGGCTGGACCCTGGGATCCAGAGCTCTGGTCATACCCACGACCAAGATGTTTTCTGTGCAGGGTGCTATACAGGTCCAGGGGAGTGGAATCCTTGGGAACCCGGTCCCTGAAGGTTTAATTACAATGCCTGCCGTGATAGGTGAAGTTTGGGCTTCTGTGGACCAAACAGAGTCCTGCGGCGGGGAACAGGTAAGTGGGGGCCCCCAGGAACTTGGTTCTATTGGGGGACCCCCAAGCCTAATTTGTCTTTCTGTCTGTTACCTAACGGTATTCCCGCTAATATCTGTGTATGCCTATAACTACTGGAAAATGTAAAATTTTAATAGTAGTCAAGAAAAAAAAAAAAAGGAGGACCGCGGTACCTGTGTTAAACCACTAGAGGCCGCTGTGGTCCATTTTTCTTGTCATGTGGATCTTTGGTTTTCTCAAGTCAAAAGATCCAGGCAGTTGGTAAGTTTCTCTGTGGGAATCCAGTTCCTCTGCCCTGTTGCTGCGCTCATCCACCGCACAGGCCCTCCGGCAAAAAGGGCCCTGGCTCCTAGTCCCTGCTTGGTTTCAAAAAAGGGCGCCAATGGTGCACGGGCGCGTGCACGCGCCTCCTATGGAAAAAAAGGGGCGGGGCGGGTGGATGACGCTCGATGCGCGCCGCGGCGCTTCTGTGCATGTGCAGGCGTCCCAGCATGTATAAAAGACACAGTACAAGTGTCAGCTGGATGCAAACAGAGCTAGCAACAAAACGGTGGCACACAGAGGCGGTTGATGCAGGCATCCCCATAGAAAGGCACTTTAGTGGACACCAGCTGGTATATAGCAGCAACTGTGTTAGACTATTACCAGCAAAATTGGTGTATGACGACGGGAATACCTCAGCTTTGTGCTTAAAGGATATGTCGTCCAGACGCTCCGGAAATAAGTCTTCCAGGAAGCCAAAGGGGTCTCCATCGGGCTCTGAGGATATTGGGCATGCTTGTACTGCACCAATCTCCCCTGAAAATTCAGAGGTCAGTAGCCGTAGGAACCCCGCAGGAGTGCCTGGTGCTGCGGCTGTCCCCAGTCCACCTGCTCCTGTATATATAACAGAGGAAGTTTTATCCTCAACTCTGGGAGGATTGGAAGAGAGATTAACAGCATTGATCGCTGCTTCCCTGTCACAGGGAAAGCGCGTCCGATCTCCGTCTCCTCCTTCAGAGTGCCTGTTAGTGGAGGAACAGCCCCACACAGAGATCAACCTACCTGAAGGGGATCAGGATGAGGTTGATTCAGTTATGGAGGAATCAACAGTGGAAGAACCTTTCTCAGCATCTCAGGCTGAAAGATTATGGGTTCAGTCTCTGACTAACATGGTCCGATCAGCATTTAAAATGCCTCTGGCGGAACCATCAACCACTACGGTTTCCTCGCTGGGGTCGCTGAAAGCTCCCCAGGCTGTCTGTTCCTTCCCAATCCACCCTTTATTGGAAGGGCTTATTTACCAGGATTGGGAGCATCCTGATAAAATATTTACTCCCCCCAAGAGATTTCCAGTGATCTATCGCATGGAGGATAAGTTCATAAAAAAATGGAGGGTCCCTACAGTGGACACAGCCATCTCTTGTGTAAATAAATCACTGACATGTCCAGTAGATAATGTTCCAATGTTCAAAGACCCAATAGATAAAAAATTGGAGTCTTTACTAAAATCTGCTTTCTCTACAGCAAGCATGGTGACACAACCTGCAGTAGCAGCGATTGGAGTCTGCCAAGCAATGAAAGATCAGTTGAAACAAGTCTTAAGGGACTTACCAGATCAGCAGGCTCTTGCCCTAGCTGACCTACCTAGAGCCTTGTGTTGCGGTGGACGCCATAAAGGATACAATCCAACAGGCATCCCGCTTTACGCTGTCTGTTGACATATGCGTAGGCTTCTATGGCTCAAAAACTGGTCTGCTGAAGCTCCCTGTAAGAAATTGCTGATTAGCTTCCCATTTCATGGAGAACGCTTATCTGGAGATGATCTGGACAAATATATCCAGAAAACTTCTGCCGGTAAAAGTACACTCTTGCCGGTTAAGAACAAGGGTAGAAGTCCTTCTTTTAAGAGGCCTACTTCTCCAGTCCCTGGCACATCGGCTGTGAAACAGTTCCGACGGCCTCCGCGGTCAAATCCAGGGGGCAGAAATCAGGGACAATCACAGGGTAACAAGAAACCCTGGGTCAAGAGAGGTACAAAACCTCCCCCCAAGTCATGAAGGGTTGCCCCCACTCAATCGGGTGAGGGGAAGACTTCAGTTGTTCACAGAGACCTGGCGGGACACCATCAGAGACAGATGGGTGATCTCCGCAGTAAGTCTGGGATACAGGCTGGAGTTAAAAGACATTCCTCCTGCCCATTTTATAAGGTCAAACGTGCCAAGCGATCCCCAGAAGAGTGGATCCCTCCTTCTGGCACTAGAACAACTATTGCTCCAAGGGTAATCATGAAGGTTCCCTTGGAAGAAAGCGGGTTCGGGTTTTACTCGAACCTTGTCACAGTCCCCAAACCAAATGGGGACGTGAGGCCCATATTAAATATAAAAGGGCTAAACAAGTTCCTACATATCAGGACTTTTTCGGATGGAGTCGATCCGATCAGTGGCCACCGCCCTACAAGGGCAGGAATGGTTAGCCTCGATCGACATAAGGGATGCTTATTTGCATATTCCCATCTGTCCGGCCCACCAGAAATTTCTACGCTTTGCAGTAGAAGGGCGCCATTTTCAGTTCAGAGCCTTACCTTTCGGTCTGGCCACAGCACCACGAGTGTTCACAAAAATTCTGGCCCTACGATTGGCCAAACTAGGAACACAAGGTGTAACGATAATGGCATATATCTAGACGACTTGTTGCTGATAGACCACTCAGTGAAAAAAACTAGAAGTGGTCGTTCACAAGATAATCAAGTATCTGGAATCTCACGGTTGCATTATCAACCGAGACAAGTCAGCCCTAAAACCAGTCAAAAATCTGGAATACTTGGGGGCTAAGACTGGATTCAAATCAGAGAAAGATTTTCTTACCTCCAGAGAAGGTGTCGTCTTTGAAAGATTTGACCCATGTAGTGGGTACAAAAAAGAAAACCATCCATACGCCTGTGTATGAGGCTGCTGGGAAAAATGGTGGCTTCATTCGAAGCAGTACCCTACGGTCAATTCCATTCAAGGAACTTGCAGAGGGCCATACTGTCAGCCTGGAACAAAAAGAGTTCAGGCTTTAGACTTAACAATGTCCCTGTCCCCTTCCGTTCGCAAGAGCCTCCATTGGTGGTTGGTGCCCCAGAATCTGGAAAAAGGGAAATCCTTCAGTCCGGTTTCTTGGAAGGTGGTCACTACAGATGCCAGCCTCATAGGCTGGGGGGCAGTACTGGAGCAATGGTCTCTCCAGGGCAAGTGGTCAGAAGCAGAGAAGGCCCTGCCCACCAATCTCTTAGAGATACGAGCAGCCCGGTATGCCCTAGTAGCATGGACATCCAAACTCCAAGGGTCACCTGTCAGAATTCAATCAGACAATGCCACAGCAGTGGCATATATCAATCACCAGGGTGGCACCAGGAGTCGTGCAGCCCAGAGGGAAGCGAATTGCATCCTGGAATGGGCAGAAAGATATGTCACAGCCATATCCGCGGTTTTCATCCCAGGAGTGGAAAATTGGAGAGCGGACTTTTTAAGTCGCCAGCAATTATGCCCGGGGGAATGGTCTCTTCACCCCGAGGTTTTCCAGGCAATATGCCAGCGGTGGGGAACACCGGATGTAGATCTGCTAGCATCCAGATTCAACGCAAAGGTTAACAGATTTGTGTCTCGCACAAAGGATCCCCTAGCTTGCGGTTCGGATGCCCTAGTGTTCCCTTGGGATCAGTTCAAGCTGATATATGCATTCCCACCGCGATTAATCCGCAGAATCAGGGTAGAAAAGAAACCAGTGATTCTGGTGGCTCCAGCGTGGCCCCGAAGGGCATGGTACGCAGAGATTGTAAAAATGTCAGTGGGAAGTCCTTGGACCCTCCCACATCGTCCGGACCTGCTTTCGCAAGGACCGATATACTACCCTTCCTTACCAGCCCTAGGTTTGACGGCCTGGCTATTGAAGCCCACATTCTAAAAAAGAGAGGGCCCTCTAATCCTGTGGTATCTACCATGATCAATGCCAGGAAGCCGGTATCCAGGCAGATCTATTATAGGATCTAGAAGGCGTACATCACATGGTGTGAGGCCAAGAAATGGCATCCACGTAAGTACGTAATAGGTAGGATTCTGGACTTCCTACAGTGGGCTGTGTACATAGGAAACTTGCCTTGAGTACTATCAAGGGTCAGACGGCCTTGTCAATATTTTTTCAAAGGCCCTTGGCTTTGCATTCATTAGTCAAAGCTTTCATACAAGGAGTGATGCGTATTAGCCCTCCGGTTAGTATTCCCATATGTCCATGGGACTTAAACCTGGTTCTGTCGGTTCTACAGAAACAACCATTTGAACCATTGCGGCACATTTCCTTAGTTCTTTTCACCAGGAAATTGATTTTCTTAGTAGCCATTTGTTCGGCTAAAAGAGTATCGGAATTAGCCGCCTTGTCCTGTAAGGAGCCATATCTGGTTATCCATAAGGACAGAGTAGTGTTACGTCCTCATCCAGCCTTCTTCCTAAGGTGGTATCGAGGTTCCATTTGAACCAAGATGTGGTTCTTCCTTCCTTTTTCCCCAAACCTAGTTCGGTAGAGGAAAAGTTATTGCATTCTTTGGATGTAGTAAGAGCAGTTAAAGCTTATCTTAAAGCCACTGCTCAGATTCGTAGAACGGATACTTTGTTTGTTCTGCCGGAAGGCCCCAGAAAGGGTCAGGCAGCATCAAAAATCTACTTTAGCCAAGTGGATTCGACAGGTCATAATGCAAGCCTATGGCTTGAAAAGGAGACCGCCTCCGTTCAAAGTTAGGGCGCACTCCACAAGAGCAGTTGGAACTTCATGGGCAGTGCATCACCAAGCCTCCCTGGCTCAAGTCTGTAAGGCCACAACATGGTCCTTAGTACACACGTTTACTAGATTCTACCAGGTAGACGTCAGAAGTCAGGAGGATGTCGCCTTTGGGCGCAGTGTGTTGCAGGCCGCAAAAGAGCCTCATGCCTGATGGCGCCCAGCTTATGTATAGTGTTTTCCTCCCCTCATTTGGCATTGCTTTGGGACGTCCCATTAGTAATGACTAAGTCGCTCTGTGTCCCGTGATGTACGAAAAAGAAAAAGGGATTTTTATAACAGCTTACCTGTAAAATCCTTTTCTTGGAGTACATCACGGGACACAGAGCTCCCACCCCTCTTTTTGGGACACTTATTGCTTTGCTACAAAACTGAGGTGCTCCCGGATGGGAGGGGCTTATATAGGGGAGGGTACTTCCGGTTTGGAAGTTGCCAGTGCCAGCACCTGAAGGTAAACTATATAACCCATTAGTAATGACTAAGTCGCTCTGTGTCCCGTGATGTACTCCAAGAAAAGGATTTTACAGGTAAGCTGTTATAAAAATCCCTTTTTTACTCACTGAACAGCAACTCAATGCATTTGTATTGTGTGTTTTTTCTGGATTTTTGGTTGATATTCTGTCTCTATCCCAGGCCAAGAGCAATCTTTTGCACCAGTCCTGCTTTATTTATACCACCTGCTAATGGATACAAGTGGACTGTAAAATCTGGTCCGGAACCAACCCTGCCAAGGTGGCTGGTGAAACCTGGACCGGATTGCACCTTGGTTCCCTGCAAATGAACACATGTGAGGTGAAACCACGTCCATCAATCACCTCGCCTTTCATAATGTCACATTTACCCCCCCCCCCCCTTTTGCTCAAGCCCATGCACCTGAGCAACTGTCCCAACAAGACAATGGACACGTGAAAGGGCATCTGCATTACGTTGAATTTTCCCAGCTCTGTGCTCTACTGTGAACTTAAATGCTTGAAGAGCAAGGAACCACCTTGTCACACGACTGTTTCTCCTTGTTATCACACATTTATTTGAGAGGGGCATGATCAGTGGCCCATTTGATAGCTAAACATTCAACAAAGGCATAGTTTTTCTCATGTCTGTTAAACCCCTTTCACACTGGAGGCGTTTTCAGGCACTTTAGTGCTAACAATAGGGCCTGTAAAGCACCTGAAAAATGCCTCCCCTGCAGTCCCAGTGTGAAAGCCCGAGTGCTTTTGCACTCAAGTCTGCGCTGGCAGGACATTAAAAAAAAGTCCTGCAAGCAGCATCTTTGGGTATACACCACTCCTAAAGTGCCCCTGCCCATTGAAATCAATGAGCAGCGCCGCCAAAGCACCTCGGCAGCGGCACTTTGCGGGCGCTTTTAACCCTTTATTCGCTCGCTAGCTGGGGTTAAAAACGCTTGGCTAGTAGCCAAAAACGCGTCTCTAAAACTACATTAAAGCGCCGCTAAAAATGGTGGCACTTTACCGCTAATGCAGCCGCGCTGTCAATATGAAAGTGCTCTTAAGCTTTCTGCTAAGGTAGACCACTGGGTGCTCCTCCCAATCTCTGATTTGGGACAGTACAGCAACCAGTCCCACATCAGAGGCATCTGCCTGTACCACAAACTCCTTTGTGAAATCTGGGGTCACGAGCACAGGTTGTGCAAAAAGAGCTTGCTTCAACATTGGAAATGCCTTCTCTGCCTCAGGATTCCACTTAATCATGACTGACCCTCAAAATTGGGTATAAACCACCTGTAGTATCCTGTGATTCCAAGAAATGCACAAACTTGCTTTTATTTTATAGGTTGGGGCCAATATTGAACTGCCTCAATCTTATTTGATCTGAGGCTTGATCAACCCTCGACCAATAACGTAGCCAAGGTTTTTGGTCTCCTTCAAGCCTATGGCACTTTTTCTGGAGTTGGCAGTGAGTCCTGCTTTCTTAAGGGAATCTACTACTGCTTGTACCTGGGGCAAATGAGAGTCCCAATCTGGGCTGGGTGACTACATTGTCCAAATTGGCGGCTGCGTATTGGCGATGTGGTCCTGATGTCTTGTCCATTATTCTCTGGAATGAGGCAGGAGCACCATGCAAATCAAAAGGCATCAGCTTATACTGTAATAACCCCTCGGGTAGAAAATGGCATCTTCTTTTTTGCAGATTCCGTTAGAGGTATTTGCCAATAATCTTTAGTCAGATATAAAGTAGTTATGTACTGGGCACTTCCTAATCTGTCAACAAGAACCGAGGCATTGGGTCCGCATCAAATTTGAACACGCTGTTCCACTTCCTGAAATCATTACAAAACCTTATAGTTTCATCTGTCTTTGGGACCAACACTATGGGACTCGACCAGTCACTGTGGGACTCCTCTATCCCGTCCAACTCTAACATGTTCTTTATTTCGTTTGCAATTGCTTCCTGCCTAGCATTGGGTATTCTATAGGGCAGAGGTCCCAAACCTGTGGGCCGCGGCCCAACACCGGGCCGTGCCGCCTTTGCTGCTGGGCTGCCGAGGAGACAATGTATGGTCAGCGGTGCAGCAGCGGCTGAGCAGAAAGGTGACATCATCTCTCATTGCCCGCACCGCTGTTCCGCCCTTTCTTACAGGGCTGCGAAGGCTGCTCTAAACAGGTGCAGCCGAGAAGAGAGAGAATGACATCATCTCTCACCACCCACCCTCACTCTCATCCCCCATTTTCGCAGTCCGCTGGTTTGCCGATAATTGAAGTGCCTTTTGAAAGATTTGGCATGATCTGGTGGGACCAGTAGTAAAGTCTGCCCGGGGCCATCAGCACATACTGGTAATACCGGACTATGTCACGTAGTATCCCAAAGCCATTTCCTTGTGCAATACCTCAGCTAAGGCTATTGCCAAAGAGCTTGTCCAGGTGTTTAGTCATGTGGTATGAAAAAACAAACTTGTCCACCGCCCCCATCTATAGCTGGTAGTAAGCATTCCAAAAGCAGTAATAATGGATGAAGGCACAGCATTTATGTCCAGAGTCACTAAAGAATTGTTTAAGTTGTTCAAAATCTCCCATCTCTGTACCTCTGTCTACCACCCCCAAACTGATGGTCTTGTGGACAAATTTAACAGGACGCTCAAAAACATGTTAAAAAAGGTGGTGGACAAAGATGGGAGAAACTGGGATTTTTTGCTGCCGTACCTCATGTTTGCTATACGTGAGGTACCTCAGGCATCTAAAGATTATTTACCTTTTGATCTACTGTATGGCAGACATCCATATGCTGTGGGGGGTAAGCGATTTTTCGCAGGCAATTCGTCAGGGCAATGGCTGGTGTTAGCGCTTCAATCATCCCGGCACCGTGGTTGGTATGGTGGCAGGATGATTGAAGCGCATTATTTATATTATTACAATATTATATAAAATTAAATAGTTCAACTCACCAGAATGCAGAATCAGTGGGAGCCCTGAGTGTGTCACTTGCCACTGTCACCTGCTACAAGATGCAGCTTGTCACTTGCCACACTGGCTGCTACCAGATGAGGATGTCACTTGCTACACTGGCTGCTACCAGATGAGGATATATCTATGTAACTAAGTTCTCCATCAATCAGTTTAATGTTTTCTCTGGCTGTTATGAGTGTGGAGTCTCATCCGTAAAAAAGTAATCTTTCCTGTCTCTCACAAAGAAAACTTCACATCAGTAGCTTTCTCAGGTTTTGGCTTCCTTATTCACAGGCCAAGAGCAATTTCTTGCTCCAGTCCTGCTTGCTTTATACCACCTGCTGATGGACACAAGTGGACTGCAAAATCTGGTTTGGAAGCATCCCTGCCATGGTGGCTGGTAAAACCTGGACCGGATTCCACCTTAGTTCCCTGCAAGTGAACGCATGTGAGGTGAAACATAATGTCCATCAATCACCTCGCCTTTCATAATGTCACGATATATATATTATATTTTTTTTTTTTTTTTTTTTTTAACTGCATCTGTTGCTTATAGTGAACATACTGGTAAATGTAGACAGCAGAGGCAGGATGAGGCTCATCTTTGCTGTTGCAATTGACTTAAAGAATCTGGCTGCACTGTCTGGCAAGGGTGTTTGATTCAAAAAACTGTCTGCGCAAATTTAGTAAATCCTTTGACCAAAAATGCTGCTGCTACATTTCTTTGGTAAAAAATAACCCAAATCAGTTTATTTGGTGATGGGGGACAGACAGATGTTTTATGGGGACACTGACGTGTATGAGGACAGGGGTATCAGTGGTGCTTGGTGTACTGTTTGTGTGGTGACCTGTAACAGCTCTCTGTGTAAAATCATCCTCGCACAGAGAGCTGTCACATCTGCAGATTCTCCCCCCCCCCCCCCCTGCACTGAGAGCTCTCACTGAGCTCGGCGGGGAGAAACTATCACAGAGACACACGTCTGTTTACATTGTGACAGCTGAGATTGGACACAGCCGTCACATGATCGGGAGGGCCAATCACAGTGCCCATATCCCAATCTGCTCAGCTGGATTCTGTGATCATAATGATCACAGGATTGAGCTGCGAGCACTCGTTCTGAGGGACGTTCATGAATGTCCACTCAGAACGAGGAAAGGACAACCCGGCCGTTTACGTGCAGTGGGAGGTGGTTAAATAAGCTACCCAGAGTCGCTCTGAGGGGGACATATACTGTATTATAAGTAAACAAATAAATGATGCGCTAAACACTAACCAAATTAAATGTGCACACTTGATGATATTCAGATCCTCCGTGCTGAATAATAGTTGAAAAATGTTGTGTATACTAACTAATACTTATATAAATGTCCCATCCACAAATAACATAAATGGTAATGGGGAATAAATTCTTGACCCTTATGTACAAAAATCCCCAGGTCCGTATATAAATGTATCACTGAACAATACAGATCTTCATAAAGAACCATAAGCACTCTTGTTCATATAGAAAATTCACATGAACGACCTCCTCCTTCTTATAAACACTCCGGTTTCCAGGGTATTTCCATATGCATGTAAATAGAAGGAAGGAAACAGATCATTGCGCAATATGCTTTACACAGGCTCACCCTTTCACAGCTGTAGCCCGTACTCGCATAACCTCCAAGATAATCAGCGTTGGTCAGCTCAGGTTTCAGTGTGCTCCTCACTCAGACTGCTGCTGCGAACGTCACTTAGGCTCCTCCCCCTACGTGTTGCGTCACTGACACGTGACTTACTCATGGGTAGCATGTGATCCTACAGCGTACCCTTTTGTAGAGGATGGCAGGTCGCTTTGCTAATTGCCATGGTGATGGTCTGAATTACAACACATCATTGCTGCCAGCGCTGATATCTCTTCATTCAAAAGAACAAACTTTTTAATGGTACATGTTCAATATAAATATATATAAAAAGCCGCACCTCATGAATACAGGTTTGCGACATATACAAACAACTTAAAACCTTTGTGATAAAACTAGTTTAAAACAAAATGCAGCACCAGTCCCTTATGTGGTGTAAACTGGAACTGCTGGCATCATATGCATATACAATAATAAATTACATAAAAAATTCCAACAGATACACCATTAGAGTAAAACTCACTCCCCTGCATGTCATATCATAGTGACATGTATCCACACTGTAGAGTTAGAGTGTATATCTGTTGTAAATAAACGAATCAAATTTAAAACCATAAATACCAATAAAAAATGTATAGCTTCAAATCCCATGTGACTCTACACATTATCTCATTACTCTATACATAGCCCATAGTAAGAGGGGACATAACCATACCCTATTAGTTCAATGTAATATGGAGATGGATATTCATCGAGGTATCCAAAAAAACCTCAGGACCACGAAAAACCAGGGATATGTTCCATATAGTGTTTAAATGACACAACTAGAAATAAAACAATTTAGATCGAAATCTATATTCAAACCATTCGGCGCCAATGTGCGAATTTCATAAATCCACCGGGATTCACTTTTACTAATTTCCCTCACCTTGTGGCTACCCCTCCAATGTTGTTTGAATTTCTGAATAGCCCAGAATTTTAGGTCTCCAGGATTTCTCTTGTGTCTCTCAGACCCCCCCCCCTCTCTCTCTCGGCTCTCCTCCTCTGTCTCTCGGCTCTCCTCCTCTGTCTCTCGGCTCTCCTCTGTCTCTCGGCTCTCCTCTGTCTCTCGGCTCTCCTCCTCTGTCTCTCGGCTCTCCTCCTCTGTCTCTCGGCTCTCCTCCTCTGTCTCTCGGCTCTCTTCCTCTGTCTCTCGGCTCTCTCCCCCCCTCTGTCTCTCGGCTCTCTCCCCCCTCTGTCTCTCGGCTCTCTCCCCCCCTCTGTCTCTCGGCTCTCTCCCCCCCTCTGTCTCTCGGCTCTCTCCCCCCCTCTGTCTCTCGGCTCTCTCCCCCCCTCTGTCTCTCGGCTCTCTCCCCCCTCTGTCTCTCGGCTCTCTCCCCCCCTCTGTCTCTCGGCTCTCTCCCCCCCTCTGTCTCTCGGCTCTCTCCCCCCCTCTGTCTCTCGGCTCTCTCCCCCCCTCTGTCTCTCGGCTCTCTCCCCCCCTCTGTCTCTCGGCTCTCTCCCCCCCTCTGTCTCTCGGCTCTCTCCCCCCCTCTGTCTCTCGGCTCTCTCCCCCCCTCTGTCTCTCGGCTCTCCCCCCCTCTGTCTCTCGGCTCTCCCCCCCCTCTGTCTCTCGGCTCTCCCCCTCTCTGTCTCTCGGCTCTCCCCCTGTCTCTCGGCTCTCCCCCCCCCTCTGTCTCTTGGCTCTCCCCCCTCTGTCTCTTGGCTCTCCCCCCCTCTGTCTCTTGGCTCTCCCCCCCCTCTGTCTCTTGGCTCTCCCCCCCCTCTGTCTCTTGGCTCCCCCCCCTCTGTCTCTTGGCTCTCCCCCCCCTCTGTCTCTTGGCTCTCCCCCCCCCCTCTGTCTCTTGGCTCTCCCCCCCCCCTCTGTCTCTTGGCTCTCCCCCCCCCCCTCTGTCTCTTGGCTCTCCCCCCCCCCTCTGTCTCTTGGCTCTCCCCCCCCCCCTCTGTCTCTTGGCTCTCCCCCCCCTCTGTCTCTTGGCTCTCCCCCCCCCCTCTGTCTCTTGGCTCTCCCCCCCCCTCTGTCTCTTGGCTCTCCCCCCCCCTCTGTCTCTTGGCTCTCCCCCCCCCCTCTGTCTCTTGGCTCCCCCCCCCCTCTGTCTCTTGGCTCTCCCCCCCCTCTGTCTCTCGGCTCTCCCCCCTCTGTCTCTCGGCTCTCCCCCCCTCTGTATCTGACCCCCTGTCTCTTAGACCCCCCTCTGTCTCTTAGTTCCTATGTCTCTCAGTCCCCCCTCTTTTAGCCCCTCCTCTGTCTCTCAGTTCCTATGTCTCTCAGTCCACCCTCTTTTAGCCCCTCCTCTGTCTCTCAGCTCCCCTCTATCTCTCAGACCCCCCTCTGTCTCTCAGCTCTCCTCCTCTGTCTCTCAGCTCTCCCCCCTCTGTCTCTCAGCTCTCCCCCCTCTGTCTCTCAGCTCTCCCCCCTCTGTCTCTCAGCTCTCCCCCCCATTGTCTCTCAGCTCTCCCCCCCCCATTGTCTCTCAGCTCTCCCCCCCCCATTGTCTCTCAGCTCTCCCTCCCATTGTCTCTCAGCTCTCCCTCCCATTGTCTCTCAGCTCTCCCTCCCATTGTCTCTCAGCTCTCCCTCCCATTGTCTCTCAGCTCTCCCTCCCATTGTCTCTCAGCTCTCCCTCCCATTGTCTCTCAGCTCTCCTCCCATTGTCTCTCAGCTCCCCTCCCATTGTCTCTCAGCTCCCCTCCCATTGTCTCTCAGCTCCCCTCCCATTGTCTCTCAGCTCCCCTCCCATTGTCTCTCAGCTCCCCTCCCATTGTCTCTCAGCTCCCCTCCCATTGTCTCTCAGCTCCCCTCCCATTGTCTCTCAGCTCCCCTCCCATTGTCTCTCAGCTCCCCTCCCATTGTCTCTCAGCTCCCCTCCCATTGTCTCTCAGCTCCCCTCCCATTGTCTCTCAGCTCCCCTCCCATTGTCTCTCAGCTCCCCTCCCATTGTCTCTCAGCTCCCCTCCCATTGTCTCTCAGACATTCATTTCAATGGGCAGGAGCGGTGTGTATAAATGTGAATGGTCCCAAAAATGTGTCAAAAGTGTCCGATATGTCCGTCACGATAAAAATCGCAGATCGCCACCATTACTAGTAAAAAATAAAAAAAAATGCCATAAATCTATCCCCTATTTTGTAAACGCTATAACTTTTGCGCAAACCAATCAATTTACCAAAAATATGTAGAAGAATACGTATCGGCCTAAACTGAGGAAATTTTTTTTTTTTTAAATTGTGATATTTATTATAGCAAAAAGTAAAAAATATTGTGTGTTTTTCAAAATTTACACTCTTCTTTTGTTTATAGCGCAAAAAATAAAATCCGCAGAGGTGATCAAATACCACCAAAAGCAAGCTCTATTTGTGGGGGGAAAAAAACATAGAAATTAATTTGGGTACAGTTTTGCATGACCGCGCAATTGTCATTCAAAGTGCGACAGCGATGAAAA
This sequence comes from Rana muscosa, assembly GCA_029206835.1. Classification (NCBI taxonomy): domain Eukaryota; kingdom Metazoa; phylum Chordata; class Amphibia; order Anura; family Ranidae; genus Rana; species Rana muscosa. Next base: position 225,349,624 of record CM055120.1, read on the forward strand.
CTAAAAATTGGTCTGGGCAGGAAGGGGGTATAAATGCCCTGTATTGAAGTGGTTAAAGGTGCTTGTGCTTCTTTTGTGCACGTTTCATGTGTAGAGTAATCCAGTAAAATGAATGGGCTGCCCTAAACACGATGCAATGAAGCATGGTGGTGGAAACTTTATGTATTGGGTTGCTTTCCTGCTTTAGGATATGGGCAGCATGCAGTCATCCAGTCAACTTTAAATTCTCCATCCTATCAAAAGTGTGCTTGATAAGAATGTAAGGTCATCTGTCCGAAAGCTTAAGATAAATTGTTGAATGCATTTTTTAAAAGGATAATGATTAGTTGAACACTCGTAAATCCATAGCTGCCAACTGTCCCTGATTTCAAGGGGACTGTCCCTGATTTGGAACAAAGTCCCTCTGTTCTTCATTCCTCCTCATTTGTCCTTCATTTTGGACTAATCTATATAGTTGTATATAAAATGCACTATTTATCGTTAAAGTGTTTCCCAGTGCTAAACCTTTAATTCAGTTTCTAAATTGCTTCATTTGTAAATGCCAAAAGCAAGTAAAAAGTAATAAAAGTGGTAAAAAAAAAGCATCTTTGGGTTTAACTTTTTTTGCATAATTCTCCTTTAAGAGGGCGTGGCAGGGGGTGTGTCCTATGCCTACATACTTTTGCTAATAGGTGTCCCTCGCTTCTATCTCAAAAAGTTTGGCGGTATGGTAAATCTACCAAGTAATGGTTAGAAAATGAGAAATGGAGGATTATGGATTGGCCTAGTCGAAGCCCTAATTTAGATCTCTTTGAAATGTTGTGGAGGGTGGGGGGTGTAAAAGGCAAGTCTATGCAAGGTAGTTCACAAATATCTTGCATCTGAAGGAATTTTGCATTGTGTGGTCTCAAATTTCACTGTTGATGTAAAAACATAAACTGGTAAGTTACCGTATATACTCGAGTATAAGCCGACCCGAATATAAGCCGAGGCACCTAATTTTACCACGAAAAACTGGGAAAACGTATTGACTCGTGTATAAGCCGGGACTGACATTGGTCACACTCCAGCCTCCACTTCATACCATACGGGGTTAATCTTTCTTTATATGTGGTGATGTGTTGGGGAGGATAACTCTGGAACTGGCTGGAGCAAAGAAAATCAGGTAAGTAAAAAAAGGCTATACCCCCTTCTTTCCCTCCCCCACACTGCAAGAGTGGACTTCTGTACTTTCTTGGAGTTAGGCTGGGATATCATCACATCCTTTGCTGTGTGTTCTTATATTCTTGAACAGGTTAGGAATTAGTGTGACATTTTAGGTTCTACATAGATGTAATCCACATACACATTATATCTAATTAAAAATCATTCTTTTTAGAAGATATAATGTGGATTGCGTCTCTGTAGCACCTGAAATGTCACACTAATTCCCAACCTGTTCAAGAATTTTACTTTAACTTTCAATAAACCTGCACTGAAAAGTACAGAGCAGGTTCACATCACAGTATGCAGAGCAGTGGAGACTTAGGCCCCTTTCACACTGGGGCGGGGAGGTGCACTGGCGGGAATAGCGCTGCTATACCTTCGGATTTGCCGCGATATTCGGCCGCTAGTGGTGCGGTTTTAACCCACGCTAGCAGCCGAGAAAGGGTTAAAACTGCCCGCAAACCGTATAGCCGCGGTGTCCCATTGATTTAAATGGGAAGGAGCGGTATACACACCGCTCCTTTACCGCTCCAAAGATGCTGCTTGCTGGAGATTTTTTTTCCTCCCGCCAACGCATCGCCTCAGTGTGAAAGCCCTCAGGCATTCACATTGAGAATGCTGGGGCAGGATTATTTCAGGCGTTATTTATGTGCTATTTTTAGCGCTAAAATGCTTGAAATACGCCTCAGTGTGAAAGGGGCCTTACAGTAAGTATCAGATGATTGTCTCCCTTCTGTGCTGTACACATCTTCACTCTGCCCTGGAGGAGGTCTCTGCTGTGTGCTGGGCGGGTTCCAATCATCGATGCTGCAGTGGGAGGTTCTTCCTGCTCTGCTGGGACTGTACCAGCTCCGATCTGGGGGACGATGACGACTCAGGAACTCAAAAACGGAGCCTGGAAAGGGGTGTATCTTCTGCCACAGAGCAACGAGCAGGGGCGCATAATCTTTGTTTTCGGCTGGCAACAGGGGCATACAAGTGGTATAACTAGATTTTGTGGGCAGATTTTCCTGCTCACAATCTGGTGCCCCCTCAAACCCCTTGTACCGCCCCTGCTTGCAGTCATCCATCGCCCAGCCCGAGCCAGTGAGTCACTCCCCTCTGCCTGCCTCTGAAGACTACAACCCCCAGAATGCAGCGCGGGAGCAACACAGCCAATCGACAGGTAAGTGGGACCCTGACTCGAGTATAAGCCGACTTGGCTTATACTCGAGTATATACGGTATGTAAAATGCCTACAAGAAGACATTTTCTTCTGAGGCCAAGGGTGTATACATTTTCCTGGTGTTTTTAATTTTAAAGCAGACCTTCAGTAAAATTTTTCAACTTTGCATCTATTAAATCTTCTGCCCTTGTTGTTTTAACTTTGTATAGTAAAACATTTTCTTTCTGCCAGTAAATACTTTTATACAGCTCACTTCCTTTATCTTGTCTAGTATGAAGCCTAGGCTTATGACATCATGCACAGCTCTCTCTCTCTAACTCACGTGAGAGTTTGCCAGGAAGGGAGGGGGTATGAGTCATAAGAGGGCCAATGAGAGCTGGAGGTGAGCCTCTGTGTAAATCCAGGAAGTGAATAGGCAGCAGCTTCAGCTGTCCACAGTTAAAATGGTTGCAGCCAGACTCGGTGGAGGGAGAATTCTGCAGCATATTTGGCAAGTACAGAATGACAGTATATATAAAATAATATGCAAAGTGGTTGGAGTGAAGCTTCAGAATGGCAAAGATGTTTTTATTACAAATTATGTGAGCAGACTGTAGTTCCTCTTTAAATGAGTTTTTTATTAATTGTTTTACTAGTAATGCACAGAAAAAGGAGCAGAAATCATTTGCTGCGCCCAGTGGCAAACAAGACAGTTTCCATGTGGTGTATCCATTTTCTTTACCGTACATCACGGGACACAGAGCAACCATAATTTTGACTATATGGGTTATACGCCACCTACTGGTGGATGGACACTGGCAGATAATCAAACAGGAAGTCCTCCCCTATATAACCCCTCCTACACAGGAAGGACCTCAGTTTTCTCGCTCTTGGAGGTCTGGACGGTTTTATTTAAAATCATGGACTTCATTTGGATCCATTTGAAAAAGCTGTCGGCCAAAATGGATGGTACCCCGAGCCTCATAGGAAGGAGAGAAGATTCCTCAAGGTTTGCCTATAATGTAGCCTTATGGCACTGGACCCTGTGTAATGGATTGCTAAAATCACATGGTTGCTAAAAACATGTCTGCATAAGCTACATAGACTCATGTCGCATAGACTCAGCTCATGTCTGCATAAGACGCATAGACTCTTGGGTCGTATAGACTCAACTCATGTCTGCGTAAGGCACATGACACGTCGCATAAGCTCATTTTTGCGTAGGGCACATGTCGCATAGACTTATGTCTATGTAAGGCACATGACACATGTCGCATAGACTCATGTCTGCGTAAAGCACATGACACATGTCGCATAGACTCATGTCTGCGTAGGCAAATGACACATGTCGCATAGACTTATGTCTGCGTAAGGCACATGACATGTGTCGAATAGGCTCGGGTCTGCGTAAGGCATGTGGCGCGTGTCGCATGGGCTCGTGTCTGCGTAAAACATATGACACGTTGCATAGGCTCGGTTTTGCGCAAGACGTGTGGTGAGACACATTTTGCATACTTAACCACTTGCCTACAGGGCACTTTCACCCCCTTCCTGCCCAAGCCATTTTTCAGCTTTCAGCGCTGTCACACTTTGAATGACAATTGCGCGGTCATACAACACTGTACCCTAATAAATTTTTTATCATTTTTTTCCCCACAAATAGAGCTTTCTTTTGGTGATATTTGATCACCTTTGCCGTTTTTTATTTCTTGCGCTATAAACAAAAGAAGAGGGACAAGTTTGAAAAAAAACACAATTTCTCTTATCGTCCATGGACTGACACAGCTCTAATACTGAAACACGTGGGTATATGTCCCTGCTCTCACAGGAGAAGATCTAGGCAGAATGTTGGATGTCAGAAAAATACATTCTAGAAAGCACCAGAGCTGAACAGCCCCGCCCAGGCTGCAGCTAGCAGCCTCAGTTTTTTTTTCTGCCTAGCAGAAGGAGAAGACGTGGCTCTCTCAGGAGCCAGTCTCCTGGAAGATTTTATTTTTATTCCTTTGGGAATTTTATTATTTTATTTTTGAGACCTTCAACTGTCGGCTGGGCAACAGGTTGGGTACACTTGTATCCACAAGATTGAACAGTACCTGCTGTATCTTTCGCGGTGGAACGGGCCGACAGCTATTTAGTACTACTCTGTGATAGGTCTGTCTGAAACAAGCCAGTGGGTCCCTATGGGACGGGTAAGTAGTCTCTCCTGCTTCAGGTGAGTACATGCTGGCTGTGTTTCTCTGTCTGGGGGGTTTCTCCCTGTCTCCCCCCTGTTATGCTGCTCTCTGCACCCTGTACTGGCGCTGTGCTGTGTGGGTGTACTTGGAGGTCACTCTGGCCTGGCGGGGGGTACTCATGCCTGTGTGCTGGGGCTGTGAGGTGTGTGTTTGGAGAAGCCACTAGCTGGCATGGCTTTTACTGTTTTTAAGCTGCGCTCAGTGGCCATCTTGCCGCGGATCAATAGCGCTGCTTACACGCGGCCGGCGGCCATTTTCTTGAAGCCGCGGCGCTTTCGGTTTTGGCCTCTATCGCCGCTGCTACGGCGCGAATCTCCTCGCACTCTCCTCAGGCTTCACTCGCGCTGGCAGCGCGGTGACAATACAGCAGAGCTGGGCGGTCCTTACAAGGGTTGGTGAGTCCTTTGGGTATCCCCTCCTCAGCCTCAGCACAGCCAGTGGGTGTACTGTATCATTCACTTTATAGTGTATAAGGTCTCAGAGGGTGGCAAATATGGAGTCTGGCTCACCTGCTTCCCCAGTCTTGTCAGAGGCAACTGGCAGTGCTCCAGCACCTGCGGTCCCTATGGACCAGTTGTCGGCAGTCCTGGGGAAAAAAAATTGTCAGGATGGAAGCGGTGTGCGAGCAAGGGAGCTATAAAGCCCCCTCTCCCCACACAATCTCACACATGGGGAGTGCTCTGATTCAGATATGGGCCTAGCTGCTGCTGCTCAGGACCCTAGCTCTGAATATTTTAATGTTTTTGAACAGGACATTCCTTGTGAGGAAGACTCCAGTTCTGACAGGGCGCTTGTAAGTGAACTCATTGATGCTGTGAGGGACACTCTCAAGCTGGATGCTGTGGTACCTCACAAGCACACGCTGCGTCGAGAGCAGCATGGATGATACAGTGGTACACAGTGCCTCTCCCCCCCTCCCCCCCCCCGGTCGGTGCAGCATGGGGGGGGCACTTTATTAATTTATTCCTATAGTCCCTGTGAGCCTTCTGTGTGATGTCTCTGAGGCAACAACAGGGTCTCTGCACCTGTGGTTTCCCGCCATTTCCTGGGGAACGCTCTGAGCTCTGACAGGACCACGGTCTGCGGTGTCAGAGGTTACCTTTTACCTGCATACTGCTTCGGCAGCACATTTAAGCAGGTTGGAATGATAACAGAGAAGATTATGCGCCTCGGCGCCATAATTAAAACTTATCTTATATCTCTACACTGGATACATTCACAGTGTATGTATGGGTTATTGATCTCTGTGTCTGCGTGGGTTTCCTCCCACGTTCCAATGCTGTGTCTTCAGTGCCATACACAATATAAACATACACAATATGTTTATACACGACTCTAAATACATTCACAGTATATGTATGTATTATACTCTCTGGGTCGGCGTGGGTTTCCTCCGGGTGCTCCGGTGTCCTCTCACGGTATGTGCGCTTCGCCTCTCTGCACAGTATAAACATGTTCAATATGTTTAATGCACATGCTATAAATACTTACAGTATGTGTATGCTGTCTGCGTGGGTTTCCTCCAGGTACTCCGGTTTCCTCCCACACTCCAAGGGTAATGCACAGCATAACCATGTGCAATATGTTTATTCACATGCTATCATTCCTACACGGTATCGGTGTGCGGTCTGCGTGGGTTTCTTCCGGGTGTTCCGGTTTCCTCCCTCACTCTGACGTAATGGGCGCCTTTGGCTCTCTGCGCAGTTTAAACATGTTCCATATGTTTATCACGCATACTATAATACCTACACGGTATGTGTATGCAGTCTGAAACTTGTGCGATTTGATTATCCACATGCTAACATACCTACACGGTATGTGTGTGCAGTCTGCGTGGGTTTCCTCCGGTTTCCTCCCACGCGCCAACGGTGTGCGCGCCTTCGGCGCTATGCACATATAGACATGTTCAAAATGTTTATCACACATACTATTGTACCTACACGGTATGCGTATGCGGTCTGCGTGGGTTTCATCCGGCTGCTCCGGTTTTTCCTCCGCGCTCCAATGGTGTGCGCATTTTCAGCGCTATGCACGGCATAAACATGTGCAATTTGTTTATTCGCATGCTAACATGCCTACACGGTTGTGTACGCAGTCTGCATGGCAGGTTTCCGCCTACACCCCAATGATGTGCGTGCCTTCATCGCTGGCACAGTATAAACGTGTTTAATATATTTATCCACACATACTAAACTACATACGCTGTATGTGGTTGTACTATGCTCTTTGGGGCTGAGTGGGGTTTCCTCCCACGCTCTAATTGCGCGTTTTGACGCAATACACAGTATAAACTATGTGTTTGTACAATCAGCACTTATCAATCGAGCAGAGGCGCTGGCTTGGACTGTGTTCGCCATGCTGAGGTTAGCGTTACGCCCGGTAGTGGCTGCGTCTCTGGCGTTCCTGAAGCTCAATGACTGGGCAAAAGCCTCTGCTTCATCTATCAGTAACTGCTTTAGCCTCTAGGGTCTCTGTGTCCGGGGTGGGTCTGCGCCACCTGTAGAGGCTAAGTTACTGGTCCTCTGACCGAGTTTCTAGGGAAGCTCTGTCAGGTTGCCTTTCTTGGCCAACAATTGAGGCACCCCGTAAGCCGGGGTCTCCCTTCTCTGATACATTGCGGGATCTCCTTGGGTTTATCATACCCATCCCGCTGCAGGACGGTCCTGTCGGCCGTTTGCATTCCAGGGGAAGGGTCCTTACGTCTGGAGGTGTTTTCACCTTCTTTACCGGAGGTGGGGCACCGGATGTGGACCTTTTGGCCTCTCGACTCACTCGCAAGATGTGGAGATTCGTGGCCAGGTCCAGGGATCCCTGGGCAGACACGTCAGACGCGTTGGTGGCCCGTGGGGGCAGTATCGCCTGATGTATGCTTACCCTCCGCTACTGTTGTTGCCTCGTCTGCTTCGCAGAGTAGTGGTCGAGGCTATTCTGGTGATCCTCATTGCTCCGGGACTGCGACATTGGTACGCCGATCTAGTTCGGCTAGTCGCAGACGTTCCTTGGTGACTGCCTATTTGGGTGGACCTTCTGTCTCATGGTCCCATACCTCATCCTGCTTTGCAGTCCTTGGCTTTGGCACAAATGTTAAAGCCAGGTGCTGAGGGACCGAGGTCTCTCGGATTCGGTCATCTCATCTATGTTGTGGCACGGACATCTTCCTCCAGAAATCACCGTACCTGGAAGGCTTACATCGCTATGTGCGAGGAGCTTGATGGCGTCCACAGACGTTTTCCGTTCCCAAGATTTTGCTGTTCTTACAGCGTGGTGTGACCCAAAAGCTGGCCTTGTGTACCATTGAGGGTCGGATTTCGGCCCGGGCTGTCTTTTTCACTGACCGCTAGTGGGCCATTCCTTGATTAGCACCTTTGTGCAGGGGGTTCGCCATGTGATCCCCCCCCCCGTCAAGCCTCCTCCCCCTCCTTGGGGTCTGAATTTGGTGCTCTCGGTTCTCCAAGGACATCCCTTTGAAAATATCAGGGAGATTCCTCTCTTGACCTTGTCCCAGAAGGTGGCTTTCTTAATGGCCATTACTTCTGTTCGACGGGTGTCTGAGTTGGCGGCCTTGTCCCACAAGTCGCCTTACTTGGTCCTTCATAAGGATAAGGCGGTGTTGCACCCACGACCATCTTTCCTTTCAAAGGTGGTCTCGGCCTTTCACCTTAATGAAGACATTGTTCTTCCGTCCTTCTGTCCTCACCCATCGCATCCCTGAGAGATTGCGCTTCATACATTGGATGTGGTAAGAGCCTTACGGGTGTACCTGTCTGCTACTGTTTCCATTCAGAAGTCTGACTCACTGTTTGTGTCTGTCTCTGGTCCAAAACAGGGCCAAGCGGTGTCGTCTGCCACCTTTTCTAGGTGGTTCAGACAGACCGTTATACAGGCCTATGCCCTAAAGGGGCGGGCGCCTCCCTTTCCGGTTACGGCACATTCCACCAGGGCAATTGGTGCTTCCTGGGCTTTCCGCCATCAAGCGTCGGTTACACATATGTGCAAGGCGGCGACCTGGTCGTCCGTTCATACCTTTTCTAAGTTCTATGAGGTTGATGTGGCTGCATCTTCGGATGCTTCCTTCGGCCGCTGTTTAAAGTTGCAACTCCTCCGTTGAGGAGTTCTGCTTGTTTGGAGTGGAGTTTGGTTTTTCCTTTACTACTGCTCCCACCCTTTTCTGATACTGCTTTGGGACATCCCACGTGTTTCAGTATTAGAGCTGTGTCAGTCCATGGACGATAAGAGAAAATGGGATTTTTGTACTCCACAGTAAAATCCTTTTCTCTGACGTCCATGGACTGACACAGCACCCACCCTTCTTTAAGGTTTGTACTGCTTTGTTACGAACTGAGGCTGCTAGCTGCAGGTAGGAGGGTTATGTCTGGAGGGACCGCCCCCTGGGCGGGGCTGTTCAGCTCTGTTTTTTTTCTAGAATGTATGTTTCTGACATCTAACAATCTGCCTAGATCTTCTCCTGCGAGCAGGGACATATACCCACGTGTTTCAGTATTAGAGCTGTGTCAGTCCATGGACGTCAGAGAAAAGGATTTTACGGTGAGTACAAAAATCCCATTATTTTTTACTTTTTGCTACAATAAATATCCATTTTTTTTTTTAACCACTTAACGACCGCCCACTGTAAATATACATCGGCAGAATGGCACGGACAGGCACAATCGCGTACCTGTACGTGCCTGCCTTCGTATGGGTGGGGGGTCCAATCGGACCCCCCTCCGGTACCGTTGGGCGGCCGGGATCGCTTCGGGAGCGATCCGTGATGGGGCCGCCATTCGATTCTGGCCACCCCCTCGTGATCGCTCCCGGCGAATCAAATGCTTCCTCTGCCTGTGTAATGTTTACACAGGCAGGAGGAAGTGATGTCATCCCTCATGCGGCACACACATATACCGAGCGCCGCATGAGAGAAGACACACAGGTTAGTGCACATAACAGCACACTGACACCACACACATAGGCACATGATCGCCCCCAGCCACAGTGTCACTGATAGCAGTGACCATTTATTTACTGATCACTGCAATCAGTGACATTTGTGACTGTAAAAGTGTCACTACAGTTAGTGTTAGGTCCAGTGTAGCCCCCTAACCCCCCCCCATAAAGGTTTAACCCCTTGACCGCCCCCCAGGTAACCCTTTCACCCCCTAGCACCGCCGTCACTAAGCGATCGTTTTTCTGATCGCTGTTTTAGTGTCGGTGATGCCGATCGGTAGCCAGTTATTTTTTTTAGGTTCGCCGCAGGTTTTTATAGCGTCGGGTACCCCCATATATTACCTAATAAAGGTTTAACCCCTTGATCGCCCCCCCCAAGTAACCCTTTCACCCCCTAGCACCGCTGTCACTAAGCGATCGTTTTTCTGATCACTGTTTTAGTGTCGGTGATGCCGATAGGTAGCCAGTTATTTTTTTTAGGTTCGCCGCAGGTTTTTATAGCGTCGGGTACCCCCATATATTACCTAATAAAGGTTTAACCCCTTGATCGCCCCCCCAGGTAACCCTTTCACCCCCTAGCACCGCTGTCACTAAGCGATCGTATTTCTGATCGCTGTCTTAGTGTCGGTGATGCCGATAGGTAGCCAGTTATTTTTTTTAGGTTCGCCGCAGGTTTTTGTAGCGTCGGGCACCCCCATATATTACCTAATAAAGGTTTAACCCCCTGATTGCCCCTAGTTAACCCTTTCACCAGTGATCACCATATAAGTGTTACGGGTGACGCTGGTTAGTTTGCTTTTTATAGTGTCAGGGCACCCGCCGTATATATAACCCAATAAAGGTTTAACCCCCTGATCGCCCGGCGGGTGATATCAATTAGGTTTTAGCGTCAGAGAGGGTCTGCGTCACACCCCAGGCAGCGTCAGGTTAGTGCCAGTAACGCTAACACCCACGCGTGAAGCATACACCTCCCTTAGTGGTATAGTATCTGAACAGATCAATATCTGATCTGATCAGATCTATACTAGCGTCCCCAGCAATTTAGGGTTCCCAAAAACGCAGTGTTAGCGGGATCAGCCCAGATACCTGCTAGCACCTGCGTTTTGCCCCTCCGTCCAGCCCAGGCCACCCAAGTGCAGTATCGATCGATCACTGTCACTTACAAAACACAACACACATAACTGCAGCGTTCGCAGAGACAGGCCTGATCCCTGCGACTCCAGTGCTGTAGGAGGTGATTTCACCACCAGAGTTAAAAAAAAAAAGCATATATGCCGAAGCATTGGGGCAGCAGGGGCGGAGGAGCGATTTTGCTCCTAATGCCGCGTACATACGGTCGAAATTCCGACTGAGGCATGCTCGTGGAAAAGTCCGACCATGTGTGTTGCGCCATAACTTTTGCGGGAGGATGCCCCCATGCTTCGGCATATATAAATGGTGCATGTATGCCCATCATTAGAAGTGGGTGGATGAAGGGCGGTATTCTAATGGTGGGCATACCCACCGATCAATCTCTTTTTTTCGTTCAGCCAACAGGCTGCATGAAAAAAAAGATTACAATACATGTCCAACAACATGTTGCTGGACTTTGAATGGTTATACCAGATTGATGCCTGCGGGTTTAGGTATCATCTTGGTATCATTCTTTTCAGCCAGCGGCCGGCTTTCATGTAAAAGCAATCCTAGTGGCTAATTAGCCTCTGGACTGCTTTTACAAGCAGTGGGAGGGAATGTCCACCCCCCCCCCCCCGGATATAAAAAGCGCCATTGGGAAAGCATTTTATCACACCGATCTTGGTGTGGTCAGATGCTTTGAGGGCAGAGGAAAGATCTAGGGTCTAATAGACCCCAGTTTTTTCAAAAAAAGAGTACCTGTCACTACCTTTTGCTATCATAGGGGATATTTACATTCCCTGAGATAACAATAAAAATGATAAAAAAAAAAAATATATATGGAAGGAACAGTTTAAAAATAAAATAAAAAAGCAAAATTAATAATAATAATAAAAAAAAAAGCACCCCTGTCCTGCTCTTGCGCAATGGCGAACGCAAGCGTCGGTCTGGCGTCATATGTAAACAGCAATTGCACCATGCATGTGAGGTATCACCGCGAAGGTCAGATCGAGGGCAGTAATTTTAGCAGTAGACCTCTGTAAATCTAACGTGGTAACCTGTAAAGGCTTTTAAAAATCTATGTAGTTTGTCGCCAATGCGCGTTTGTGCGAAATTTTAAAGCATGTCGTGTTTGGTATCTATGTACTCGGCCTAAGATCATCTTTTTTATTTCATCAAACATTTGGGCAATATAGTGTGTTTTAGTGCATTAAAATTAAAAAAAGGGTATTTTTTCCCCAAAAAATGCGTTTGAAAAATCGCTGCGCAAATACTGTGTGGAAAAAAAAATGCAACACCCACCATTTTAATCTGTAGGGCTTTTGCTTTAAAAAAATATATAATGTTTGGGGGTTCAACATAGATTTCTTGCAAAAAAAAAATATGTTTTCATGTAAACAAAAAGTGTCAGAAAGGGCTTTGTAAGTGGTTAGAAGAGTGGATGTAAGCTTCCTAATGTTGTGTATAAAATGCCAGAATAGTTCAAAACCCCCCCAAATGACCCCATTTTGGAAAGTAGACACCCCAAGCTATATACTGAGAGGCATGTCGAGCCCATTGAATATTTTATATGTTGACACAAGTTGCGGAAAAAAGACAATTTTGTTGTTTTTTTTTTGCACAAAGTTGTCACTAAATGATATATTGCTCAAACATGCCATGGACTATCTTGCGGCATTCTCCGGTTTGGATCCCCAAGTCTCTTTTCCAGCAGCTAGACTCCTCAGTGGCTTCCTTCTTGTGGCAATTACACCCGGCTAGATTCAGTAAAAAGATCTTGCGTAGACCATGGACACAGGGGGGACTTGCCTGCCCAGACTTTCACACCTACTATTTAGCAGCAATGCTCACCCATGCACATAACTGGCTGATCTCGGACGACACCAATGCATCAGTCGTCCTAGAGGCAGCACGCTTGGGATCCTTTGAGGCCCTTCGCAACGCACTTTATAGGGGGTCGGGGGGCTCCCCGGTACCTTTACCTCCGGCTATGAAAGCGATTATTAAGGCATGGTACATAGTAGTGATTAAACCTAATTTGGCAAGGGCCAGATGGTCCCCTAATACACCACTCTGGTGTAATCCAAGGTTGCGGGAATTCCACTCTCTACAGGACCCGGGTTTGTGGGCCGGTAAGGGCATCAAGTATTTGAGGGATATCTGCGATGTGTTGGGGTTATTTACATTCGATAGGCTAAAGAACAAATTCCAGCTTCCGAACTCTTTCTTCTTCAGGTTCCTGCAGCTCCGCCACGCCTTTAATTCGCAATTCGGGTCGGTTCAGCTTCAGATGGAGCTTGATGACCTGGAGATTCTGCTAGACGATGCCGAGCTTCCAAAACCTTTATCCAAAATTTATAGAGCACTTCTACCATCCATCCAGGTTGGACTGGATGATCTGCGTGGCCTGTGGCGGGCGGAGATGCAGGAGCTGGACAGTGAAGACTGGGAGGACATGTGGGACTATCCATTCCAGCCACTGGTCGCTACTAGGGACAAATTGATCCAAATCAAAATCCTCCACAGGATCTATTACACGCCCCAACGCCTTCATCGCATATACCCAGCCCTGTCGGCTGGCTGTTGGAGATGCTCTGCTACTCCTGCGGGCTTCACACATATATTCTGGGACTGCCCACAGATTCAGGACTATTGGCGGGAGGTAACTCAATTTATTCACAACCTAACTACCATTCCTATTCCCCTGACAATTAGTGTCTGCCTTCTCGGCCTGGTGGAGCAACTGGCACTGTCCAAAGCAACACGTACCCTTATAGGTATCCTTCTCTTTTATGCAAGAAAAGCCTTAGTTTTGAAGTGGAAGTCAAACACCCCCACCACCCTGACCTCTTGGAAACAGCTAGTTAACACAATGATACCCCTCTATAAAGCGATGTATCTGTCTCGAGGATGCCCCAAAAAATATGAAAAAGTCTGGCATTTGTGGACAGACTCTGAATCCACAACTGATGACCAGCCGCAGGGGGAGTGACTTAGATGGATCTCCTGGGTACCCACCTGGGGTGCTTGGCACTGAGGTCCTAATCCGAATAGGTAAACGGAGGTGTAAGCATAATCTAAAAGATGATCGTGCCTACTCCTAATTGCTCCAGTACAGTTCTATACAGGCAGTTAGGAACGAGATGAGGTCCTACAAGAAACAATAACTCCTGCTGAAATCCTATCATGGGTAACCTGAGAGGTGTTTATGTTGTGTTTAGCTAGAAGTATTTAGCATTAGGGTGTGATGGTATTTTCTTTTGTTGTGCATGTGGTTATGCGCAATGTTTGGCTGGGGTATGCCCCTATGGCCTTGTTTTGTAATTCAACAGTACAAAAAGCATTAATAAAAAGAATTTAAAAAAAAAAAAAAAAAACATGCCATGGACATATGTGGAATTACACCCCAAAATACATTCTGTTGCTTCTCCTGAGTACGGGGATACCACATGTGTGAGACTTTTTGGGAGCCTAGCCGCGTACGGTACCCCAAAAACCAAGCACCGCCTTCAGGCTTTCTAAGGGTGTAAATTTTTGATTTCACTCCTCACTACATATCACAGTTTCGGAGGCCATGGAATGCCCAGATGGCACAAAACCCCCCCAAATGACCCCATTTTGGAAAGTAGACACCCCAAGCTATTTGCTGAGAGGTATGGTGAGTATTTTGCAGATCTCGCTTTTTGTCACAAAGTTTTGAAAATTGAAAAAAAAATATATATATTTTCTTTCTTCATTTTCAAAAACAAATGAGAGCTGTAAAATACTCACCATGCCTCTCAGAAAATAGCTTGGGGTGTCTACTTTCCAAAATGGGGTAATTTGGGGAGGTTTTGTGCTATTTTGTCATTTTATGGCCTTCGAAACTGTGATAGGTAGTGAGGAGTGAAATCAAAAATTTGCGCCCTTAGAAATCCTGAAGGCGGTGCTTGGTTTTCGGGGTCCTGTACGCGGCTAGGCTCCTAAAAAGTCCCACACATGTGGTATCCCCGTACTCAGTAGAAGCAGCAAAATGTATTTTGGGGTGCAATTTCACATATAACATGGCATGTGTGAGCAATATATAATTTAGTGACAACTTTTTGTAATTTTTTTTTTTTTTGTCATTATTCAATCACTTGGGTCAAAAAAAACAATATTCAATGGGCTCAACATGCCTCTCAGCAATTTTCTTGGGATGTCTGCCTTTCAAAATGGGGTCATTTGGGGGTTTTTGTACTGCCCTGCCATTTTAGCACCTCAAGAAATGAGATAGGCAGTCATAAATTAAAAGCTGTGTAAATTCCAGAAAATGTACCCTAGTTTGTAAACGCTATAACTTTTGCGCAAACCAATAAATATACGCTTATTGACATTTTTTTTACTAAAGACATGTGGCTGAATACATTTTGGCCTAAATGTATGACTAAAATTTAGTTTATTCGATTTTTCTTAACAAAAAGTAGAAAATATCATTTTTCTTTTTCCGTTTATATCGCAAAAAATAAAAATCGCAGAGGCAATCAAATACCATTAAAAGAAAGCTCTATTTGTGGGAAAAAAGGACGCAAATTTCGTTTCTGTACAACATTGCATGTCCGCACAATTTACAGTTAAAGCAGCGCAGTGCCAAATTCTGAAAACACCTCTGGTCCTTTAGCTACAAAATGGTCCGGGGCTTAAGTGGTTAAACAAATTTTTTCCTCAGTTTAGGCCGATATGTATTCTTCTACATATTTTTTTTTTTTTAAATCGCAATAAGCGTATATTGATTGGTTTGCGCAAAAGTTATAGCGGCTTCAAAATAGGGGATAGATTTATAGCCTTTGTGGTTTTTTCATTTTTTTTTACTAGTAATGGTGGCGATGAGCGATTTTTATCGTGGCTGCGATATTGCGGCGGACACTTTTGACACATTTTTGGGACCATTCACATTTATACAGCGATCGCGGCTATACAAATGCACTGATGCTGTATAAATATGACTGGCAGGGAAGGGGTTAACACTAGGGGGCGATAAAGGGGTTAAATGTGTTTCCTGGGAGTGATTCTTACTGTGGGGGGAGGGGACTGACTGGGGGAGGTGACCGATGGTTGTCCCTATGTACAAGGGACACACCATCTGTCTCCTCTCCCTGACAGGACCTGGATCTCTGTGACTACATACAGAGATCCACAGTCCTGCTCGGTTACTGGGTCATCGCGGGTGCCCAGTGACGCGGCGGCGAGCGCGTGCCCCCTAGTGGCTTGGGAAGGCGATCACGTCATATGATGTCCGCCCAGAACAAGAGTGTTCTTCCCGCCGTCATATGACGGCGGGCGGTAGACAACTGGATATACATGGACATGCATGTTTTGCATAAACACATGCTTACTTGCATGAGCACGTTTGCATAAATGTTGAATAAACACATGCTTGCTTACTAGCATAAACCCCTTTGCATGAGCACATGTGTGCATAAATGCATATGCTATAAACGCATGTATTAATATGTGTTTATTTACATAAAATTGTATAGATATGTTATATTTTTGTTTTTTTATTATTTTACTGCATACATGAATGCATGAACAGAAAGAATACCTATATATAATAATAAATAAAAAAATAATATATATATATATAATCTTTAGGCCTCATGCCCACGGACGTCTTTACAGCCGCTTTTTTGAGCGTTTTTTGCAGCTTTAAAACGCCTGTACATGTTGGTCTATGGCAGTGGTTCTCAACTCCTGTCCTCAGGGCCCACTAACAGGCCAGGTTTGCAAGATAACTGAAATACATCACAGGTGATATTATTTACTGATCAGTGATTGCAGTATTCTAGTCTGCATCTCCCCAAGGTAATACTTCTGGCCTGTTAGTGGGTCCTGAGGACAGGAGTTGAGAACCACTGGTCTATGGCTTCATGCCCACCTAGACGTTTTTGAGCTGCAAATGGCATAGGCGTTTTTAAGCTGTAAAAAAAACCCAGGACCAGGGCGCAGCGCTAGAGCTGTAAAAACGCAAAAAGTTAAACGATCAAAAACGCTGCAGCTGCGTTTTTGCGCGTTTTGGAGCTCCGGCGTTTTTTAGCTGCAAAAAGTTGATTTGAACACTGTAATCTCTGTAAAAACAGGAAATTCCTGTCTAGACATTAGATTACCCAAGAGTCCTTTGCACAGCCGTGTGACTGTGGGTAGGACAGAGGAGAGACCAAGAAGATGGCAAGTGGTGTGTCACAAGTAGACCTAATCAATGCTGTTCAGGCCCATCCTGAACTGTGGGATGTGGCACATCCACTACACGGAGAGACCACATCAGGAAAGTCAAAGCGTGGGAGGATATTAGTGCTGCTATTACCCCTGGCTGGGAAGACATAAGAAATGGAGCAAGAAAGGAAATAAGTAAGTCTATTTTCCTTGAATGCATGATCTGTTTTTGTGTAATGTAAATGAAGATTGCATATAAAACCCTTGTTTTCCACGTTTTTTTAGGCCAGACTTTACAGCGCTACGCAATCGTGTCAGGAGGGACCAGCCGGACGAGGAGAAGGCAGCACGAAGTGGAGCACCAGCGCCTGCCAAAAGACCTCATGTCTACCACAATAATTTGATGTTCTTACGCCCAAATAAACAGCAGACTGTAATTTTTTATTTTTTTTTATAATATATTTGCCTAATACATTGCTTTTCAGGCGGTATGTTCCATGGCTATTTAAGTTTTATACATTTTTGTGTTGTCTGCAGGACAACTTCTAACATTGCTGGACAAAGAGAGGTGGCTGCAGAAAGAGGCACAGGTTGACAGACCCACCAGTCCCATGGTTAGCACTGGCAATCCATCTCCACATGCAATGAGTGAGGGAAGTGTTCAGTGCACAGATGAGGTAACTGCTTATGTCTGCCTGTCTATCTCATTGTATGTACATGTCAATGTAAAATTTTTTGTTCTTTTGCAGGAATCCAGGGCCTTGAAATTGGCGGCGACTGGCAGTCAAGAACGTGGGGAGCGGCGCGGTCGTGGCGGTGTTCATGGACGTCAGACGAGGGGCGGCTGCAATATCGAGGCAGATGACAGGGTGCTAGCACTGCTGCAGGAAGTGTGGCAGGAGAGGCGCAGTGTGGATGCATTTTTGGATACCAGCAACCCACGCGCCTGCTTCTGCCGCAGCCTATATCACATCCTGGAGGACATTGGGGGAGACCTAGAGAAGCATTGTGATCCATATAATGCTTCTCATGATCCCCCAATGGCCCCGGGACCTCAGCAGTGCTAGCACCTCTCTCTCAATATCAGCCTCCTCCTTAACGCCAGCCACCACCTATCCCGTCCCAGACCTCATTTTACACCCCACACTCCTACGGTGAATTTGCACCTTCCACCTCCCATTTTAATCCCTCATATCCTTTTCCCCCGCTACCAGCAGGATTTTTTGCATGAACGCCAGCCCCAAGCATTACCCCGTCCCCACATCCCCATGGAGAGCAAGCATCCACCCCCACCTATCGCCAGTTGTGATCTACCAACCCTTTTATTTTTGTTGAATAAATATCTTTTTTGACTGAAAGTAAATTTGTCCAATTTGTGTTTTATGACGCACAACAGCACTCCTTTGCACTCTGCCTTTGGACAAGTGTATGCTAAGCCCAAAAAGGGCTAGCATACGCTTGCCCGAAGGCAGAGTGCAAAGGACTCAAAACGGGATAGCATACGCTTGCCCGAAGGCAGAGTGCAAAGGACTATCTTGCACTCTGCCTTCGAACAAGCGTATGCTAGCCCTTTTTGGGCTTGGCATACGCTTGCCCGAAGGCAAAGTGCAAAGGACCCAAAAAGGGCTAGCATACACTTAGAAATAAAAAGTGAAAAATACTGCGCTACCTAACATACATATAATAATACAAATATAAATAAAAGAACTGCAGAAGCTCAAACGTGAGATAACACATACAAAGTCAATAGGTAAAAAAGGGGAGCTGCGCTCAATGGATAATTCAGTGACAATAATTGAATTAAATATAATGAACATAATTGATTCAAAAATGTGATTCAGCGCGTCATTGCTCGTGGACTGGTGTCTGCATGCCGGCCGGCTCCTGCCATTTATGGACAATTTTTTTATCTGCAATTTGTGTAAGTGTAACCTTTTAAACATTAAATCTTCCTCCTAGTCTGTATTACACTATGTGAGTGTTTTTTTATTTATGGATATACAGTATAATTGCTGGTTTCCCGTATCGCTCGGTGCATTGAGCCCATCCAGTCCGGTTCTCTAATTACCGCTGTGAGTTGGAGTTCGCTGCTGTCCAGGAGTGAGATCATCATACAGGCTTTATACAGCTTAGCTTCCGGTAAGCAGTAAAACTATATGGTGGTGGCACACATGTGATTGTTGTGTTATCCTTGAGGTTCACTCTTCTATCTGCTACACCGTTAAGTGGTTGACCACAGACAGCTTCTATATTCAATCTATGGACTCTGAGATTTTTTCACATTTTTGATTCAATTGTGTTCATTATATTTAATTCAATTATCATTGTCACTGATTTATCCATTGAGCGCAGCTCCCCTTTTTTACCTAGCATACACTTGCCCGAAGGCAGAGTGCAAAGGATTCTTTTGCACTCTGCCTTCAGACAAGCGTATGCTAGCCCTTTTTGGGCTTAGCATACGCTTGCCCGAAGGCAGAGTGCAAAGGACTCTTTTGCACTCTGCCTTCGGACAATCGCATGCAAGCCCTTTTTGGGCTTAGCATACGCTTGCCCAAAGGCAGAGGGCAAAGGGCTAGCATACGCTTGTCCAAAGGCAGAGTCAAGTAGACTTGTTTAACAATCGTTGAAAAATGGGCATAAAAAGAACAAACTTTAATTTTGAAATGCTTTATAAAAAAAAAAAATGTTTTCGAATGCTCATGACACGTGCTGTTGATCGCAAGTCCATAAATTGGACCCTCTGAGCTTGGTTACTGGGCTCCGGTTCAACATTGCTTCTGTCATTGTCCCGCAGAAAATTGTGCAGAACGCAGCATGCCAGGACTACTTTAATGGCGTTCTCAACATCAAGTTGCATACTTGTCAGCAAAACTCGCCATTTGGCCGTGCACACCCCGAATGCACATTCGACAACATGGCGTGCACGGCTAAGCCTATAATTGTAGATCTTTTGTTGTTGGCTGAGACTATAGCCACTGTATGGCCTCATCAGATTTTCAGCCAGTCCAAAGGCCTTGTCTGCCACCATGACTAATGGCAAGCTGGGTTCCTCAGTGCAGGGTAGAGGCCTGCTTTCAGGAAAATTGAGTCGTCCCTCATGTAGACGACGTCCGAAGGCCGACTCACAGAATATGCGGGCATCAACTTGGCTTCCATATGCTCCCACATCCACAAAAAGAAATTTCAGATGTGCATCGGACAATGCCAGGAGGACCACCGAAAAATATTTTTTGTAGTTAAAATTGGATGATCCAGAGTGGGGAGGCTTCTTCACCCTGATGTGTTTCCCATCAAGGGCACTGATACAATTTGGGAACTGAGTTTTCTCCCAAAAAGTGTTGACAACTGATTCCCAGATGTCTTCTGTGTGCTCTGGCATTACAACTTCATGCAACTCCTCCCATATTTCCACACGTTTCCTTTGTTACTCTGAACACCATTGTGAGGCCGATGAAGTAGTGATGCAACAAGACATAACTTTGTCCTGTGGCAAGGAACCTAAGAGAACATAAAATTTTAACATATTGGAAAAAAAAATTGCATAAAAATAAGTCCTGACCCTATCCCCTGACCCTATCCTCTAACCCTAACCCATATGTGTATTGCACTTACCCGAGTGTCACTAGCAGCCGTTCCTCCGGTGACACAGAGCTCTGCATCAGTGTCCATCCTCGTCAGCCTTGGCCTGAGCCTCTCCAACAGGTCATCAAGGAGCGGCACAGACATCCTTATAAAGTTAAGGAATTTTGTCGGATATATAAGCGCAGTTGGGAATACATATTGGCAAAGTAGACACCCGATGGGATACCATTGGATGCATCCAAAATTGACGTCTGCTGCTTCTCGCCTCCTCCTGTCTCCTTCTCCCCAGCCTCGGCAAGACAATCAGAAGGATTGCCTCATCTATCTTCTGGACGACAGAATCCATATTACTCAGAAAAATCCACAAAATGCAAAGAGACTCCGATAGACTCTGAAATGCTCTCTCCTCTCTCTCTCCTACCAAAATGGCACCGACACATGCTCTGTAACATATTTTATTTGGTTTCTGTGGCATTGTGGGAAATTTGGGAGTGTTGTATAGCCAAGAGATGTATTTTTCTTTAAAAAACGCTACTTAATGCTACTTTCCAGGTGTCGGACCTAGCTTTACAGCTCATTTTTAGAAATGTCCGTGGGCAGTTAGCCTTAAAAGAATACTTATGTACTTGCGTGTTTCCATTCCTAGGTACTTACATAACAGAATACCTGGGTATCTGCATACCTACTGTGTTGTATATCGGTAGACCAACGTACCAACGTTGTCTAGGCCTTCATCCTTGTGGAACTATGTATTCGTTTTTGTCTAATATAGTCACTTTATTATGTACCTGTTAGATTAGCTAAATGACTCCAGAAGGGAGAGACCGCCAAGGTAGGCAGGTATACCGCCCTCGGGTCCAGTGATCTAGCGGTGTTCACGTCTCCTGTTGGACCAATGGCATCAGGGGTATCCGAGACAATGTGGTGCCTAATCTCGGATCAAGCCTGGTAATACTTGGATGGGAAACTAGCCCAGGAATTTCCAGGGGCTGTAATTTTTTTTCTTCTCCTTAATGAAAGAGGCATCTGAGGCTTCAGTGTTTTGAGAGTATCTCAGACCATAGGTTTTTAGGGCAGTCTCTGAGATAGTTTGCTCCTTCTTTAGCCAGCAGAAACCTGGTAGGTTAAGTGCACCTCTTGGGACTGTGGGTCTGCCACAGAGGCGTCGGCCTTTGCCTTGCATTGGCTCTTGGAGCAGAAGTAATGGGCTCATTATTGTAAGAACATTAAATGGCAGCAGTTTGAAAACCAAATAGGGACATGAGTTCTATCTTAAGATCTCAAGCCACTGAGCATCCTTCTGCAAGAGGTAGATTTCGGTGTCCAGAGTCATCTGTAAACGCACGTCTTCATGTGCTGGTTTGTTTTCAGGCTCATCAAAGATTTCTGTAATTGCAGTGGAAAGTCCTTTTTTTTTTTTTTTTTTTTTTTTTTTTGTGTGTGTGTGTGTGAATCTTCCCTTTGGGTTTGCCACAGCTCCGAAGGGTCCGCAAAGCATCTAGCCCCAGTGCTTGGCTTGCTGTAGACTCCTCAGTACTCATTAATCTTTGCTCAGGAAGCAGTCGATTCCAGGGGTGCCTGCGATATATTTCTGCAGGAGCAAGCTGTGTTTAGGTCGAATCACGTTCCCTACATACAGTCCTACCCCAGGTCTTGGTAGAGGATCATTCTCTCTGTCTTGAACTTCAAGATCCAGGTATAGGATTGCCGGAGGCCTCTGTTCCCGGGGTGTTGCACAGCTAAAGATTGGTGGTTGATGGTTCGAAATCTAGAAAGGTTGAATTGTTCCTTTCAGATATTGGAAGATAATAGCCACTAAGGCCAGTTTCTCTATTTGGTTTGAGGGTGGCTACAGTTCCATGGACTTGGTCTCCACAGGAGAGTATACTGCCCATAAATATCTTGGAGTTTTTGTCCAGTACGCCTTGCTCTGAATTATAGTACAAATCAGTTGTAGGTTCTATCCAGGAAAAGTCTCTGCAGGGGCATATATATCAACCACGAGGAGTCATGCGGCTCAGTAAGGTGAACCACATTCTGTTTGGGACAGCACAAAGTGCTGTGTCTATCATCAGTGCATATTTTGTGTATAGAATAGTGGGAGGGGGAACCCTGCAGGTGGATCTACTAGATTTCAAATTCTACAACAAGTTGGGACAGGTTGTGTCTGGAACGAGGGTCCAACTGGTAATAGGGGTAGATGCACTGGTAATGCCTTAGGGACCAGTTCTCCCTTTGATGCTTTCCCTCTGTTTCAACTTCTGCCACATCTTTTGCAAAGAATCCGTAAGGGGGTAACACTGATAATAATGTTTGTCGAATTAGCCCCGGAGGGCTTGGTACACTGACATAGCTGGACTTGCGGGGGTCGCTCCTTGGACACTCCCTTCAGTGGGACCTAATGGTCTTGAGTGCTGTATCTTAGCACTGTTGAGCCCTGGAGGCCAACTTTGGGGGACTTCAACTACAGGACTTGGAAAAATTTTTTTTTTTTTGCCTGGGGTGAAGCCAGAAAGTGGCACCCGCAGAATTATGTGGGTGGGAGATTTACTTTTTCTTTCTCCAATAGGTAGGGGGAAAGGGATTGGCCTTAAGTACTATTAAGGGTCAGAGTTCATCCCTATACATTTTTTCCCAGAGGCCGTTGTTTCTCACCCCTTTCACTCGTACAGCATGTAACGTAGACAGTCCCGCCTGTCAGGCCATTCTTGTGTCCATGGGACTTGAATTTGATCTTGACTGTCCTTGCAGAGGCCACTTTTTGAACCGATCAGGGGATTCTGTTGGTCCTTTTATCTCAGAAAATGGCTTCTTTGGTGGCTATCACTTCACTAAGTGGAGTGTCAGAGTTGGCAGCTCTTTCATGCAAGGAGCCGTTCTTGGTCTTGCATCATAAGGTGATGTTGCATCCTCATCCATTTTTTGCCTAGAGTGGTGCCTAGTTTTCACTGGAATCAAGACAATGTCTTGCCTTCTTTCCTGATCCTCTGTTGGCAGGAGTAAGGTCACTGCATACTCTGGAGGTATTTCAGGCAGTCAAAATTACTTGAATTGTCAGTGCAGGTCAGGAATCCTGGTTTTTGCTGCCAGTAGAGCCCAAGATGGGTAGGAGGCATCCAAGTTAACCATTTTCATTGGATTCGCTTGTCAATTATTCAAGCCTTTGGCTTGAAAGGGCAAGGTCCCTCACCCCCCTCTTTTTTGGGGGATTAAAAGCGCTCGCTACCAGGTGTGTGGGGGCATCTTGGGCCATCCGCAATCAGGTGTCAGTGACTCAGGATTTTAAGGCCATTACATGGTCTTTTGTTCATACATTCACAGAATTTTACCAGATGGATTTCAAAGCCACGGAGGATACTGCTTTGGCCACAGTATGTTTTGGGCGGCAGAAGAAGTCCTTCTCAGGTGGCAGTTGCTGTGATTGTCTCTCCCTCCCCTCAAGTGCATTGTTTAGGACATCGCATAGTGTCATTCTTATGGTTGCTCTGTGTCCCGTGATGTATAATCAAGAAAATAGTATTTTTTTTTCGTCATGCTTGCCTGTAAAATCCTTTTCTTGGAGTACATCACGGGACACAGAGGTCCCTCCCATCTTTTTTGGGATATTCATTGCTTTGCTACAAAACTGGGGTCCTTCCTGTGTAGGAGGGGTTATATAGGGGAGGACTGTTTGACTATCTGCCAGTGTCCATCCACCAGTAGGTGGCGTATAACCCATATAGTCATTATTATGATTGCTCTGTGTCCCGTGATGTACTCCAAGAAAAGGATTTTACAGGCAAGTATGATGAAAAAATCCACATATTATTTTCACATGACTGTAGGTAATCTTTCCAATGGGTTCTTGGTAGGACAACAAAGGCAGAAAGTGCTGAACCCTCGTCCTTGAGCGGTGGCAACAGAGTTCCAACTACAGTGCAAAGTTGAAACTCTGTTGCCATTTGAGGGGATGGGATGTGATATAATCATTACATTAATGGATTCTTTTAGCAACTAAGATGGCAGAGAACATCTTGGATGAGGGGTATCAAACTCAATTTCATCACGGGCCGCATCAGCATTATGGTTGCCCTCAAAGTGCCGGTTGTATCTGTAAAGCCCCATACACACGGTCGGACTTTTGCCCAACAAACTTCATTTTAAGCAAGTTGGACCAACAATCCGACCGTGTGTACGCTCCATCGGACAAACTTTTTTGGGTTTGGTTTTGTTTTCATCGGACAAAAGTTGGGTCTGCAAACGGACAAACTTTTGCCCAACAAAAGTCCTATGGAGCAAAGTCCTACCGTGTGTACAGAAAACCATAGGACTTTTGTCCGATAGACAAAACAACTAATGTTAAAATCAACCAACAATAGCAGAAGTTGACCAAAGGGTGGCGGTAAAGAGCAGAGAAACCATGTGATGTTGCAAAAAGTTTTGGGAAAGTTTGCAGAAAAGTCCTGTGGTGTGTATGCTATGGGTGTGCCCGGCCAACTCCGTTCGGACAAAAATCCAAGGAAAAGTCTGATGGAAGTCTGACCGTGTGCATGGGGCTTTAGACTAGATGTCCAGAGCACCTCACTCCCTTTATATCAGGTGTCAAGACCCCCCCCCTCCGCCATCAGAAGTCAAGAGTCCCCCACCCTCCGTTGCATCACAGTGCACCCTCTTACCTTGTGCTGCTCTGGGGAAGAAGCTAGGGGCGGAGCTGGGAAGCAGAAAGTGCAGAGTCTGGAAGAGGACCAGAGGAGGGCTGGAGTCTGCTGAATTCTGAGACCAGGGAAGGTGGAGAGGAGGCGGGGCTGCGGCTGCACAGAGGCGCAGGATCTTTTGCTGACTTCTGAGATGGGAAAAGTGGCGGGGGGCAGATATGAGCCTCTCCGTGGCTGCATAAAGCAGTGCAGAATATGGTGGAGGAGTTCTGTCGTTGCCTCTGCTGCTGACTGCTGAAACAAGGTGAGGGCAACATTGAGGGGGTTTTCGCAGGAGAGCTGCGAGGGCCACACAAAATGGCCTGGAGGGCCATATTCGGTCCCCGAGCCGTGTGTTTGATGCATGTGCCTTAGATGAATTGCTGGCTAATTTGTACCCAATCTTTGATTGGATTACCCTGTCACTTTGAGTTAAAAAAAAAAAAACTTTTTAAGGATTTACGGGTTCTTTTACTGAAGTCAGGGGGAGTGATTAAAGTGGCTATAAACGCTAAACATCTACCCACTGAAGTGGTAAAATACAGAGTTGAAACAAAGCTTCCTATATAAGTTGTACTTGTTACTCTTCTCTCTACAGATTTTTAACCACACAGATCAAACACGATTTCTCAGCTACATCAGGCAGGGGGCAAGGATCTGAAATCAGTCACTGCACAGCATGGAGAGGAGAGCTGAGTGTGATCAGAGACATGAGTGGAGGGAAAGGACACACACCCTCTCTACACAGTCTCATAGCGAAAAAAACATGCACAGCTGAGGCTGTCAATCGCCTACTGTGTGCTGGAAGGGGGTATGAGGCCCTCACCTGAAAATTCTGAAGAGTCGGTATAACCAGAAATCACTAAAACAGATAGCAGAGGGAAGAGAAAGGAGACAGAAATTACAATAGGTGCTTTGGACTGAGGCTAGTGCACACTATAGAGGTTTATGCTCTGTTAATTTTTTATTTCAGAGGTTTACAACCACTTTAAGACGTGCAAGTCTTTTACTGTCTGTCTTTTTTTTATATTCCCCCTGCACAAATTGATTGCGCATTTAGACTTTTGAATAAGATGACTCTTGGCATAATCTGGCAATAAATGGCTTGAATTTCGTCAGATTCCTCTTGAATCGGTTGAAATTCAAATCGTGGGGGCCCTGCTGACACCACTTTGCTCAACAAACTTCGACTGAGAAATCAAAGCAGTCAGGCAGAAAAAAAGGTGGCCAAATAGTGACTTTGGTCATCCATGCAATGGAGAAACATTGAATTGGTTTCACTTGTTCAGCTTACTTGTATGTCCAGCTACGGTTATATAGTAATTGCTATTGATAATCAAGATGTGTTTGTGAATTGAAAAACAGGAAGAGTTTTTTTTTATCAATTAGCATCTACTCAATTGGGATTGTGTGCGCCTAAGTATGTAACTTATTCTTTTTTACGTAGACCTTTTTCATTTTATGGCAACAAGGTTGTATTTCTGTCTATCACTTATTTTTTCTAAAACTGGCTGCTTTAATGCTTACTGTACTTTTTAATTCATAGGTGAAATATTGTCCTGGCAAATCTTCCCAGCTTTCACACTTAATTGTCCTCCTAAGACGTTTACTATTCTTACTGGATACTGATCATCAGGTATAAATGCTACTATCTTCTTTGTTTTTCATTGACCAATTTTCCATTTTCTAGAAAAGTTATATGTTAAATGGTATGTGTGTTTTTTTTTAATCGGTAAAATAAAAAGCTGCCTATAAAGGATGCTAAAGAAATGTGTCTGGAAGAAGAGGTAGCAAAAATTTGTTGTTAGTTTTGTACAATAAATCCCTCTATATTAAAGATAGCTGCAATATATTAAAATGAGAAATGATAGAAAAAATGTGCATAACATGAGGACCACTAATTTCAAGTGCTGTCTGACTACTTCTTTGTCGGGGCTCAATTGCATACCAGCACTGCAGTACAGCACCTTCTCATTAGCGTGTTAACCAAGAGTTTGACCATTCTTCCAGAAGCACATTAGTGAGATCAGGCACTGATGTGAATGAGAAGGCCTGGCTCGCAGCCTCCACTCCAATTCATCCCAAAAGGTGTTCTATCGTGTAGAGGTCAAGACGCTGTGCTGTGTCAAGTTCCTTCTTCCCAAACTCACTCATCCATGTCTTTATGGGCCTTGTTTGTGCACTGGTGCGCAGTCATGTTGGAACAGGAAGGGGCCACCCCAAACTGTTCCCACAAAGTTGGGAGCATGAAATTGTCCAAAATGTCTTGGTATGCTGACACCTTTAAGCCTCATACACACGATCGGATTATACAAGGGGAATTGTGTGATGACAGGCTGTTGTCGGAAAATCCGTCAGTTTGTATGCTCCATCGCACAATTGTCGGATTTTCCATAGACAAATGTGGGATAGCATGCTTTAAAATTGTCCGCCAACAAATGTGTGTTGTCGGATTTTCCGAACACGCATGCTCAGAAGCAATGCTCACCATAACACAACATTAGCAGAAGTTGCCCAAAGGGTGGCGCTAAAGAGCTGAAAAAACACGTAGTTTTGGGTTTGTTGGCCGATAATTCTTTGCCGTTTGCATGCAATACAAGTTCCTGGCCAATGCCCTTCGGACAAAAGTCCTACGCTTTGTCGGATGAAAATCCAATCGTGTGTATGAGGCTTATGAGTTCCCTTTACTGGTGATGCATCACGGAATCAAACCGTACCGTTGACAGAATACTCCTAATCAAATCGTGAGACCAGTGAAGATACGCACCTCTACCAAAAATGTGTATATATAGGGTTACTCTTCTGATATTATCCACTAATAATATTTTTTTATACATATATGTACCTTTTGGTAATCGGTTGCTACTGGAATACTTTCTATGTGATGTTGGAGGGTGATTGCACCTCGTTTTGCTGTCTCTAGGATTTAGGATGGAGTTATGCAAATTTCTTTACTTGATTACATTTTTGTTTCATTAGTATCTAATTGATTCCTGGTGAAAAATGTAGATGAAAAAAGATGTTAAGCCCTGGTTCACACTGGTGCGATTTCAGGTGCGACATGCGATTTCAAAATCGTACCTGAAGTCGCACCCCATGGATTTCAATGGAAATGTGCTAATTGGTGCGACACAAGACACTAGCGATTTCCAAAAGGTTTTTGTATTACTTTTTTGCGATTTCAGGTCGATTTAACATCCATAGAGTGCTATGTAAATCGACCTGAAATCGCAGTACTGTTTATATCAGTGCGATTTTGAGCAGTCTTTTTTTTTTTTTGGTGATGTCATTGCAGCTTCAGCTGATCTGTCCCCTCCCCTAGCAGGTGTTTTCATGAGGAGTTTGGAGCAGGACTTTTTTTTTAACCCTGCCAGCGCTGCTATGTGTATGAAAACAGCTGACCTGTCCCCTCCCCTAGAAGGTGTTACAGTGAGGAGTTTGGAGCAAGACGTTTTTTTTTTTTAACAGCCAGCGTTGCTATCTTTATTAAGTCACAAATCAGCTTTCTTTTCATTGGAATAAGTAGAAATCATACTATCTGAAAATCGCAAGTAGGCTCCAGAAATTGCAAACAAATACAAAAGAAATTGGAACAAAATCAGAAGTGACTGGGAAAGAAATCGGAGTGACAAATCGCACTCAAAACATGAGATTTGTAAATCGCACCAGTGTGAACCAGGGCTAAAGTACTGTTGTATCATGCTTGTTCTGACCTGAAGAAGGGCGCAAGCCTTGCAGCCTGAAACTGTTAATTTGGAAGGACATGCTTACATGGTAATCTATGCTGCCTTCAAATTCCACCTTTAACTGCACCATTGTTTTAAACATGCTTACATGGTAATCTATGCTGCCTTCAAATTCTTTACCTCTGTCCATATCACTGTGATGTTTGTTTTTGTTATCTTATTGTCCACACCTAAATTATGAGCTGGTTTATCTTTATAGGCATGATGATCTCTTGCTCTATCTTGTAGTCTGTTTTTAGTGTAAGAAGTTCGTTCTGTCAGCCATGTGTCCCTCCTATGCAATCCTGACTGATTAATTGGCAATAATACCCCCACCCAACTCAGTATAAATTTAGGCCTGCTCTAGGGGATGCCCAGGCAGGGGTTTGCACAGGCTGGGATTGCATTGGCAACTTATCTTGGATAAAGTATTCATATTGGATTAAGTATTGCACTTCGGCTCAGCACTTCAGCGAATGCACAAAGTGAAAATCCGCAACAGACTTCTGCAGAACACCAATCAGACTACAGGTGACTTGATTTTCCATCAAATTTTGATCTCTCATCCAGACTTCCTTTCAATCTCACCACTCTATATCATGCACTCCCTACTTTTCCTACTCGCAGTTGCACCCTCTCTCCTTAAATTCTCTCTCCTTCACCCATCTTCTCCACCTGACAACTTGTATATATCCCCCTCACTCCTGTCCTCACCTTATTACTGCAGGTATCAGCTCCTGCTAATTCTGAACCCAATAAAACCTGCAGGACACTAGGGCATGTCCCCCCCACATAAGTCACACTCCCATATCACCTCTCTCACCCTTCTGCTTCTCCTAACTTGTAGAGATATTTCCCCAAATCCTGGACCACCATCAATTACCTTCAGACAACATACCCAGCACCCTCCATCTTCTGATAGCAGCCGCAATCCGCACAATCTCATTTCTCATCCTCTTCAGACTAGAACCAGCCTCCCCTTCTCATGTGCCCTTTGGAATGCCTGCTCTGTTTGTAACAAACTCACCACCGTTCATGACCTATTTATCACAAACTCCCTGAACCTACTTGCAATTACTGAGACCTGGATTCAAGAATCTGACCTTCCTTCTCCTGCTGCTCTCTCCTATGGTGGCCTCCTGTGGGCTCACTCTCCCAGGCTTAGTGGACGAAAAGGAGGTGGTGTTGGAATCCTCCTATCCCCTCAAAGCACTTTTCAGGTTCTTCATCCACCCCCCTCTCTGTCCCTCTCCTCATTTGAAGCTCACTGTATTTGTTTTCTCCAGTTTTATTGAGAATTGCTGTGATCTATCGGCCTCCTGGACCAGTATCAAGCTTCCTTGATGACTTCTCTGCCTGACTACCCTACTTTCTCTCTTCTAAAATTCCAACAATCATTCTTGGTGACTTCAACATCCCTGTTAATCGTAACACTCCCACTGCCTCTAAACTGCTGAGCCTAACCTCCTCTTTTGGCCTAAAACAATGGACAAACTCTTCTACTCACTCTGTTGGCAACTGCCTTGACCTCATATTCTCCTACCTATGCACTCTGCACAACCTCTCTAATATTCCTTTTCCTCTTTCTGATCACCACCTTATTAGTTTCACTCTCTCCCTGTCTGCCTCCTCCTTGCCTTCCAACTACAAAACTATTACCCGTAGAAACCTTTGCCATCTTAACCCTTCTCTTCTTTTTTCTGCTACAGATTGTCTCTACGACAAAATCTCATCCTTGTCCTGCCCCAACTTGGCCACTTCTATCTACAACAGTTCACTGTCATCCACCCTAGATACCTTTGCCCCCCTCACTACACACAGAATCAGGCCCCGACGG
The DNA here is from genome assembly GCA_029206835.1 of Rana muscosa. Lineage (NCBI taxonomy): Eukaryota > Metazoa > Chordata > Amphibia > Anura > Ranidae > Rana > Rana muscosa. The sequence goes on from CM055120.1 coordinate 225,380,229, forward strand.
CTACAACCCTGGCAGACAGACAATACCAGAAGCCTCAAAAAACGTAGCCGCGCTCTTGAGCGTCTGTGGCGTAAGACTAAGTCACAGCAAGATTTCAGCCAATATAAATCTGCCCTCCAAAAATACCATTCCTGCCTCCACACTGCCAAACAGACCTACTTTATCACTCTCATTAACATCCTCTCATGCAGTCCTCGTGAACTCTTTTCTACCTTTACCACTCTACTTCGTCCTCCATTACCTCCACCCACTAACTTACTCACTGCCCAGGAGATTGCTAATCACTTCAAAAATAAGATTGAGACAATTCGTCTTGAGATCTCCGCTCTACAGATATCTCCCTCACTCTTCACTCCTTGTCCTCCTGCACTATCAATACTTCCCTCTTTTAACCCAGCTACTATAGCAGAAGTCGCTAAACTTTTTTCTAACGCCCACCTAACCTCCTGCCCCCTGGACCCTGTTCCTTCTCAAATACTACGATCACCATCTGACTCTATCCTACACTCTTTAACTCATATCTTCAACCTCTCACTCGCTACTGACATCTTCCCCAATCCTCTAAAACATGCGCTAGTCACTCCTATACCAAAAAAGGCCTCACTAGACCCCACCAATCTTAACAACCTAAGACCCATCTCTTTACTTTTGCCTCCAAACTCCTTGAATGTTTAGTCTACAACCGACTGAGCAACCACCTCCTTTGAGAATAACCTTCTTGATCCCCTTCAGTCTGGATTTCGCCCACAGCACTCCACAGAAACTACCCTCCTAAAACTCACAAACGACTTGCTAACAGCGAAAACCAACGGTCAATATTCCATACTCTTACTCTTGGACCTTTCTGCTGCCTTTGATACAGTTGACCACCCCCTCCTCCTCAAAAAACTCAATTTGCTTGGTCTCCATGGCTGTACTCTCCGTTGGTTTGAATCTTACCTATCTCACCGCACCTTCAGTGTCACAACTCCACTTCACTTCCTCCTCTCCAACTCCTCTTACCGTTGGGGTCCCCCAAGGTTCTGTCCTTGGACCTCTGCTATTCTCAATCTACACATCCTCCCTGGGTCAGCTGATAGCCTCCCATGGCTTCCACTACCATTTATATGCTGACGACACTCAAATCTATCTTTCTGCACCTCAGCTCACCCCATCAATCTCCTCACGCATCACGGATTTACTAACAGACATATCAGCCTGGATGTCAAACCACTTCCTCAAACTGAATCTATCTAAAACTGAGCTCTTAATATTTCCTCCCCCACGTTCCCCTTCCCCTGACTTCTCTATCAAGATCAATGGCACATCTATCAGTCCGTCCCCACATGCCAGGGTGCTAGGGGTAACCTTAGACTCTGAACTGTCCTTTCAGGCCCACATTCAATCCCTGTCCAAATCATGCCGCCTTGGCCTCCGCAACATTTCCACAATACGCCCCTTCTTAACTAATGACACCACTAAGCTTCTAATTCACTCCCTGGTCATCTCTCGCCTCGACTACTGCAACTCCCTCCTCATTGGATTACCTTTACATAGACTACCCCCCCTTCAGTCCATCATGAATGCTGCTGCAAGACTCATCCACCTTACCACCCATTCAGTGTCCTCCACCCCTCTCTGCCAATCCCTCCACTGGCTCCCGCTCACCCAACTAATAAAATTCAAAGTACTAACAATAATTTACAAAGCCACCCACAACTTGGCCCCCAGCTACATCACTAACCTAGTCCCAAAATACCAACCAAGCCGCTCTCTTCGGTCCTCCCAAGACCACCTGCTCTCTAGTTCCCTTGTCACCTCCTCCCATGCTCGCCTCCAGGATTTCTCCAGAGCTTCTCCCATCCTTTGGAACTCCCTACCCCAATCTGTCCGACTGTCCCCTAATCTATCCATATTTAGACGATCCCTGAAAACACTACTCTTTAAAGAAGCCTATCCTACTTCTTACTAACTTGTACTTCCTGCATCAGCTCATCCCCCCACAGCTATTACCTTTTGTATCAATTGGCCCTCCCTTTTTAGATTGTAAGCTCTAATGAGCAGGGCCCTCTGATTCCTTTTGTACCAAATTGTAATGTAACTGTAATGTCTGCCTTTATTTTGTAAAGCACTGCGCAAACTGTTGGCGCTATATAAACCCTGTATAATAATAATAATAGGTAATTTTACTTGTATGTGAATATACTTCAATGAATTTTTAAGTGCAGCAATCCCTGGCTGTCTCTATATATGGCTGTTTGGGAAGGCCTGATTGCATGCAATGGAAGACTGCTGTAGTGCCTTTTGCCTCACCAGTGAAGCTATAGAGAGGTGAAACTCGAAGAATTTGAATATCGTGCAAAAGTTCATTTATTTCACGAATGCAACTTAAAAGGTGAAACTAATATATGAGATAAACTCATTACATGCAAAGCAAGATAGTTCAAGCCGTGATTTGTCATAACTGTGATGATTATGGCTTACAGCTCATAAAAACCCCAAATCCACAACCTCAGAAAATTAGAATTATACATGCAATCAATAAAACCAGGGTTGTACATAGAACAATATCAGACCTCTGAAAAGTATAAGCATGCATATGTACTCAGTACTTGGTTTGGGCCCCTTTTGCAGCAATGACTGCCTCAATGCGGCGTGGCATTGAAGCTATCAGCCTGTGGCACTGCTGAGGTGTTATGGAAGACCAGGATGCTTCAATAGCGGCCTTCAGTTCTTCTGCATTGTTTGGTCTCATGTCTCTCATCTTTCTTTTGGCAATGCCCCATAGATTCTCTATGGGGTTCAGGTCAGGCGAGTTTGCTGGCCAATCAAGCACAGTAATTCCACGGTCATTGAACCAGGTTTTGGTAGTGTAAGCAGGTGCCAAGTCCTACTGGAAAAATAGCTTGTCTGCGGAAGGAAGCATGAAGTGCTCCAAAAGCTCCTAGTAGACTGCTGTGTTGACCCTGGACTTAATGAAGCACAGTGGACCAACACCAGCAGACGACATGGCTGCCCAAATCAACACAGACTGTGGAAACTTCACAGTGGACTTCAAGCATCTTGCAGTGTGTGCCTCTCTATTCTTCCTCCATACTCTGGGTCCTTAGTTTCCAAATGAGATGCAAAATTTGCTATCATCAGAAAAGAGGACTTTTGGACCACTGAGCAACAGACCAGGTCTGTTTTTCTTTAGCCCAGGTAAGACGCTTCTGACGTTGTTTGTTGTTCAGGAGTGGCTTGACAAGAGGAATACGACATTTGAAGCCGATGTCCAGGATCCATCTGTGTGTGGTGGCTCTTGATGCACTGACTTCTGCCTCAGTCCACTCCTTGTGAAAGTCCCCAACACTTTTGAATGGCCTTTTTATGACAATCCTCTACATGCTGTGGTCATCCCTGCTGCTTTTGCACCTTTTTCTTCCACACTTTTCCCTTCCTCATAACTTTCTATTAATTTGCTTTGATACAGCACTTTGGGAACATCCAACTTCTTTTGCAATTACCTTTTGGAGGCTTTCCCTCCTTATGGAGGGTGTCAATGGTGGTTTTCTGCACAACTGTCAGGTCAGCAGTCTTTCCCATGATTGTGATTCCTACTGAACCAGACTGAGAGACCATTTAAAGGCTCAGGAACCCTTTGCAGGTGTTATGGCTTAGTTAGATGATTAGAGTGGGACACTGAGCCTAGAATATTGCACCTTTTCACAATATTCAAATTTTCTGAGATTGTGGATTTGGGGTTTTCATGAGCTGTAAGCCATAATCATCACAATTATGACAAATCACGGCTTGAACTGTCTTGCTTTGCATGTAATGAGTCTATCTCATATATTAGTTTCACCTTTTAAGTTGCATTAGTGAAATAAATGAACTTTTGCACGATATTCAAATTTTTCGAATTTCACCTGTATATATTTCTAATAGCAGCTGAAAGCTGGTGGAAGGGAGAGCAGGAGAAGCTGGCTTTCAGCTGCTGCAGAGAGCCAAACTGGGAGATCAGTTTCAATAATTACCCCCCTCCCCACACCCTAACCATCTGGTTCTTCCTGCTTGTCCGCTGCACGGGCACTATACAGCAGGGCTAGCGATGCCCCCTTAATCGGGGGCCCTGGCTGCAGTAACACACGTTTTATTGCAGTTCTGCATTGTGATGTTGTGAATGGGCCACCTTAATTACCAACTTAAGGTCTGCCCTGTAGCAGTTTTACTGCTACAGGGCAGCATCTCTGTGCCAGATCAGATTACGATTACGTGTATATATACGTGATCCGGCTCTTCCGGGTAGGGGGCACCCATGCACATCGCCGCCGGCTTGATCCCGCTGTGATCTCGCACACAGCAGAAGCCTAGCTGCGTGTACCCCCAATCACCCAGCAGAGAGGCAGTAAAATATCCCATAGTTTGTAGACGCTACAACTTTTGCGCAAATATACGCTTATTGGGATTTTTTTTACCAAGAATATGTAGCAGAAAACATATTGACCTAAATCTATGAAGACATTAGATTTTTTTTACATTTTGTATTGGATAGGTTTTATAGCAGAAAGTAAAAAATATATTGTGTGTCCCCCCTTTTTTAGTTATAGCGCGAACAATAAAAAATGCAGAGGTGATCAAACACCACCAAAAGAAAGTTTGATTTGTGGGGAAAAAGGACATATACAGTGCCTTGCAAAAGTATTCAAACCCCTCTGGCCTTTTTCGTGTTTTGTTGCCTCACAACCTAGAATTAACATGGATTGTTTGAGGATTTGCATCATTTAATTTACAGAACATGCCCACAAATTTGAAGATGATTATTTTATTTTTATTATTGTGAAGTAAACAACAAATAGGACAAAATAACAGAAAAAGTCAATGTGCATAGCTATTCACCCCCCTAAAGTCAATACTTTGTAGAGCCACCTTTTGCTCCAAGTCGCTTTGGATAAGTCTCTGAGCATGCCACATCTTACCACTGGGATTTTTGCCCATTCCTCCTTGCAAAACTGCTCCAGCTCCTTCAAGTTAGATGGTTTGCGATTGTGAACAGCAATTTTTAAGTCTGACCACAGATTTTCTATTGGATTGCGGTCTGGGCTTTGACTAGGCCATTCCAACACATTTACATGTTTCCCTTTAAACCACTCAAGTTTTGCTTTAGCAGTGTGTTTGGGGTCATTGTCCTGCTGGAAGGTGAACCTCCGTCCTAGCCTCAAATCACACACAGAGTGGTACAGGTTTTGCTCAAGAATATCACCATCCATATTTCCCTCAACTCTGACCGGTTTCCCAGTCCCGGCTGCTGAAAAACATCCCCACAGCATGATGCTGCCACCACCATGTTACACTGTGGGGATGGTGTTCTTTGGGTGATGTGTTGGGTTTGCGCCAGACATAGCGTTTTCTTTGATGGCCAAAAAGTTCAATTTTAGTCTCGTCAGACCAGAGCACCTTCCTCCATACATTTTGGGAGTCTCCCACATGTCTTTTCACAAACTCAAAACGTGCCATTTTTTGCTGAAAGTAATGGCTTTCTTCTGGCCACTCTGCCATAAAGCCCAACTCTATGGAGCGTACAGCTTATTGTCATCCTATGTACAGAAACTCCAGTCTCTGTTGTGGAACTCTGCAGCTTCTCCAGGGTTTTCTTAGGTCTCTGTGCTGCCTCTCTGATTAATGCCCTCCTTGCCCGGTTCATGAGTTTTGGTGTGCGGCCGTCTCTTGGCAGGTTTGCTGTTGTGCCATGTTTTTTCCATTTGGTTATGATAGATTTGATGGTGCTTTTAGGGATCATCAAAGATTTGGATATTTTTTTATAATCCAACCCTAACTTGTACTTCTCAACAACATTGTCCCTTGTTTGGAGAGTTCCTTGGTCTTCATGGCAGTGTTTGGTTAGTGCCTCTTGCTTAGGTGTTGCAGCCTCTGGGGCCTTTCAAAAAGGTGTGTATATGTAATGATCATGATGACACTTGGATTGCACACAGGTGGACATCATTTCACTAATTATGTGATTTCTGAAGGTAATTGGTTGCACCAGAGCTTTTTATGGGCTTCATAACAAAGGGGGTGAATACATACGCACATGCCAATTATCTTTTTTTTTTATTTCTGAAAAGAAAGAATAGTTTTATGTATATATTTTTCTAATTTTTCTTCAACTTAGACTATTGTGTTCTGATCCATCACATATAATCCAAATTAAAAAAACATTGAACCGAAGGCTGTAATGTAACAAAATAGGTAAAAAGCCAGGGGGGGGGAATACTTTTGCAAGGCGCTGTATTTTATTTGGGTACAGCGTTGCATGACCACGCAATTGTCAGTTAAATTAATGCAGTGCTGTATTACAAAAAATGACCTGGTCATGAAGGAGAGTAAATCTTCCTGAGGTCAAGTGGTTAAAAGCTTACTGATGCATTCTGTGGCTTTCTAACCACTTCAGCCCCGGGAGGATTTACCCCCTTAATGACCAGGCCATTTTTTGCGATACAGCACTGCGTTACTTTGACGGTTGTGCGTCGTTGTACCCAAACAAATTTTTTCCTACAAATAGAGCTTTCTTTTGGTTGTATTTGATCACCTTTTATGGTTTTTATTTTTTGCGCTATAAACAAATACAAAAGGCCAATTTTGAAAAACAAAACATATTTTTTACTTTCTGATATACTACATATCCAATAAAAAAATATATAAAAGAACAAATGTATTCCTCAGTTTAGGCCAATATGTATTCTACATATTTTTGGTTAAAAAAAATCCCAATAAGCGTATATTGATTGGTTTGCGCAAAAGATATAGCGTCTACTAAATAGAGGATAGATTTATGGCATTTTTTGTTATTTTATTTTTTACTAGTAATGGCAGCGATCAGTGATTTTTTAGCGTGACTGCGACATTGCGGCGGACAGATTGGACACCTAACTGACATTTTGATACTTTTTTGGGGAACGAGTGACATTATTACAGTGATCGGTGCTAAAAATATGCACTGACATTGTACTTGTGACACTGGCAGGGACGGGGTTAACATTAGGGGTGATCAAGGGGATACATGTGTTCCCTGTTTGTGTTCTCTAACTGTATGGGGAACTGTGTGACTGGGGAAATGCAGAAATCCATCTTCCTGCTTAGCAGGAAGACAGATCTCGGTATTATCCCCTGACGCAACGGAGATCTGCCTTGTTTACTACGGCAGATCCCCGTTCTGTCTCTGCGGGGAATGATCACGGGTGGCTGGTGGACATAGAGTCCGCCCGACCCGCTGATTGGCTCCCCCGCTGGGTTATCGGTGCACGTGCATGCCCTATGAAAGCTTGTGCACGAATCGCCGTACCGGTACGCCGATTTGCGCAGCCGAGCCACCTTGCCGCAGTACATCTGCTGCGGGAGGTCAGCAAGTGGTTAAGAACTATTTTATACTTTTGATATATGACACATTTCTTGGTGTTTGCCAGTGAAAAATGGTTGCTTACAGTTTCTTGAATGACCGTATCTTCAGAATACTTTTTACTGTGAATATGTAATGCAATGTAATTGTTCTCATGTAGATTTAACATGTCTTTGGGTGTCAGTGATGTTTTCAAGAATGGCCTGTTGCATATTTGTAGAGGTGAAAAATGTGTGTTAATTGGATTTTTTTTGGGGGGGGGGGTTGGTGTTCTTCCAATACCCAACTAGATGTAGACCTTGGTTGTACTACTACATGCCCAAAGACATTGTATCTACATACTTTAGGCGTGTGTAGTATGCCATACTCCTTTTGCTTCCCTAGAGCTCCCTGGCCACATTTAACGGGAGGTGTTGGCTGGACCTTTTGTATGAATGTGACATTTTGTATTAGATAATGTGAATTGTCATTATAGATCAGTATATGCATTAGATGAGATGTTCCATTGTATGCTGAGTGATTTGCAAACCTGTTTACATATCCAAAGCTGAAGGTGTTCTCATTTAGTGTCTCCAGGGATATCTAAGAAGGTGAAAAAAGAGTTGAGGGAGTTTGAGGAGGTTTGGATTAAATTAAGAAAAATGTGGGAGAGTAAAGTGATGAGCTGGGTGTGCAGAAAGGCGCAAGAGATACAAAAAGTGAAGAGTAAAGGTCACCCTAAGGGGATAGGTGCATGGGCGTACGCTGAAATTTTTTCAGGGGGGGGGGGGGCGCTTCGGCAGCGGCGATACACAGTCGCATTTTACCCTTTCTTCGACCGCTAGCGGGGGTTAAAAGCGACCCCCCACGTTAAAATATAAAAACACCCCACTGTGCCCCCTGCATCTTTCAATATCTCTTTGCCACTACTACCCCCTCTGCACAACTGCACCTCTGCTCCCCTTTACATTACACAGCACCGCACAGCTCTGGCCCCCTTTACATTACACAGCACTCTGCGCCTCTGGACCACTTCACACAGCACCCTGTACCTCTGGACCTCTTCACACAGCACCCTGCACCTCTGGACCCCTTCGCACAGCACCCTGCACCTCTGGACTCCTTTGCACAGCATCCTGCACCTCTTGATCCCTTTACACAGCACCCTGCACCTCTGGACTCCTTTACAAAGCACCCTGCACCCCCTGCATGTTACATAGACTGTGACAGTCCCCTCCCGCTTCCTACCTAATCATGCAGCCAGAGGGAGAGACACAGAAGCGCGGGAACTGCTGAAGTTCTTTTTCATATTACCTAGAGACTGAGAACATGATACAAGAGATGGTCAGAGGCTACAGACATGATACAGTAGATGATCAGAGGCTGCAGGCATGATACAGTATATGTCAGAGGCTGCGGGCATGATACAGTAGATGTCAGAGGCTGCAGACATGATACAGGAGGTGTCAGAGGCTGCGGGCATGGTACAGGAGATGGTTAGAGACTGAGGACATCATACTAAAGATGACCAGAGACTGCAGACATAATACAAGAGATCAATGCAGCCTCATCTGTGCCCATCAAATGCAGCCTCGCCGTGCCCATCAATGCAGCCTCGCCGTGCCCATCAATGCAGCCTCGCCGTGCCCATCAATGCAGCCTCGCCGTGCCCATCAATGCAGCCTCGCCGTGCCCATCAATGCAGCCTCGCCGTGCCCATCAATGCAGCCTCGCCGTGCCCATCAATTCAGCCTCGCCGTGCCCATCAATTCAGCCTCGCCGTGCCCATCAATTCAGCCTCGCCGTGCCCATCAATTCAGCCTCGCCGTGCCCATCAATTCAGCCTCGCCGTGCCCATCAATGCAGCCTCGCCGTGCCCATCAATGCAGCCTCGCCGTGCCCATCAATGCAGCCTCGCCGTGCCCATCAATGCAGCCTCGCCGTGCCCATCAATGCAGCCTCGCCGTGCCCATCAATGCAGCCTCGCCGTGCCCATCAATGCCTCGCCTCGCCCATCAATGCAGCCTCGCCCATCAATGCAGCCTCGCCCATCAATGCAGCCTCGCCCATCAATGCAGCCTCGCCCATCAATGCAGCCTCGCCCATCAATGCAGCCTCGCCCATCAATGCAGCCTCGCCCATCAATGCAGCCTCGCCGTGCCCATCAATGCAGCCTCGCCGTGCCCATCAATGCAGCCTCGCCGTGCCCATCAATGCAGCCTCGCCGTGCCCATCAATGCAGCCTCGCCGTGCCCATCAATGCAGCCTCGCCGTGCCCATCAAATGCAGCCTCGCCGTGCCCATCAAATGCAGCCTCGCCGTGCCCATCAAATGCAGCCTCCCTGTGCCCATCAAATGCAGCCTCCCTGTGCCCACCAATGCAGCCTCCCTGTGCCCACCAATGCAGCCTCCCTGTGCCCACCAATGCAGCCTCCCTGTGCCCACCAATGCAGCCTCCCTGTGCCCATTATTGTAGCCTCTCTGTGCCCACCAATGCAGCCTCACTGTGCCCACCAATGCAGCCTCACTGTGCCCACCAATGCAGCCTCACTATGCCCACCAATGCAGCCTTCATTGCAGCCTCGCTGTGCCCACCAATGCAGCCTTCATTGCAGCCTCGCTGTGCCCACCAATGCAGCTTTACTTCATTGCAGCCTTGCTGTGCCCACTAATGCAGCCTTGCTGTACCCACCAATGCAGCCTTGCTGTGCCCATTAATGCAGCTTCTCTGTGCCCACTAATGCAGCCTCATTGTGCCCACCAATTGCAGCATGTGTGCCCACCAATTGCAGCCCGTGTGCCCAATTGAAGTCCGTGCCCACCAATTGCTGCCCCTGTGTGCCCACCAATTGCAGCCTCTGTGTCCACCAATTGCAGCCCCTGCGTGCCCAATTGCTGCCCCTCTGTGCCCACCAATTGTCGCCTCTGTGCCCACCAATTGCAGCCCCTGAGTGCCCAATTGCAGTCTGTGCCCACCAATTGCCGACCCTGTGTGCCCACCAATTGTAGCCTCTGTGCCCACTCATTTCAGCCTCACCATTTCCTGGATAGGCGCTCCTCTCCCTCTGTCCTCCGGCGCTCGTATCGTATGTTACGAAGCTGGGTCTGTGTGCAAGGTCCCGCCCCCCTAGGCTCGTGTGATAGGCGGAACACTAGAAGACTATCACACAAGCCGAACTAGGGGGGCGGGACCTTGCACACAGACCCAGCCCAGTGACATACGATACGAGCGCCGGAGGACAGAGGGAGGGGAGCTCTTCAGTGACAGTTGCCGCTTAAAGCGGCCCCAGGGCAGGCTGCCCTGTCACCACGCCTCTGCACTGAGCCCCCCGCTTCACTCGCGGGGGGTTCCGGCCTGACGCCCCCGCAGTGTGTGACCCCTTGCCCTATGGAGCGGACGCCCATGGATAGGTGTGACTATGTGTCTTAAATCGTTAGGACAGGGGTCGTTTTGTGGAGAAATCTTCAATTCTGTTAAATCTCATATCAATCATGTACTGTAGTTGTGCAGTCACATTCTCCTTTCTCATAATATGACACATTTTTCTAGTCCATTCGATTTTTAGATGGACTTACAGTGGACTTCTAAAGAAGGAGCATAACTGCTCAAATTAAAGGAAGAAACACAAAAGTCTCTTCTTACAACTGGACATTGGTCTTGGGAGGTGCAATTTGGTATCTTGCATACAGTGACTTGATATACAATATGTAAAAAAAAAAACAGACAAGGACTTGATGCATTGACAAATCCACCGGGTGGGATTTTGGTTCAAAGGGATGACCTTTTGTTCTGCATATGATGTCAGTTAAAGCAACCTTGCAAGTTAGAAAAAGATAAATAAAATTGTTTTCGTTTGCTGTGCTTTCTAATAGAAATCTTATTTTAGTGTCATTATAAACAAGACAAATTATAGAATAAAATGTGCACTTTTTATCTACTGGAAACCTGGCTGTTATTAAACAAATATTGGTCAAAATAGAAAAATATATTTTATCCATAGATTACAAAGAAAAGAAAATAATTTTCACTAGACAATATTGCCAAGGGAAAGATTGTTACTTTTTCGTTCATGGACCGACACAGCTTCTCTATTGACAAAGTGGGTATTATCCGTTATTTAGGAGTGACTAGGCAGAAAAAAACTTGTAAAAAGTGTTGCATCACACCTTCTACAGTACTGCCCATGTGGCGGACCCCTGGGTATATCCCCTCACTCTGCATCTCACAGATCAGATTTTTTCTGTCTAGCAAGGAGTAGAACATGGCTCCCTTTGGGCCCATTGGTCCAGGGAAAATATATATTTAAAAAAAAAATTTTTTTTGGTTCCTGCGATCTTCGATCAACTGCCGACTGGGTGACAGGCTGGGTCCTCGATCCTTATAGTCCCCCCACCCCCAGTTTCGGCCATTGAGCGTGTGCCGACCCTAGCTACGCGCTGGGTTTTCCACGACATACCCGTCGCTCTACGGGTGGCCGATGAGCCTACGCTCCAGGGCCTGCATTGGACCGCTCAGCTTCGGCTGACCTTACGGCCGAGTCGCAGCAGCCTGTCCAGTGAGCTAACGCTCCAGGGCATGCATAAGATCATTCCCCAGGGTTCAATCACAGCATGCCTGGCCGACAGTCACCTCCGTGCGCGGATGAGGATCTGTCCGGAATGTCTTCCAGCATGAGACACGCAGGGAAGGGTAAGTAGCTCCCCCGCTTCGGCAGGGTGACATTGGCTGGAAATTCCCGGAGAGATCAAGTAAGTGGTTAATGACCCCTTTCTTTCCTCTCTCCCTGCCTTCCCTCCTCCCTGGGCTCTGAGCTAAGGTTGCTGGGTGCTGGTCACCATGGGGGGGGGCTCCATCTGGAGCGCGGCTGCGCTGTGTTTGTTATTTAAAAATAATGTAATTTTGCCTACCTGTGTGTGTGTGCGCTTCTCCCTCCATGCTGTCGGCGGCCATTTTGCGATGGTCCATGCCTGTTTTGGCCCCTAGTGAATGTCCGGCGGCCATTTTCTTGTAGCTTTAAAATCGCTGCCCGGCGGCCATTTTCTTGTAGTCCGCGCTAGAGCTGCACGATTCTGGGAAAAATGAGAATCACGATTCTTTTGATTAGAACAAAGATCACGATTCTCTCACGATTCTTTAAAATGGTAAATTTAAAAAAAAAAAAATTTGCTTGTGGTTTTTTTTTTTGCAAAATTTTCTTATTTTTAATATTTTTATTATTCTTTACTTTTTAATTTCTTTATTTTATTAATTTAATTATTATTTTTTTATCATTTTTTTTTCACTTTATTGCTATCACACAGGAGAAAACAATTCACTGTGTGATACCAATTGGAGGAGACAGGTTCTCTTTATTGACCCTCTCACTTCCACATCCCACAGCTCTCTTCTCTCACTGTGAACATAGGCGGCAGGGACAGGAGACGGAAGATAGACTCGGCAGCTGGGGGGGGGGGGAGGGGGGAGTCCCGAAGACAGCCAGCCAAGTGTGGTATGTGGGGGGGGGGAGAAAGGAGGACGGACAGCAGCACACATTTTCTTATAGAAACTTACCGCCCGTATGTTGAAATTGTCTCTCCTCTGCTCGCACACAGCCCCGCCTCCTTCTAACCCTGCGCTGTGATAGACAGAACACATCCCAGCATTGGACCCGCATTCTGTCTATCACAGCGTGGGGTTAGGAGGAGGCGGGGCTGTGTGCAAGCAGAGGAGAGACTGTTTCAATGCATCATACTCTATGATCAATTTGCGTTCCACGCTGGTTACGTGGAACTGGCGGGGATTTAAGAAAATCGCGGTCATCCAGCCTGGAGATCGTGGGGGGGGTGAATCGAGACCGCGATCCTCAAACGATTAATCGTGCAGCTCTAGTCCGCGCCCGCTTTGACCTCTACCGACTGTTCGGCGGCCATGTTTCTTAGGATTCTCGCCTGTATGTATATACTGCCGCTCAGCGGCCATTTTGTTGTGGTCCACGGCCGCTTTTTGCCTTTATATTCAGGCTTGGCGGCCATTTTCTTAGAGCCCACACTGTTATATACAGCCTCTTTGGGGCCATTTTGCGGTAGTCTCCGGCCTCTAGGGTGCATTTCTCTAGTGCAAATTTTCACAGAAGACGCTGATAAGAATCAGACAGCGGTGGGATAGCATCACAGGCGCAGCACACGGCAGCATAGCAGTACCGTTCCAAGGGTGGTGAGTCCTCCGGGAGACCCTGCATCTCTGTATTGGCTAGGAGGGTGGCCTATTGATACCTTGCCTGGAGCCCTGTGGGTGTCAGCGCGTGGGTCAAAATGGCGTCTGAAGCAGACGTTTCTTCCCCTAAAACACCTGATTTGGTGGCTGGTGCCCCTGATGTTCCTATGGACGCTATGTCGGCAATTCTAGAGGCTTTTGCTGTCAGGGTGGAAGCAGCACACGGGAACACGGGGGGTAGTAAACGCTTCCGTCCCCTGCAATCTTCTGGGGATAATTCTGATGCAGAACCAGGTCCAGCTATGGCTCATGTCCCGGATTCTAAAGCATCAGAGACTGCAGACCGTGACCAAGCAGACAGTGAGAATGACTCCAAGTCCAGGTCAGTACGCGAAAAGGCTTTGGTATCTGACCTTATTACTGCAGTGTGGGATACGCTGAAGTTGGAGAATACTGCAGAAGCAGCAGAGACTCTGATCGCCTTTGGGTTCCGTAAACCTACCCGCACTACTAAGGTGTTTCCTTGTGTGTCTTATTTTGATAAGCTCTTATACAAGGAGTGGGAGAACCCATCAAGGGTTTTTACGCCTCCAAGGAATCTTGCGGTATGGTACCCCTTTGAGGAGAGTTTTCTGAAGAAATGGACCTCTCCCCCGATAGTGGACCCTTCGGTGTCCAGACTTAATAAAGCTACCACAATTCCAGTGGAAGGGGCTCCTGTTTTCAAGGACCCTGTGGATAAGAAAGCTGAAGCACTCACTCGCTACCTATACCCGGCATTGGCCGGGGCCTTAGTGTCTCAGACACTTACTGAGTGGGCAAAATTGCTGCTCCAGGGGTTAAAAGAGCGAGATGCTCCTCCTCATGATATAACTTTGGCCGACCAGTTGGTACAAGGCCTTAAGTTTGTCTGCGAGTCGGACATGGACACTATCCCCTTGCTGTCCAAAGCTTCAGTTTATGCGGTAGCTATACGCCGCCTGATCTGGCTAAAGGGCTGGTCTGGGGTCCAGGCTTCCAAGAAGGCCCTGTTGGATTTGCCCTTTAAGGGCTACAGACTTTTTGGAGCCTCTCTTGATGACATCATCAAGGATGCCACAGGAGGTAAAAGCACGTTGCTTCCTCAAACCATAAAGGGTAAGGGACCAGGGCAAGGGCCCTTCTTTACTGCACGCAATCGTTTTTTCCGTCCGCCTAGGGCGACAGAAAAAAGACCCCAGGCCGACAAAGCGCCTGCGCAAGGACACAGACGTTCTTGGTCCCGCAAGCCCAACAAGCCTGCGGACAAATCTGCATCAAGGTCCGCCCCCACCCAGTTCTCGGGTGGGGGGACGTCTTCGCAAAATTGCGACTCAGTGGACATCTCTGATCTCCGACCAGCGGATTTGCAAAGTAATCTCCTCAGGCTACAAGCCAGTTCCAGATCTCGACCCGTGTCTGCCCCTTCTAAGACAGAGGGGCATCGCTATCATGGGTTACTAGAACGACCTTCTTCTGAAGGCCTCTTCAAGCTCAGAATTAGAGGCAAGCGTGTCCATACCCTATCAGACTCTCCGAGACTGTGGTTGGGTATAAAACACGCAGAGGTCAGTATTGGTGCCGATTCAACGCCTAGTGTATCTGGGGTTGATTCTGGATTCCTCAGAGGTAGCCTCCTTCGAGACGGTCCCATAGGCTCAAGATCACACTCGAGTGTTACAGAATCAGGTTCTGTCCAGATGGAACAGATGCTCATCATCTCTGGATTATCTAATCCGGGTAAGCCACCTAGTCAGGAGATCCCTGATAGGGTGGCTGACCTCACCCGGCTCTTTTGGCCGGGAGGTCATTCCTTCCTGTTCATTGGATTGTGATCACAACGGACGCCAGCCTTACAGGAGCCCGCCTGCTGATCAAGGTCCTGGAACTCCGGATGATCAGGCGGCGCCTCTTCAGAATGCTGCAAGGATGTCCAGTCAGGATCCAGTCAGACAACGCCACAACGGTGGCAGATGTCAATCATCAGGGAAGAACAAGAAGCTCAGCTGCAGCATCGAAGGTCACTCGCAGCCTGAGGTGAGCAGAAAGGAGCGTACCGGCACTGTCGGCCGTGTACATTCCGGGTGTGAAGTATTGGCAGGCGAACTACCTGAGTCGCCAAATACTGGACCAGGGAGAAAGGTCCTTACACCCAGATGGGTTCCAGCCCCTCTGCTAAAGAAGGGACACGCCACACATTAATCTTTTGGCGTCCCGACTCAATCGGGAGGTATTTCTGCTTCGCAGAACAGAGGCAGTGAGAATTCCAAGGATTCTGATCACCCCAGATTGGCCTCAGCGTCCTTGGTACGCCAACCTAGTACGTCTGGTAGCAGACGTCCCCTGGCGTCTACCTCTACGGAAGGACCTGCTAGCGCAAGGTCCCATACTCCGTCCTGCTTTACAGTCTCTGGATTTAATGGCAGGGCTATTGAGAACCAGGTACTGAGAGACAGGGGCCTGTCAGATTCAGTAATCTCTACTATGAGAAGTGTTCGGAAGCCATCCTCTGGAAGGTTTATCATCGCACGTGGAAGGCCTACATTTCCATGTGTGAGGAAATGAAGTGGCATCCGCGTACTTATTTGGTTTCCAGAATCCTGCTGTTTTTACAGCATGGGGTGGACCAAAGGCTTGCCTTAAGTACTATTAAGGAGCAGATATCTGCCCTGGCTGTCTTTTTTGAGCGACCCCTGGCGACTCACTCTCTTGTGAGTACTTTCGTGCAGGGGGTTCGACATGTGGCCCCTCCGGTCCGTCCCCCACTACCTCCGTGGGACTTGAACCTGGTCCTCTCGGTGCTTCAGAAACCACAGTTTGAGAATATTAGGGATATTCCCTTATTGACACTTTCTCAGAAAGTGGTCTTTTTGGTGGCTGTTACATCAGTTAGACGAGTTTCTGAGCTGGCAGCCTTGTCCTGCAAGGCTCCCTATCTGATCTTCCACAAGAATAAGGTGGTGCTGCGGCCGCAGCCTTCCTTTCTTCCAAAAGTCGTTTCGGCTTTTCATCTCAACAAAGATATTGTACTTCCATCCTTGTGTCCTCATCCGTCGAATCCTAAGGAGTCGGCGTTGCATTCCTTGGACGTTGTCTGAGCTTTGAGAGTATACCTATCTGCTACTTCCCTGTTCCGGAAGTCAGATTCACTGTTTGTTTCGGTGGCTGGTCCCAAGAAGGGGCAAAGAAGTCTCGTTGGCCACCATATCTAGGTGGATCCGACAGATAGTAATCCAGGCTTACGCCCTAAAGGGTCAAGCGTCCCCCCTTTCCGGTCACGGCGCATTCGACCAGGCAATAGGTGCCTCTTGGGCTTTCCGACATCAAGCGTCTGTTTCCCAATTATGTAAAGCGGCGACTTGGTCGTCCGCTCACACTTTCACAAAATTCTACAAGGTTGATGTAGGTGCATCTTCGGATGCCTCTTTCGGCCGCAAAGTTTTGCAGGCGGCCGTTTAGAGTTGCAACTCCTCCGTTGGAAGAGTGCTGTTTTGTGTTTGGGGTGAAGTTTTACTTTATGCTGTTACCACCCCTCGTTTTGACACTGCTTTGGGACGTCCCACTTTGTCAATAGAGAAGCTGTGTCGGTCCATGAACGAAAGCGTAAATAGGATTTTTTACTCACTGTAAAATCATTTTCTCTGAGTTCGTGGACCGACACAGCACCCACCCCTCCTTTTAAGTTTGTACTGCTTTTTGACAATCTGATCTGCGAGATGCAGAGTGAGGGGATATACCCGGGGGATCCGCCCCATGGGCGGTACTGTAGAAGGTGTGATGCAACACTTTTTACACGTTTTTTTCTGCCTAGTCACTCCTAATAACGGATAATACCCACTTTGTCAATAGAGAAGCTGTGTCGGTCCATGAACGAAAGAGTGACAATCTTTCCCTTGGCAATATTGTCTAGCGAAAATTATTTTCTTTTCTATTCTTTGTAATCTATGGATAAAATATTTTTCTATTTTGACCAATATTTGTTTAATAACAGCCAGGTTTCCAGTAGATATAAAGTGCACATTTTATTCTATAATTTGTCTTGTTTATAATGACACTAAAATAAGATTTCTATTAGAAAGCACAGCAAACGAAAAAAAAAAAAAAAAATTCTAACTTGCAAGGTTGCTTTAACTGACATCATATGCAGAACAAAAGGTCATCCCTTTGAACCAAAATACCACCCGGTGGATTTGTCAATGCATCAAGTCCTTGTCTGATGTTTTTTTTAATATACTGTATATCAAGTCACTGTATGCGAGATACCAAATTGCACCTCCCAAGACCAATGTCCAGTTGTAAGAAGAGACTTTTGTGTTTCTTCCTTTTAACTTGAGCAGTTATGTCCCTTCTTTAGAAGTCCACTGTAAGTCCATCAAAAAAATCGCATGGACTAGAGAAATGTGTCATATTAGGAGAAAGGAGAATGTGACTGCACAACTATAGTACATGATTGATTTGAGATTTAACAGAATTGAAGATTTCTCCACAAAACGACCCCTGTCCTAACGATTTAAGACACATAGCTACACCTATCCCCTTAGGGTGACCTTTCACTCTTCGCTTTTTGTATCTCTTGTGCCTTTCTGCACACCCAGCTCATCACTTTACTCTCCCTCATTTTTCTTAATTTATTCCAAACCTCCTCAGAAACTCCCTCAACTCTTTTTTCACCTTCCTAGATATCCCTGGAGACACTAAATGAGAACACCTTCAGCTTTGGGTATGTAAATAGGTTTGCACTGAACTCAGAGAAAAGGATTTTACGGTGAGTAAAAATCATATTTTTGGCATCATAAATAGCAAGTTTATTACCAAAACAATAAGCCTGAGAGCTGAAATGTAAAAAATCGCTTTGGTCTGTAAGGGGTATATACTGTATCTGCAAATACTTAACTGGTTAATTTGATCTTTTATTCATGTATCCCTTCTTTAGGCGTCTTTTGTCAAAATATTTCCTCCAGAGCAAGAAGAAAATTTATCTTTCTGGCAACACATTTCACTTTCATCTCTGCCAAGTGCTTGGGGTTCTCAGGTGAAAAAAAGCCTTTATAAAACGGCATTCTTGCAGTGCAAAAAATGTCTGGATAGCATGCAGACACAAGAAGAGTTGCAAAAACTGGTAAATCATTTTTATTTTATTTTTTAATTTTTTCAAATTTGTTTTTAAATCAAACCAGCAAGGAAACTGCTGTTTTTTAGAATACAGACACAGTTTGTAATTTGCATGTTCCCTACTCTTCAGTTGTATAAGTAGTTTCTTATTTAACCACTTCAGCCCTGGAAGGTTTTACCCCTTTACTGACCAGGCCATTTTTTGCGATATGGCACTGCGTTACTTTAACAATTGCACGGTCATGCAACGCTGTACCTAAATAAAAATGTTGTCCTTTTTTCCCCACAAATAGAGCTTTCTTTTAGTGGTATTTGATCCCCACTAGAGAAGTTATTGCCCTGCTTAGCTTAGTATCGTCCGCAAACAAAGAGATTGAACTGTTTACCCCATCCTCCAGGTCGTTTATGAACAAATTAAATAGGATTGGTCCCAGCACAGAACCCTAGGGGACCCCACCACCCACCCCTGAACATTCTGAGTACTCCCCATTTATCACCACCCTCTGAACTCGCCCTTGTAGCCAGTTTTCAAAGTTGGCAATGAAAGCCTTACAATAAACAAGCTAAAACCTCACAAATGCGCTTCTGGAAGAATATTCAAACATTCCCATAGGCACACTCCTAAATCTTGTGGACAGCCTTCCCAGAAGAGTTGAAGCTGTTATAGCTGCAATGAGAGGGCCAACTCGATATTGAACCCTACGGACTAAGACTGGGATACCATTAACGTTCATGTGTGTGTAAAGGTAGGTGTCCCAATACTTTTGGTAATTAGTGTATATTAACTCTAAGATACACAGACTTTGTTGTTGCGTTTCCTTAGGTTACCGCTGTTTTATCACATCACTTGTTGGTATAGAGATAATATCAATAATTTTCAAGATTTCTGATATTATTCACGTTTATTCAATATATCACTAATATATGATATAAAGTGGGACTTTCCACTTTTTTTCACAGCGCCACACTGTATTTATTTATGTACATTTTATATCCTGTCTGATTTTGTGTTTGGCTGCTTCTTTTTCACTACACAGGGTTGGCGCAATATTATTAATATATTTTTAATATAGTGTATATTCCATAGTTTATAGACTCTATAACTTTCACACATACTAAATCATTTACGCTTATTTGGGTTATCTTTACACAAAAAAAAAAATGTAGCAGAATTCATTTTGGCCTAAATTTATAAAAGCGGAGGTCCGCCAATTTTTTTAAAGTCAGCAGCTACAAATACTGCAGCTGCTGACTTTTCAAATAAAGACACCTACCTGTCTAGGGCGCCCACGATGTCGGCACCCGAAGCCGATCTATTGCTCGGCTCTCGGGTGCTGCCGCCGCCATCTTAGGTAAGGGAATCAGAAAGGGAAGCCTTGCGGCTTCCCTTCCTGGTTCCCTACTGCGCATGTGCGGCTCGCGCTGCACTATCCCACTGGTCCCTGCTGTCTTCTGGGACCTGTGTGTCTCCCAGAAGACAGCGGAGGAGGGGACGGAGAATGTGCCGGAAATGACACTGGAAAGGTGCCAAATGTGACACTGGAAAGGTGCCAAATGTGACACTGGAAGGGTGCCAAATGTGACACTGGAAAGGTGCCAAATGTGACACTGGAAAGGTGTCAAATGTGACACTGGAAAGGTGCCAAATGTGACACTGGAAAGGTGCCAAATGTGACACTGGAAAGGTGCCAAATGTGACACTGGAAAGGTGCCAAATGTGACACTGGAATGGTGCCAAATGTGACACTGGAATGGTGCCAAATGTGACACTGGAAAGGTGCCAAATGTGACACTGGAAAGGTGCCAAATGTGACACTGGAAAGGTGCCAAATGTGACACTGGAAAGGTGCCAAATGTGACACCGGAATGGAGGGAGGGTTTCGAAAAGCGGAAGTTCCATTTTTGGGTGGAACTCTGCTTTAAGAAAGATGATTATTTGCAAAATCTTATAACAGAAACAAAAATTTCCTTTTTTTCAAATTGTTCGCCGTTTGTTTATATAGCGATACCCTCAGATTAAGAGGGCTGCTTGTTTGTTTTGGGCCTTGTAATGCTCCGCTATCAACCCCTGGCAATCGGCCCTAACCTCTCGTGGCACAGTTAGGAAAGGGGAAAAGATAACGCAACTGTAATATATCTATACTGTTGTATGGTACAACCACCTTTACATGTCCCAGCTCAGTAATTGACACTGACCACCAAATTACTTAACTATAACTTTTTACTATTGGTAAAAGTATAAAAGGTAATTTGTACACAATATCTTATGCAGATCCCTGCAGTATAGGTGCACACATTAAAAGAGTATAACATTCAATAATGCAGTACCAATAAAATATCCCCGCTGCAGTTATCCTCCCTCGTAAGCCAAAATGGCGCCCAGCAATGTCCTATACTACCCAGTCAGGCCTGACTATAACTTGGGGTATAGTTTGTAGAGGAATCTTCGCTAGCAACTCTCAGTGGTGCACATAAAGAAACAAACTGTAATCCAGTAAACGGGAGAGACTGGTAAACTCAGTTCAGCCAACAGTCTCTCCAAAGTATAACTGTGGTCAATGATGGGCCTAGGCAAAGTTAATAGGCAACAAAGTTACTTAGATGTGGTTCTGAGCTGGCGCTCTCTCACCCAGACCGGACCGACTCCTGTCCGGTACCTCCGCTACGGTGAGTTGCTTTACCGTGCCCACGATGCACCGGGTCTTCGGTCCTCCAGAAGATGGTGGCACCTCAGGTGGATGGGATGCTCCGCAGGCTCCTCGGTGGAACGAAAGGCTCTCTGGAACAAAGTGCGAGGCCCAGGCTTCAGGCCTTGCACGCGCAGCAGGTGATTGCAGGGATCCTCTTGCAGGGAGGGCAGCGTTCTAAGAGAAAGCGTGAGGCTCCTCCTCCCCCTTTTAAAGTCCACCCCAGCAGTCCTTGCGCAGGGAAATGCACCCCGGGTGCCTCAAAGCGTGCTGGGAACTGTAGTTTTGTGGGTGAAACCAATACCCAGCTACATTTATATAGCATAAAATAAAAAACCTTGGGTGATTAAATATCACTAAAAAGAAAGCCAGCACCATAAAGCTCTGTCTGTCTCAAAAAAATTAATTTGAATACATTGTTTCATGACTGATTGTCATACAAAGTTTCGCAGCGCTGAAAACTTAAAAATGGCCTGGACAGGAAGGGGGTGAAAATGTCTGCTATTGAAGTTGTTTAAAAAGCATTTAGGACTCATGCACATGGACGCATTTGCCCATGAAGCATAAAACTGGGAAGGCACAGGTGCAGCATACAGCCCACTATCAGCAGCCTGTCAAAATCGATGAGAGGCTGCAACATGTGATGGCTATACACTGTTCTGAATGGTACTCGCATACTGTGCCTTATGCGTACAGGAACTTATGTCCCATATGCAGAAATTGTGCGTCCCAGTGTGCATGCTGCCATGTAAGAGAGTTCCGCTTGGAACTGTATACAGTTGCCGTGTATTGCAGCCTCTCATTGATTTTGACAGACTGCTGGCAGTGGACTGTATGCCACACCAGTGCCTCCGGCCACCCCAATATGCCCCATTTTTACACTCTATAAAAGTGCCTGTGTGCATGAGGCATATGATGTGGCAGGGAAAGTTGTTTAAGTCAGAATCTGCTTGTAAAACAGTAGCTGTGTGTAGCTAGTAAGCGTCATAGTTTTGGCAATGTTTTAAGTTTACCGGTTGTGCTACTCTTCGTATAGCCTAAAATCCACCACCAGGCACGCAACAGGGCATGTACTTAACCTAAGTACACTACCGCACACTAGATGGTCCTAATGCCAGCGCATTAAAACCAACCCGTGTGCAGTCAAGCAGCTTACATAGGTGCATGACCTTTCGGGTACCTGGTGGTAGATTTTTTAGCAGCAGGTTCAGCATAGCCTGTAAGATCTGTGTATGCTAGAGATCTGGCGTGATGTTACACATGAAAATAAATCTTAAGCTTTTCACTTGTCAGTTAATGCTGTATCCACATAACTTATTTTTCATGTAAAAAAATTCAGTATCACTTGATTAAGAAATAAATCATGCATTTTCCTTTGTTACATATTTAATGGTATGATTTTTGATTTTCACAGAATTTGGCATTATCTGCACTGTTGATGGCATGCCGTTCTTCTGGAAGGTTACTTGATTCAGAACAGCACTCTGATGTGGCTGTGATTATAGTCCAGTTGGTTCCTCTTTTTTTTCAAAAGCAGGTAAAATATAGGGAACAATTTTTGAGTAGTGTTGGTATAGTAATTTAAAGTGGTTGTAAACCACATATACCCAGTAAAGTGACTAGCTTCAGGTGATACACAAACAAATTATCCTACATATAGTAGGTCGTAACTCTTTATCTGCAGTCATCTCTTCTCTATAGCCATTGAGTGCAGAATTTATACATCTTGTCTGAGCCTTCAGGCCCCATTCACCATTAGGCAATTAGGAATTGCTGCCAGGATTGGCATGTTTCTGCTCGCAATCCAAAATCGTAGTAAATTGCATGACTCGTGTTTTGGGTGGCATTCAACCTTAACCACTTCTACACAGAGGACGTCATATGACGTCCTCAACTTTGTGCGGTGATATCTGAATGATGCCTGCAGCTACAGGCATCATTCAGATATCATTCTTTTCTGCCGGCGATTCTGTGCACGATAAGAGTGATCATAGCGGCAGTTCCGCCGCTTGATCATTCTTATAGGTGGTGGGAGGGGACGCGCCCCCCTCCCGCCACCATCCGGTGCTTCTCCGGGCTCCCCCGTGCCATCGGGGGCCCGAAGAACAAATCAGCCGGCGATGTCTCACAACGATAGAGATTTCCAGTGACGACATGGTCACTAGTCATCTCTATGACCGTCGGAGGCCCGGTGCGACGTTGTGACATCACGCCCGGGTACCCGGAGTAAACAAAGCCGCAATCGCGGCTGTCAGCATGAGATCGGTGAATTTTTTTCCCCGATCTCATGCTTTCCAGCCTGGAGGAGAGATGTGGGGTCTTATTTACCCCGCATCTCTCCATAAAGAGGACCCGTCACAATAGATTCCTATTACAAGGGATGTTTACATTCCTTGTAATAGGAATAAAAGTGATCAAAATTTTTTTTTTTTTTTTTTAAAGTGTAAAAATAAAAAAAATTAAGTAAAAAAATTAAAATGCCCCTCTCCCCGGTATCTCGCGCTCACAAGCAAACACGCATATAAGTCCCGCCCACATATGTAAACGCCGTTCAAACCCCACATGTGAGGTATTGCCGCGTGCGTTAGAGCGTGTGCAACAATGCAGCTAGACCTCCTCTGTAACTCAAATAGTAACCTGTAAAAAAAATTAAAGCGTCGCCTATGGAGATTTTTAAGTACCGAAGTTTGGCACCATTCCATGAGTGTGCGCAGTTTTAAACCGTGACATGCTAGGTATCTATTTACTCGGCGTAACATCATCTTTCACATTATACAAAAAAAATTGGGCTAACATTACTGTTTTGTTGTTTTTTAATTCATGAAACCGTTCCCCCCCACCCCAAAAAAAGAAGTTGCAATGACCGCCATTTTATTCCCTAGGGTGTCTGCTAAAAAAAATATATAGTGTTTGGGGGTTCTGAATAATTTTCTAGCAAGAAAAAAATTATGATTTTTACATGAAGGCGAGAAGTGCCAGAATAGGCCTGGTGCTGAAGTGTTTAATGACATTCCAAACGCAGTGGGAATTTTCCACAATTGTCAGGTGGGAAAAAAATGCTCCTGGCGCAGAGCCAGTATTTGGTCCCTGAGCTTCTTTGCCACAACAAACGCGCATAGGGCAGTTTATTCAAGTAAATGAGCTGCCCTATGCGCAACAGTTGAAATTGCGTGAAACTCGTGCACATAAAATCGTGAGCGGAACATGAGTTCCCGCTATGCAAACTGTGAAGCGGACCTCAGAAAGCAGGGGGTAGGAAGCTAAAATTACACTCTCTACATATCTCAGTGAGGGGAGTTCTGAGAGCTGATTAGAGGGAAGGGACACACTCCCCTTCACACAGAAACAGCTAAGGCTGTCAATCTTATGCTATGTGCTAGAGCTCCCTTCCCTGTTACCTTATTTCTTATTGTGTCAGGAAAACTTGTCAGTAGTGACTTTCAGATAGCAGAAGAATGAGGCAGTGGACAGAAATGACACTTAGTGCTTTGGATTGAGACAACACACTATAGGTTTGAAACCACTTTAATACAGAAGTTTATGCATTTAAAACTGCCTACAAAATGAAAACAACAATGCTATATTTTATTGATCAGTTTACATATACATCATTACTTACAATAGCCTTATGCCAGCACATACAACTTAGTTGTCAGAATTGTGAGACCTTGACTCTAGTATATAAGAGCAGGTGGCCCTTAGTGTTGTAGTTGGCTTAGTGTAGCCATGAAATATTTGTACACACAATTTGTTAATGCTTAAACATAACGTTCCCTAATTACATACAGTTGTGCTCAAAAGATTGCATACCCTGGCAGAAATCGTGAAATTTTGATAGTGAAAATATGATTGATAATGCTAAAAAACTGTCTTTTATTTTAGGATAGTGATTATATGTAACCATTTATTATCACATAGTAGTTTGGCTCCTTCTTAACCACTTGCTTACTAAGGGCACTTAAACCCCCTTTCTGCCCAGACCAATTTTCAGCTTTCATCGCTCACACTTTGACAGTTGCGCAGTCATGCAACACTGTAACCAATTTTTTATCATTTCTTTTCACACAAATAGAGCTTTCTTTTGGTGGTAAAAAAGAAAAAACTTTCATAGTTTGATATAAAATTTTGAAAACAGGTAATTTTTCTCCTTCATTGATGGGCGCTGACAGGCTGCACTGATGGGCGCTGACAGGCTGCACTGATGGGCGCTGACAGGCTGCACTGATGGGCGCTGACAGGCTGCACTGATGGGCGCTGACAGGCTGCACTGATGGGCGCTGACAGGCGGCACTGATGGGCGCTGACAGGCGGCACTGATGGGCGCTGACAGGCGGCACTGATGGGCGCTGACAGGCGGCACTGATGGGCGCTGACAGGCGGCACTGATGGGCGCTGACAGGCGGCACTGATGGGCGCTGACAGGCGGCACTGATGGGCGCTGACAGGCGGCACTGATGGGCGCTGACAGGCGGCACTGATAAGGCATTACTGATGGGTGGCACTAAAGGGCACTGATTGACAGCACTGGTGGGCAAAGGTAGGTGGCACTGGTGGGTACTGATGGGTGGCACAGATGAGGCAGCCACAGCTCTGTGTGAGGGACCGATGTCCCTCTGACAGAAGTGGGTGATCGGCTTTTTTTCCTCCCTCAAACTAATGGGGTGAGGGGGAAAAAAAACGAATACCGATCCTCTGTTTACATCACGAGATCAGCTGTCATTGGCCGACAGCTGATCACATGGTAAGGGGCCGGGATCGGCCCCTTAGTCTGATCTGTAAACAGCCAAGTCTCATAGATTCGGTGATCACAATGCGTGATACGCAGACAGCTCATGCACGGGAGGTGGTTAAATCATAATGATAACAGAAACCACCCAAATGGCCCTGATCCAAAGTTTACATACCCTGGAATGTTTGGCCTTGGTACAGACACACAAGATGACACACACAGGTTGAAATGGCAATTAAAGATTAATAAAGGTCAATCTTCCACATCTGTGGCTTTAATTGCATTTGGTGTCTGTGTATAAACCAGGGGTCTCAAACTCATTGCCTGAGGGCCACATGACAAGTTTTCATATCCAATGGGGGCCGCATGCAAACTTTTAAAACTTCAAAAACAATAAACTATACCAGCAATAATATACTATACCCAGCACTGATGTCAGCAAATGCATTATTAACCCCCATCACTGGTGTCAGCAAACACATTATTAACCCCCATCACTGGTGTCAGCAAACACATTATTAACCCCCAGCACTGGTGTCAGCAAATTGATTATTAACCCCCAGCACTGGTGTCGGCAAACGCATTATTAACCCCCATCACTGGTGTCAGCAAACACATTATTAACCCCCCATCACTGGTGTCAGCAAACGCATTATTAACCCCCAGCATTACCCCCCCCCCCCCACACTGCACAAATACCCTCCACACTCCATAATTACCCCCAACATTGCACAAATCCCCCCACACTCCATAAAATACCCCCCACACTACACAATTACCCCCCACACTACACAATTACCCCCCACACTACACAAATACCCCCCAAACTCGATAAAATACCCCCCACACTGCACAAATCCCCCCACACTGCACAAATAGCCCCACACTCCATAAAATACCCCCCACACTGCACAAATCCCCCCACACTCCATAAAAAACCCCCACGCTCCATAAAATACCCCCCACACTCCATAAATACCCCCCACACTGCACAAATAGCCCCCACACTCCATAAAATACCCCCCACACTGCACAAATAGCCCCACACTGCACAAATAGCCCCACACTGCACAAATAGCCCCACACTACACAATTACCCCCCCCACACTCCATAAAATTCTCCATTCACCCCACTAAGGACTTTGCCTTACTCACCTCTCCTGGCAGTCAGGATCGTCTGGCTTCCGAGTCCTCTCCTCCTGGCTTCCACAGAGGCCTAGTGACAGGGCACCCAGAGAACACAATCTCCCGCTCTGAGCAGCAGGACCCTGGATCGGGGCTCTGATCGTCAGTGCCTAGGTGGGCGGGGCGATGGGCGGATCCTTCCTCCGCTCTGTTCTCTCTCTGGGCTGCGGCAGTGTGCAGCGGAGAGGACAGAGCTGATGGAGAGGTAAAGCTCTTCGGCGCCTCCCCCTCTGCGGTGCCTGTGAAAAAAGACGTCCTGGATCGGGCCTGCGGGCCATTTTTAACTTGCGGCCCGCGGGCCGGTACTTTGAGACCCCTGGTATAAACAGTCAATACGTTTGTTAGCTCTCGGGTGGATGCATTGAGCAGGTGTCCTGACAAAATAGGCAACTCGGCAGAAAATCGAACCACGTCACTTCCGCTTTCTTTAACCACTTCAATACGGCGCATTTTCACCCCCTTCCTGCCCAGGCCAATTTTCAACTTTCAGCACTGTCACGCTTTGAATGACAATTGCACAGTCGTGCGACGTGGCTCCCAAACAAAATTGACGTCCTTTTTTTCCCACAAATAGCGCTTTCTTTTGGTATTTGATCATCTCTGCGGTTTTTATTTTTTGCGCAATAAACAAAAAAAGACTGTCAATTTTGGAAAAAACACTATTTTTTTCTTTTTGCTATAATAAATATCCCAATTTAAAAAAAAAAAAAAACGTTTTTACTCTTTCGTTCATGGACCGACACAGCTTCTCTATTGACATAGTGGGTAATATCCGTTAATTAGGAGTGACTAGGTAGAAAACTTGTAAAAAGTGTTGCATCACACCTTCTACAGTACCGCCCAGGGGGTGGACCCTCTGGTATATCCCCTCACTCTGCATCTCGCAGATCAGTTTTTTTCTGTCTAGCAAGGAGTAGGGCATGGCTCCCTTCGGGCCCATTGGTCCGGGGGAAAAATATATTTTTTGCTACATTTTTTTGTTTCCTGCGATCTTCGATCAACTGCCGACTGGGTGACACGCTGGATCCTCGATCCTGGTAGTCTCCCCAGTTTCGGCCATCGAGCGCGTGCCGACCCTAGCTACGCGCTGGGTTTTCCACGACATGCCCGTCGCTCCACGGGTGGCCGGTGAGCCTACGCTCCAGGGCTTGCATCGGACCGCGGGGCTGGCTGTAACTAACATTTAAAATAAATGTCATTTCTGCTTATCTGTATGTACTTCCCCCTCCATGCTGTCGGCGGACATTTTGCGGTGGTCCATGCCTGTTTTGGCCTCTAGTGACTGCCCGGCGGGCCATTTTCCTGTGGTTTCGGTGCAGTTTTCTTGTAGTTCCACACCCTCTGGCCTCTATCGACTGATCGACGGCCATGTTTGTAATGATTCACGCTGTATGTATATACCGCCGTTCGTCGGCCATCTTTTTGTGTTCTACGGCTGCTTTGGCCTCTATCTTCGGCTCGGCGGCCATTTTCTTAGAGCCCACATTATCTTCCATACAGACGTTTGGCAGCCATTTTGCGAGAGTCTCCGGCCTCTAGGGTACATTACACTGGCGCGAAAAATTCACACAAGAAGCGCTGATAAAAGAAGCAGACTGACACAGCGGTGGGACAGCATCACAGGTGCAGCACACGGCAGCATAGCGGTACCGATCCAAGGGTGGTGAGTCCTCTGGGTGACCCAGCATCTCTGCAGCACAGAAGGGTGGCCTATTGATATCTTGCCTGAAGCCCTGTGGGTGTCAGCGCGGGGTCAGCATGGCATCTGAGCCAGATGTTTTCTCCCCTGAAACACCAGATTTAGCAGCTGGTGCCCCTGAGGTGTCTATGGACGATATGTCGGCAATCCTAGAGGCTTTTGCTGCTAGGGTGGAAGCAGCACACGGGAATACAGGGGGTAGTAAACGCCCCCGTCCCCTGCAATCTTCTGGGGATATTTCTGATGCAGAACCAGGTCCAGCTACGGCTCATGGCCCAGATGCTGACGCATCAGAGACTGCAGACCGTGACCGATCGGACAGTGAAGATGACTCCAAGTCCAGGTCAGTACGCGAGAGAAGGCTTTGGTATCTGACCTTATTACTGCAGTGAGGGATACGCTAAAATTGGAAAATACTGCAGAAGCAGCAGAGACTCCGGTCCCTTTTGGGTTTCGTAAACCTGCCCGCACTGCTAGGGTGTTTCCTTGTGTGTCTTATTTTGATGAGCTCTTATACAAGGAATGGGAGAACGCACTAAGGGTTTTCTTTCTCGTACATCACGGGACACAGAGCGGCATAGTCATTACTCTGTGGGTTATATAGATACCTTCAGGTGCTGGCACTGGCAACTTCCAAAACCGGAAGTACCCTCCCCTATATAAGCCCCTCCCATCCGTTTTTTGCCAGTGTCTAAGGTGTTGGCCAAGAAGTAACATGTGTTTTTCACTAAGCTTGCGTACAGGTTCTTTTGGGCCTCAGTAAGCTATTCCGGATCTGACCAAAAAAGCTTCATAGCTAAACGGTTGGTACCCGGGCCTTGCAAGAGAAGAGCAAGGTTTTGCCTGTAATGCCTCTCTTAGGAGGGCTGGACCCTGGGATCCAGAGCTCTGGTCATACCCACAACCAAGATGTTTTCTGTGCAGGGTGCTATACAGGTCCAGGGGAGTGGAATCCTTGGGAACCCGGTCCCTGAAGGTTTAATTACAATGCCTGCCGTGATAGGTGAAGTTTGGGCTTCTGTGGACCAAACAGAGTCCTGCGGCGAGGAAAAGGTAAGTGGGGGCCCTCAGGAACTTGGTTCTATTGGGGGACCCCCAAGCCTATTTTGTCTTTCTGCCTGTTACCTAAGGTATTCCCGCTAATATTCTGTGCATGCCTGTTACTACTGAGAAAATGTAAAAATTGTAATAGTAGGCAAGAAAAAAAAAAAAATGTAAGACCGCGGTACCTGTGTTAAACACTAGAGGCCGCTATGGTTCTTTTTCTTGTAATGTGGATTTTTTTCTTCCGAAGTCAAATCCAGGCAGTTGGTAAGTTCTCTTTGGAAAGCTGTCTCCTCTGCCCTGTTGCTGCGCTCATCCATCCCCGGGCCTTGCGTCAGGGACCCTGGCTCCCATCTAGCTCCTTATTTTTTCAAAAAAGGCGCGCGCGTGCCTCTCTATATAGAGGCGATCTGGAAAAAGGGGCGGAGCGGGTGGATGACGCTCGGTGTGCACCGCGGCGCTACTGCGCATGTGCGGGCGTCCAGCATGTTTAAAGGCAATCACAGCTGGCTATTGAAGTGCACAGACAGAGCTAGCAACAGTAAAAAGGCACACAGAGGCGGTTGATGCAGGCATCCCCTAGAAAGGCACTTTAGTAGACACCAACTGTTATATAGCAGCAATTGTGCTAGACTATTCTCAGTAAAAGTGGTGTATTACGGCTGGAATACCTCAGCTTTGGGCTTAGGAATATGCCGTCCAGAAGCTCCGGAACTAAATCTTCCAGGAAGCGAAAGGGGTCTTCATCGGGCTCTGAGGATCTTGGGCATGCTTCTGCTGCACCAGTCTCCCCTGAAAATTCAGAGGTTAGTGACCGTAGAGACCCCGCAGGAGTCCCTGATACTGTGGCTGTCCTCAGTTCACCTGCTCCTGTGTATGTAACAGAGGAGGTTTTTTCCTCAGCTCTGGGAGGATTAGAAGAGAGATTGTCAACATTAATCGCTGCCTCCCTGTCTCAGGGAAAGCACGCCCGATCTCCGTCTCCTCCTTCAGAGTACCTGTTAGCGGAGCAACAGTCCCATACAGGGATCGACCTGCCTGAAGGGGATCAGGAGGAGGTTGATTCTGTTATAGAGGAATCAACTGTGGAGGAACCTTTCTCAGCATCTCAAGCTGAAAGATTATGGGTTCAGTCTTTGACTAACATGGTCCGATCAGCATTTAAAATGCACCTTGCGGAACCATCAACCACTACTGTCTCCTCGCTGGGGTCGCTAAAAGCTCCCCAGACTGTCTGTTCCTTTCCACTTCACCCTTTATTGGAAGGGCTCATGTATCAGGATTGGGAACATCCTGATAAAATATTTACTCCCCCCAAGAGATTTCCGGTGGTCTATCCCATGGAGGATAAGTTCATCAAAAAATGGAGGGTCCCTACAGTGGACGCAGCCATCTCTTGTGTGAATAAATCACTGACATGTCCAGTGGATAATGTCCAAATGTTCAAGGACCCAATAGATAAAAAATGGGAGTCCTTATTAAAATCTGCTTTTTCTACAGCAGGCTTGGTGACACAACCAGCAGTGGCAGCTATTGGAGTCTGCCAAGCAGTGAAGGATCAGTTGAAACAGGTCTTAAGGGACTTGCCAGATCAGCAGGCCCTTGCCCTAGCTGATCTACCTAGAGCCTTATGCTTTGCGGTTGACGCCATAAAGGATTCAATCCATCAGGCCTCCCGCCTTACGCTGTCTGTAGTACATATGCACAGGCTTCTATGGCTCAAAAACTGGTCTGCTGAAGCTCCCTGTAAAAAATTGCTGGTTAGCTTCCCATTTCATGGTGAACGCTTATTCGGGGAAGACCTGGACAAATATATCCAGAAAATTTCCAACGGTAAAAGTACGCTCTTGCCGGTTAAAAACAGAGTTAGAGGTCCCTCTTTTAAGAGGCCTGCTTCTCCAGTCCCTGGGGCATCGGCTGTGAAACAGTTCCGACGGCCTCCTCGGTCAAATCCCGGGGGTAAAAATCAGGGACAATCGCAGGGTAATAAGAAACCCTGGGTCAGGAGAGGTACAAAACCTCCCCCAAAGTCAAATGCATGAAGGGTTGCCCCCACTCAATCGGGTGGGGGGAAGACTCCAGTTGTTCGCAGAGACCTGGCGGGACACGATCAGAGACAGATAGGTGCTCTCTGCAGTAAGTCTGGGATACAGATTGGAGTTAAAAGACTCTCCTCCTTCCCATTTTATGAGGTCAAACGTGCCAAGGGATCCCCGGAAGAGAGTCCCTCCTGTTGGCACTAGAACAACTATTGCTCCAAGGAGTAATTATGGAGGTTCCCCTGGAAGAATGGGGGTTCGGGTTTTACTCAAACCTCTTTACAGTCCCGAAGCCAAACGGGGACGTGAGGCCCATATTAAATCTAAAAGGGCTAAACAAATTCCTGCATATTAAGGACTTTCCGGATGGAGTCGATCCGATCGGTGGCCACTGCCCTACAAGGGGAGGAATGGTTAGCCTCGATCGACATCAAAGATGCTTATTTGCACATTCCCATCTTTCCAGTCCACCAAAAATTTCTACGCTTTGCAGTAGAAGGGCGCCATTTTCAGTTCAGAGCCTTACCCTTCGGTCTGGCCACAGCACCACGAGTGTTCACAAAAATTCTGGCCCCATTATTGGCCAATCTAAGAACGCAAGGTGTAACGATAATGGCATATCTAGACGACTTGTTGCTGATAGACCACTCAGTGAAAAAACTAGAAGTGGTCGTTCACAAGACAATCAAGTATCTGGAATCTCACGGTTGGATTATCAACCGAGACAAGTCAGCCCTAAAACCAGTCAAAAGTCTGGAATACTTGGGGCTAAGGCTAGATTTAGGCCAGAGGAAAATATTCTTGCCTCGAAAAAAGGTGTTGTCTTTGAGAGATTTGATCCACTTAGTGGGTACAAAAAGACAGCCGTCCATACGCCTGTGCATGAGGCTGCTGGGAAAAATGGTGGCATCATTCGAAGCAGTACCCTACGGTCAATTCCATTCAAGGAATTTGCAAAGGGCCATACTGTCAGCCTGGAACAAGAAAGTTCAGGCCCTAGACTTACCAATGTCCTTGTCCCCTTCCGTTCGCAAGAGCCTCCGTTGGTGGTTGGTTCCCCAGAATCTGGAAAAAGGGAAATCCTTCAGTCCGATTTCTTGGAAGGTGGTCACTACAGATGCCAGCCTTATAGGCTGGGGAGCAGTACTGGAGCAATGGTCTCTCCAGGGCAGATGGTTGGATGCGGAAAAGGCCCTGCCCATCAATCTCTTAGAGATACGAGCAGCCCGGTATGCCCTAGTAGCATGGACATCCAAACTCCAAGGGTCCCCTGTCAGAATTCAATCAGACAATGCCACGGC
The DNA here is from genome assembly GCA_029206835.1 of Rana muscosa. NCBI lineage: Eukaryota > Metazoa > Chordata > Amphibia > Anura > Ranidae > Rana > Rana muscosa. Next base: position 225,413,569 of record CM055120.1, read on the forward strand.
AGTGGCATATATCAATCATCAGGGTGGCACCAGGAGTCGTGCAGCCCAGAGGGAAGTAAATTGCATCCTGAAATGGGCAGAAAGATATGTCCCAGCCATATCCGCGGTATTCTTTCCAGGAGTGGAGAATTGGAAGGCGGACTTTCTAAGTCGGCAACAATTATGCCCAGGGGAATGGTCCCTTCACCCCGAGGTTTTTCGGACAATATGTCAGCGGTGGGGAACACCGGATGTAGATCTGCTAGCATCCAGATTCAACGCAAAGGTGGACAGGTTTGTCTCTTGGACAAGGGATCCCCTAGCTTGCGGCTCGGATGCCCTAGTGTTCCCTTGGGATCAGTTCAAGCTGATATATGCATTCCCACCGCCACAATTGTTACCTCGATTACTCCGCAGAATCAGGGTAGAAAAGAAACCAGTGATTCTGGTGGCTCCAGCGTGGCCCCGAAGAGCGTGGTATGCGGAGATTGTAAAAATGTCTGTGGGGAGTCCTTGGACCCTCCCACATCGTCCGGACCTGCTTTCGCAAGGACCGATATACCACCCTTCCTTACCAGCCCTAGGTTTGACGGCCTGGCTATTGAAGCCCCACATTCTAAAAAAGAGAGGTCTCTCTAATCCTGTGGTATCTACCATTATCAATGCCAGGAAGCCGGTATCCAGGCAGATCTACTATAGAATCTGGAAGGCGTACATCGCCTGGTGTGAGGCCAAGAAATGGCATCCACGAAAGTACGTAATAGGTAGGATTCTGGACTTCCTACAGTGGGCTGTAGATAGATTGCCTTGAGTACTATCAAGGGTCAGATTTCGGCCTTGTCAATATTTTTTCAGAGGCCCTTGGCTTCGCATTCACTAGTCAAAGCCTTTATACAAGGAGTGATGCGTATTAGCCCTCCGGTTAATATTCCCATATGTCCATGGGACTTAAACCTGGTTCTGTCGGTTCTACAGAAACAACCATTTGAACCATTACAGCATATTTCCCTGGTTCTTCTCACCAGGAAATTGATTTTTCTAGTAGCCATTTGTTCGGCTAAAAGAGTGTCGGAATTAGCCGCTATGTCCTGTAGGGAGCCATATCTGGTTATCCATAAGGACAGAGTAGTGTTACGTCCTCATCCAACCTTTCTTCCGAAGGTGGTATCGAGGTTTCATTTGAACCAAGATGTGGTTCAAATGATGTGGTTCTGCCTTCTTTTTTCCCCAAACCTAGTAAAGTAGAGGAAAAATTATTACATTCTTTGGATGTAGTAAGAGCAGTTAAAGCTTATCTAAAAGCCACTGTTCAGATTCGCAGAACGGATACTTTGTTTATTCTGCCGGAAGGACCCAGAAGGGGTCAGGCAGCGTCAAAATCTACTTTAGCCAAGTGGATTCGACAGGTCATAATGCAAGCCTATGGCTTGAGAAGGAGACCGCCTCCGTTCAAAGTTAGGGCGCACTCCACGAGAGCAGTTGGAACTTCATGGGCAGTGCATCACCAGGCCTCCCTGGCTCAAATCTGTAAGGCCGCAACATGGTCTTCAGTACACACGTTTACTAGGTTCTACCAGGTGGACGTTAGAAGTCAGGAGGATGTCGCCTTTGGGCGCAGTGTGTTGCAGGCCGCAAAAGATCCTCATGTCTGATAGCGCTCAGCTTATGTATGGTGTACCCCCCCCCCCCCTCATTGGGCATTGCTTTAGGACATCCCACATAGTAATGACTATGCCGCTCTGTGTCCCGTGATGTACGAGAAAGAAAATAGGATTTTTATAACAGCTTACCTGTAAAATCCTTTTCTTGGAGTACATCACGGGACACAGAGCTCCCACCCCTCTTTTGGGGACACTTATTGCTTTGCTACAAAACTGAGGTACTCCCGGATGGGAGGGGCTTATATAGGGGAGGGTACTTCCGGTTTTGGAAGTTGCCAGTGCCAGCACCTGAAGGTATCTATATAACCCACATAGTAATGACTATGCCGCTCTGTGTCCCGTGATGTACTCCAAGAAAAGGATTTTACAGGTAAGTTGTTATAAAAATCCTATTTTTACAGCCCCAAAGAAGTTTGCGGTATGGTACCCCTTTGAGGAGAGTTTTCTGAAGAAATGGACCTCTCCCCCTATAGTGGACCCTCCGGTTTCCAGACTTAATAGAGCTACCACAATTCCAGTAGAAGGGGCTGCTGTTTTTAAGGACCCTGTGGATAAGAAGGCTAAAGCGCTCGCTACCTATACTCAGTGGTAGGTTCGGCAGTAGGCCCGGCATTGGCAGGGGCCCTAGTTTCTCAGACACTTACTGAATGGGCAAAATTGCTACTCCAGGGGTTAAAGGAGCGAGATGCTCCTCCTGATGAGATAACTTTGGCCGACCAGTTGGTCCAGGGCCTTAGGTTTGTCTGCGAGTCAGACATGGATACTATTCCCCTGCTGTCAAAAGCTTTGGTTTATGCAGTAGCAATACGCCGCCTGATCTGGCTAAAGGGCTGGTCTGCGGACCAGACTTCCAAGAAGGCCCTGTTGGATCTGCCCTTTAAGAGCGACGGACTTTTTGGGGCCTCCCTGGATGACATCAAGGATGCCACAGGAGGTAAAAGCACGTTCCTTCCTCAAACTAGCAAGGGTAAGGGGCCACGCCAAGGGCAAGGGCCCTCCTTTACTGCACGCAAGCGTTTTTTTTGTCCCCCCTAGGGCGACAGGGAAAAGACCCCAGGCCGACAAGGAGCCTGCCCAAGGACAAAAACGTCCTTGGTCCCGCAAACCCAACAAGCCTGCGGACAAATCTGCATCCGCATGAAGGTCCGCCACCCCGACCCAGCTCTCGGGTGGGGGGACGTCTTCGCAAATTCGCGACTCAGTGGACAGCTCTAGTCTCCTACAGGTGGGTTTGCGAAGTAATCTCCTCAGGCTACAAGATAGAATTTCTCTCTTGTCCACCCGACAGATTCGTCACCTCCAACCTCCAGCTACTAATGACCCGTCGCGAGGCCCTGTATGGGGCGGTCCAGGGTCTGCTGGAACGTGGGGTAGTCATTCCAGTTCCAAAACAGGAACGGGGTCAGGGTTATTACTCAAATCTGTTCATTGTGCCGAAGAAGGATGGGGTTCGTCCAATCTTGGATCTCAGGGCCCTCAATTGCTTTGTGAAGGTACAAAGATTTTGGATGGAGTCGGTTCGATCTGTAGTCACTGCCCTCCATCCAGGGGACTTTCTGGCCTCCTTGGACATCAAGGACGCATACCTGCATGTTCCCATATACTCCAGACACCAGAGGTTCCTGCGATTTGCAATCGGGAAGAACCACTATCAGTTTGTGGCCCTCCCGTTTGGCCTTGCTTCAGCACCCAGGACGTTCACCAAGGTGCTCGCTCCGATTCTGGCACTTCTAAGACAGCTGGGTATCGATATCGTAGGCTACTTGGACGACCTTCTTCTGAAGGCCCCTTCAAGCTCAGAATTAGAGGTAAGCGTGTCCATTACCTGTCAGACTCTTCGAGACTGTGGTTGGATACTAAACACGCAAAAGTCAGTATTGGTGCCGACTCAATGCCTAGTGTACCTGGGGTTGATTCTGGATTCCTCAAAGGCAAAAGTATTCCTCCCTGTGGAAAATTTGCAGACCCTTCAGGCTGCAGTGCGGCAGCTGACTTCCAAGAGTTGGTCGTCACTCCGTTTTTGCATGCGAGTGTTAGGCCTCATAGTAGCCTCCTTCGAGGCAGTCCCATATGCTCAATATCACACTCGGGTCTTACAGAAAGAAGTTCTGTCCAGATGGAACAAATGTCCATCATCTCTGGATTATCAAATCCGAGTAAGCCACCTAGTCAGGAGATCCCTGGTATGGTGGCTGACCGCAACGGCTCTTCTGGCCGGGAAGTCATTTCTTCCGGTTTACTGGATAGTGATCATGATGGACGCCAGCCTTACAGGTTGGGGGGAGTCTGGGGTGTTCAGTCGGCGCAAGGTCGCTGGACCCCAGAGGAATCCCGCCTGCCGATCAATTTCCTGGAAATCCGGGCGATCAGGCTGTGCCTCTTCAGATGGTCTCAGAGGCTGCAAGGGCGTCAAGTCAGGATCCAGTCAGACAACGCCACAGCAGTGGCATATGTCAATCATCAAGGAGGAACAAGAAGCTCAGCTGCAGCATCGGAGGTCGCTCGCATCCTGAAGTGGGCAGAGAGGAATGTACCGGCATTATCGGCCGTGTACATTCCGGGTGTGGAAAACTGGCAGGCGGACTACCTGAGTCGCCAAATGCTGGACCAGGGAGAATGGTCCTTACACCCGGAGGTGTTCCAGCTCCTCTGCCAAAGATGGGGCACGCCAGACGTAGATCTTCTGGTTTCCCGACTCAATCGGAAGGTATTGAGGTTTGTGGCCCGGTCAAGGGACCCATGGGCAGACTCAACGGACGCGTTGGTGGCATCGTGGGGTCAGTATCGGCTAATCTATGCCTTCCCTCCCTTAAGGCTTCTTCCTCTTCTGCTCCGCAGAGTGGAGGCAGAGGGAATTCCAATGATCCTAATCGCTCCAGATTGGCCTTGGCGTCCTTGGTACGCCAATCTAGTACGTCTGGCAACAGACGTCCCCTGGCGTCTACCACTACGGGAGGACCTGCTATTACCGTCACTGGCTTTAACGGCATGGCTATTGAGAACCAGGTACCGAGAGACCGGGGCCTGTCAGATTCAGTAATCTCTACTATGAGAAGTGCTCGGAAACCGTCCTCTAGGAAGGTTTATCACCGCATTTGGAAGGTCTACATCTCCATGTGTGAGGAAATGAAATGGCATCCGCGTACTTATTTGGTTTCCAGAATCCTGCTGTTTTTACAGCATGGGGTGGACCAAAGGCTTGCCTTAAGTACGATTAAGGGACAGATATCTGCCCTGGCTGTCTTTTTTCAACAACCCCTGGCGACTCACTCTCTCGTGAGTACATTTGTGCAAGGGGTTCGACATGTGGCTCCTCCGGTCTGTCCCCCGCTACCTCCGTGGGACTTGAACCTGGTCCTCTCGGTGCTTCAGAAGGCACCGTTTGAGAATATTGGAGATATTCCCCTGTTGACGCTTTCTCAGAAAGTGGTCTTTTTGGTGGCTGTTACGTCAGTTAGACGAGTCTCTGAGCTGGCAGCCTTGTCCTGCAAGGCTCCCTATTTAATTTTCCACAGGGATAAGGTGGTGCTGCGGCCGCAGCCTTCCTTTCTTCCAAAAGTTGTTTCGGCTTTTCATCTCAACAAAGACATTGTACTTCCATCCTTGTGTCCTCATCCGTCGAATCCTAAGGAGTCGGCGTTGCATTCCTTGGACATTGTCCGAACTTTGAGAGTATACCTATCTGCTACTTCCCTGTTCCGGAAGTCAGATTCACTGTTTGTTTCGGTGGCTGGTCCCAAGAAGGCTGCAAAGAAGTCTCGTTGGCCACCATATCTAGGTGGATCCGACAGATAGTAATCCAGGCTTACGCCTTAAAGGGTCAAGCGCCCCCCCCCCCTTTCCAGTCACGGCGCATTCGACCAGGGCAATAGGTGCCTCTTGGGCTTTCCGACATCAAGCGTCTGTTTCCCAATTATGTAAAGCGGCGCCTTGGTCGTCCGCTCACACTTTCACCAAATTCTACAAAGTTGATGTAGGTGCTTCTTCGGATGCCTCTTTCAGCCGCAAAGTTTTGCAGGCGGCCGTTTAGAGTTGCAACTCCTCCGTTGGAGGAGTGCTGTTTTGGGGTGAAGTTTATTTTTATGCTGTTACCACCCCTCGTTTTTTCTCTGACACTGCTTTGGGATGTCCCACTATGTCAATAGAGAATCTGTGTCGGTCCATGAATGAAAGAGTAAATAGGATTTTTTACTCACTGTAACATCTCTGAGTTCATGGTTCGACACAGCACCCACCCCTCCTTTTTAAGTTTGTACTGCTTTTTGATGAACTGATCTGCGAGATGCAGAGTGAGGGGATATACCAGAGGGTCCGCCCCATGGGCGGTACTGTAGAAGGTGTGATGCAACACTTTTTACAAGTTTTCTGCCTAGTCACTCCTAATTAAAGGATAATACCCACTATGTCGGCCCATGAACTCAGAGAAAATGATTTTACGGTGAGTAAAAAATCCTATTTTTTTCTCAGTTTAGGCCGATATGTATTCTACATATTTTTGGTAAAAAAAATTGCAATAAGCGTATATTGATTGGTTTGCGCAAAAGTTATAGCGCCTACAAAATAGGGGATAGATTTATGACAATTTTTTTTATTATTATTTCTCTTACCGTCCATGGACATCTTCAATCTTGACAAAGTGGGTTATGTGTCTGCTCATGGGAGAAGACTAGGCAGAATGTTAGATGTTTTAACACACATTCCATTACCAGGGCTGAACAGCCCTGCCCAGGGGGCGGTCCCTCCGGACATAACCCTCCTACCTGCAGCCAGCTGCCTCAGTTTTTTTCTGCCTAGCAGAGGAGAGGACGTGGCTCTCTTTGGAGCCATTCCCCTGAGGAATTTTTTTTATTCCTTTTGAATTTAATTTTTGAGATTCTTCTATCAACAGTCGGCTGGGCAACAGGTTGGGTAGTTCGCTATCCTCGTAGTCTTCCCAGTCCTACCATCGAGCGTGAGATCAGTCCACAACATACCCCACAGCTACAGGGGTGGCCGGTGAGCTTTTGCTCCGAGGTCCACATATGACTAAACTGTTCTTCACAGTGGACCGGGCCAACAGCTACTCAGTACTGCACTGATAGGTCTGTCAGGAACACACCAGTGGGTCATTCATGGACGGGTAAGTAGTTTCTTCTGCCTCTGCAGGTGAGTACATGCTGTGTATTCCTATGCTGTGGGGGGTTCCCCTGTCTCCCCCTTGTGTATTTTGTTGCTCACTGTCACCTTTACTTCTGTGCATGCACTGTCTGGGGGGTGCCTGAGGGTCACGCTGTCCTGGGTGGGGCCGGTGGTGTTGGGGGTCTGAAACCTGTGTGGGGGGTGCCCGCTAGTCAGCCCTGGGTCTTATCTCAGTTTTCGCGCCATCAGGCGCCATGTTTTGTGTATTACTGTGTATCACTGTGTTTTACTGTGTAAAACCGCTTGGTGGCCATTTAGCGGGGGCCCGCGATGGCGCACTTACAATTGTGGCGGCCATTTTGTTGGAGCTGCGCGCTTTTTGGCCACGGTTTTGGCCTCTTGTGCTGACTGGAGCCGCGCGACTGATTCTCCTCACATCCTCTTCACTATTTCCTGCTGTGGAGGTTTGGGGAGTGGCCTGAGCGGTCCTACCTCGGTCGGTAAGTCCCCTGGGCAATCTCCCACTCAGTCAGTGCAACAGGAGGGTGGACTTTTGTTTCTTACTAAAGTCACAGAGGGCGGTTTTATGGAGTCAGTTTCACCTGCTTCCCCTAACATGTCAAGGCAACTGGCAGTGTCTCTGCACCTGCGGTCCCTATGGACCAGTTGTCGGCAGTCCTGGACTTGCCAGGATGGAAGCGGCGTGCGAGCGCAAGGGGGCTGAAAGGCGCCCTCTCCCCCCACCATTTCCTGGGGGGGGGGGGGGAGTGCTCTGATTCAGATATGGGCCTTGCTGCAGCACAGGACCTAGCTCTAAATTTTTTTGATAATTTTGACCAGGACTTTCCTTATGAGGAAGACTTCTTCTCTGGGTTAGTAAATGACAGGTCACTTGTTAGTGAACTCATTGATGCTGTGAGGGATACTCTCAAGCTGGATGCTGCGGCTGAGGAACCTCTGATGGAGGCAGTCTCCTTTGGTTCATTTAATTTTCATCCTTATAAAAGGTTTTTCCCTGTACACCTTTCTTTGGCATATTCATAGACCAGGTATGGGACTAACTGCAAGAAGACCTTTGCGGTCTCGCAGCGTCTGGCGGTTAGATACCCATTTACGGAGAGCCTGTTTAGAACGTGGGCCTCTCCTCCGGTTGTTGACCCCCCGGTCGCCTGGTTGATTGAAGCCAAGGCTCTCCCGGTTGAGGGGACTCCTGCCTTTAAGGACCCTGCTGGTAGGTGGTCAGAATGGGTGAGCAAGGCCATGTTCTGCATGATGGGATCCGCACAACGTTCTCTTGTAGCGGCGACCCTGGTGTCTCAGACACTCGCGGTGTGGGCAAAGATTTTGCACCACACTGTGCAGGAGCTTATCTTCCTCCAGATCGCATCGCACTGGCCGACCAAATGGTACAGGGTCTGGTGTATGTGTGCGATGCCACTATGGACGCTGCCCCCTTAATATCTAGGGCCTCAGTGTCTGCGGTGCTATTGCGTCGCCTTTTTGGTTAAAGTGCTGGTCTGCTGACCTGGCCTCTAAGAAGCTCCTGATGGAGTTACCCTTTAGGGGAGGGAGATTGTTTGGTGCTTCCCTGGATGACATTATTAAAAATATTATGGGAGGTAAGAGCACCCTTCTTCCTCAACCTACTGAGGGGAAGGAGCCACGCCGTAAACCGGGCCCTTCTTTTCTCTCACAGAAGAGGTTTTTGCATCAGTCAGAGCCCACGGGAAAATTCTCCCTGACGAACAAAAGTGCGGCTGGAGGACAGAAGCGTCCCTGGGTGCGTAAGCCAAACAAGCCCACCACCACATGAAGTCTCGCCCCTGCCTGACTCTGGGGTGGGGGGGGGGCGACTTTGCAGGTTCACGGATCGGTGGACCTCTCGGATCTCCGACCGTTGGGTATGCGAGGTGGTCACCTCGGGGTGCAGGATAGAGTTCCTTTCCTGGCCACCGGACAGATTCTTTCCTTCGAATCTCTCTCTCCTTCCGGCGCGTCGGGCTGCCTATTGGGGACAGTACAGGACTTGTTGAGGTGCGAGGTACTGTTGCCAGTACCGTCAAAGGAGTGATTTTAAAACGAAGGATGGAGTTCGTCCAGTTCTGGACCTCAAGACCCTAGAATGCCTTTGTGAAGGTTTAAAAAAATTCCTCATGGAATCCATTCGCTCTGTGATTACTGCGCTCGACCCGGGAGATTTCTGGCGTCCTTGGACCTGGAGGACGCCTACTTGCATATCCCAATCTGCGCGGGTCACCAGAAGTTTCTGCGCTTTGCGATAGGTGTAGATCACTATAAGTTTGTGGCTCTTCCCTTCGGTTAAGCATTAGCACCGCGGGTTTTCACCAAGGTGCTTGCCCCGATTCTAGCTTTGCTGGGACAGCAAGGCATTGGCATCGTGGGCTATCTGGACGATCTTCTTCTAAGAGCAGACTCTGGCTCAGAGGAAAATGTGTTGATAGCCACTCGGGCCTTCCGAGAATTTGGTTGGCTGCTGGACATTCAGAAGTCGGTCCTGGTTCCGACTCGGGTCTGGAGTGCTTAGGTTGATCCTGGACTCCTCTGAGGCGTGGGGCTTTCTTCCCTTGGAAAATTGCTGACTCTTCAATCTGCGGTATGGGTGCTGACGTCCCACAGAGGGTCGTCTCTCCGTTTTTTGCATGAGGGTTCTGGGATAGCAATGTGATATTGATGTGCTGTAAATCAACCCTAAGTGAACCAATCATAACATATACATTGAATTAATAATGTGACCAAGATGCAAAATACACAAATAACCAAATGTGCAAACAGTGCTAAAATAAATATGCACTCAGTGCTAAATATGTGTGCTGAATAAGTATTATGCAGAGACCCTAATGAGGATCACTCATAACAATGAGCAGACAAACAAATACACTTAAAAAAACCTGCTGCTGGCAGGCTACTAACGCCAAAACACTCAGAGTAATTGCAAAGGAGAAAATCACAGTCCTTTAAGTGTTGGCCAAACAGAGCACTCCTTCACCTTATCCCACTCCTCCACTCAATCACAAATCAGCGCAGCTGTCAGTATGGGGATCTTGAGAAGTCTTGAATGTACCTCATAAACATGGACCATGGAAGACCAAAGGAAAAAACAAACCTCATTGCGCAGTGCTCACATACAAAGATGTAATGTTAAGCACACAGCGCTTTCACTCACGTGACCAAAAAGGGGTTGTATCGCATAAACAGCCACCGTTCAGCTCAGTATAGGCTTCTCCTTCACAGCTCCAGCTGGGAACACATCGGAGTGCCGCTGGCAGCGTGATTAGGCTCCTCCCCCTACGCGTTGCGTCACACGTCACGTGACTTAGTCATGGGTATGCCATGTGACAGGAAAAGCTGTGTATTTATACACAGTGGCGTACTGGTTGCCATGACGGCAAAAGGGATCATTAGAACATCATCGCTGGTAGGCCTGTGCTGATTAAACTTAAAATCATTTATTTGGAACAACTTAAAACGTCTCAAACAACTGAGACTGAAAAAGATTCACTAAATAACAATATTATATACCTATTAAAAACCTATTTTACAATCATTACAAAGACCGGCTATTATAGAATACCCCCTCAAAAGTGGTGTAAAACAACATAACACCATCATGTTGGAACAATAAAAAAAGTACTCTGGTGTAATAAATGTTAAACGGGTAAACATATAAATATACACTCACAATCATTTTTAATACAAAATAAAAATAGAAAAAAATGGGAAGAGATGCTGAAATAAAATATGGACATTATATAAAGAAATATATATAAAAACCCAAATGATGGGATCTATAAAATAAATTAAAAGCGGAATTAGTAATTGGATATAAAGCAATTTAAATCAAACTCGATGTTTAAGCCGATAGGCGCAAGGGTACGCATTTCATGTATCCATCTGGACTCGCTTTTGCTGAGCTCCCTTACTTTGTGACTACCCCTCCAATGGGGTGTATATTTTTCTATTGCCCAGAATTTTAATTCTGTGGGATTATTTTGGTGACAACGTGAAAAATGGCGAGAAACACTATGCTTTGGGAATCCATTCTCAATATTTTGCACGTGTTCCCTTATTCGCTTCCATAACGGTCTTTTGGTACGACCTATGTACTGGAGTGAACAAGAGCACTCCAGCACATAGACCACCCCTTCAGTCCTACAAGTGATCAGATCTTTAATTTCATAACTTTGTTGTGTAGCATTTGATTTAAATTTAGAACATTTTTGACCATTCAATTTCGTTTTCCTACACGCAAAACATCTTTTACATGGAAAGAACCCCTTTCCCTGAAAAAAAGTAAGTGTAGGTAACCTAGTTGGTGGATCAGGTATATTTTTAGCCACTATATCCCTAAGTGTAGGTGCTCTCCTATATACAATCCGGGGTACAATTGGCAAAATACTCTGCAATTGATTGTCTCCTCTGAGTATAGGCCAATGCTTTTTGAATATAGACTCGATTTGTCTAAATTGCTGTTTGATTTAAATTGCTTTATATCCAATTACTAATTCCGCTTTTTATTTATTTTATAGATCCCATCATTTGGGTTTTTATATATATTTCTTTATATAATGTCCATATTTTATTTCAGCATCTCTTCCCATTTTTTTCTATTTTTATTTTGTATTAAAAATGATTGTGAGTGTATATTTATATGTTTACCTGTTTAACATTTATTACACCAGAGTACTTTATCATTGTTCCGACATGATGGTGTTATGTCGTTTTACACCACTTGAGGGGGTATTCTATAATATCCGGTCTTTGTAATGATTGTAAAATAGGTTTTTAATAGGTATATAATATTGTTATTTAGTGAATCTTTTTCAGTCTCAGTTGTTTGAGAAGTTTTAAGTTGTTCCAAATAAATGATTTTAAGTTTAATCAGCACAGGCCTACCAGCGATGATGTTCTAATGATCCCTTTTGCTGTCATGGCAACCAGTACGCCACTGTGTATAAATACACAGCTTTTCCTGTCACATGGCATACCCATGACTAAGTCACGTGACGTGTGACGCAACGTGTAGGGGGAGGAGCCTAATCACGCTGCCAGCGGCACTCCAATGTGTTTCCAGCTTGTCAAGATTGAAGATGCTGTGTCCATCGGACTGTTTTCATCGGACAAATCGATCGTGTATGGGCCCCATCGGTCTTTTTTCCATCGGTGTTAAAAAAAAATAGAACATGTTTTAAATTTATCCGATGGAGAAAAAAAAAACGATAGTAATTTGCTATCGTCTGTGGGGAACTCCCATCGGATAAAAAACCCACGAATGCTCAGAATCAAGTCGACGCATGCTCAGAAGCATAGAACTTAATTTTTCTTGGCTCGTCTGAGTGTTTTACATCACAGCGTTTGGGACGATCGGTTTTTTGACTGATGGTGTGTAGGCAAGACTGATGGAAGTCAGCTTCATCGGATTTCCGATGGAAAAATCCATCGGTTTAAAATCTATAGGAAATCCGATCGTGTGTACAGGGCGTTAGAGCTGTAAGGGTCTGGAATTCCCTTCCACAGGCAGTGGTTTCAGCGGGGAGCATCAATAATTTAAAAAAATAACTATTAGATAAGCACCTGAACGACCACAACATACAGGGTTATACAATGTAATACTGACAAAAAACACACACACCGGTTGGATTTGTGTCTTTTTTTTTCAACCTCGCCTACTATGTAACCACTCTGGAGAGATCTGAAACGTGCAGATCATGCAAGATGACCAAAAACTTTGCATGACCTGGAAGTATTTTGCAAAGACGAATGGGCAGTTCTACCACCTGCAAGAATTTGGGGCCTCGTAGACCACCATTACAGAAGACTGTATGCTTCTTTGATGCTAAAAGGGGAAATACACAGTATTAAGAACTAAGGGTATGCAGACTTTTGAACAGGGGTTGTTTCATTTGTCTACTTGGTGCCATTAGGTCATGACCTACAGTTGAATATGGAAAGAAATTCCCTTTTTTCACAGAAAGACAGTTTGACAGTCACCACATCCCTGTTATATGGACAAAAAACAAAACCCCCTGGAGGAGGGGACTTTGAAAGTGACTGACAAACCAGTAAGATTGTAGTAAAAATATAACTTTTATTCATGTACATATAAAGATTAAAAGATATATGGTAGTAACAGGCATGTAAACTTTACAAATCCATATAGTGGGTTGATGGATGTGGATGCATATAGGGATAGCTCTCACAACTTGACCCAATGTGAGAGCTATCCTTATATGCATCCACATCCGTCAACCCACTATATGGATTTGTAATGTTTACATGTCTGTTACTACCATATATCTTTTAATCTTTATACGTACATGAATAAAAGTTATATTTTTACTACAATCTTACTGGTTTGTCAGTCACTTTCAAAGTCCCATCCTCCAGGGGGTTTTGTTTTTTGTACAGTTGAATATGAACCCCATAGAAAAAAAAATTTTTTTGCCTGCTCACTTATATTTTCTTTAAAAATGGTACATACTGTATATTACCAATTCTCCAGGTGTATACAAATTTTTGAGCATAACTGTATGTTAGAATCTTCTAATCGACATATTCTGGTATGTTAATATTTTGCTATTAAAATAAACTTGTAATAATAATGAGAACATCTGGCCTTTTCTTCATCAGGTCGCTGTACAGCCCCTTCTGCAAGAAACATTTTGCTTTTTTTTAGATCTTTTTTCATATATTGCAAGGAAAACGGAACCTGACAAGTTAATACAGGTACTACTTGAGTCCCAGAACCTTTTTCCTCTATTAGTCCTCTTGAGTTTCAGAACATTTGTTTTCAATTTGGAGATATCTTGATTCACTTTTAGCTTTTGTATTCTACAGTAACATATTATATATGGTTATATATATTTTTTATTTTAGGGGGACAGATAGGACTTTATGGTAGAGGGTTTGCATAAATATATGTTTAATTCCTGGATTTTTTGGAAGAAATAATGAAAAATTAGAAAAAACATTGTATTTTCTTGTATGTGTCCAAATGCAGCATTTATGCAATATGCACCCCCCCCCCCCCAGATGTTTATCCCAAAATAAAAATCTGAAACTGTTGATTAAATCACACTAATGTGATATTATGTTAAATGTAACAGCTATATTAGAAAGTTGAAAGTTTGTGTTTTACTTTAGGAGAATTGTATTCCCCCTTGAACTCTACCTTGTAACGCACATGGGGATAAAAAAATTGGTTTGCATAAATTGTTTAGTCTAATCAAGATGAGATCAAGTGGGGTTGATTGAATATAAAAATTAGCACGACATTGATTTTTTTTCACAGGTTTGTAATTGCTAAAAGTTCAAATGACAATGTCCTCACTTGAGAATTTGACCCTTGCACAGAAAATGCAAATGTCATTGTTAGTGCATAAGTACTAATCTAGGGCATTTTTATTTTTTGTGTTAGAAAGAAGCAAAAAATTTATTTTTGCCCAATCAGCGGAAAATATGTCAAACTGTGCCAGCCCCTCTTGTTACTCCCTGTGAGTAACAACCTCATATATTTGGATTTCGGGTATAGTGATTCCATCAGGGTACTTTCTTGGTGATAGTTTGGAAATGGCTAAGACATAGGAGGTATACGTAACAGCAAAGGGGGAATAATTGCTCTCTGGGTGCTAAAAGGGTAGTGTGGCAGAGATGGATGTTTGTTTAGGGTGGAGAGGCAGGGAGGGGTGGGGGTCATTTTAGGGTGGAGGGGCAGGGTGGGAAAATGTTGGAAGGGATGAAATTGGGCTTTGGGAACCCCACAGCTTACATCAGAGTTCCTCTTTTCGTCAGGGGCTGCAGAGTTCTCCCCTTTGCATGGGGGGGAATCCTTCAAACTTTGATGTAAAGGGCATGATGTGGAGGGGGGACTCTGGTGACAACAGGCCCCCCTGGCCTGGTTGGAGCTGTCAAACTGACCTCACCTCCTCCATTGCTCGGGTGCAGGACAGGCTCAGGCAGACCTTGGCTGTGATCTTTGATCCTCTTCTCTTCTCCTCCCGGCTCTCCCACTCCCCCTCTTCATATCACCCGCCCGTTCAGTGTAGTTTATCTCATTCACAAATAACATTTGTCCCATAGTTGTAGTTTTGGACGCCATTTTGTTGAAGACAAACTCCACTCTGTGTATATGGGTAGATGTAAACAAAATGGCGCCAGTAATGAAAACATTAGCTTGGCAGAGGGGGCGGGCTGGAGTGCGGCTGACCTCTCCCTTCTCTTCCTAGAAACTTTTATAATAAATATCCCATTTAAAAAAAAAAAAAAAAATTTTTTCCTCAGTTGAGGCCGATATGTATTCTTCTACATATTTTTGGTAAAAAAAAATCACAATAAGCATATATTGATTTGTTTGCACAAAAGTTATTACACCTACAAAATAGGGGATAGACTTATGACATTATTATTTTTTTACTAGTAATGGCGGTTATCTGTGATTTTTGTCAGAACTGCGATATTGTGGCGGACCGATCGGACAGTTTTGACACTATTTTGGGACCATTGACATTTATACAGCGAACAGTGCTATAAATATGCACTGATTACTGTATAAATGTTATTGGCAGGGAAGGGGTTAACACTAGGGGGCGATCAAGGGGTTAAATGTGTTACCTAGGAAGTGATTGTAACTGGGGGGGGAGGGGACTGACTGGGGGAGGTGACCGATCGATGTCCCTATGTACAAGGAAGACACCATCGGTCTCCTCTCCCCTGACAGGACGTGGATATTTTTGTTTAAACACACAGATCCACGTCCCTGGCTCTGTAACCGGCAATCGCAGGTGCCTGGCGGACATCACAGCAGAGCCACCTTGCGGCAGTCATTTGACTATACGCGGGATGGGAAGAGGTTAAAGGCCAAATATTGGCTTTATATATTGGTCGACCTCTAGTAAATAGTTTAAGTGAGACAGGAGGAGTCTAGGCTTCTATCTTCTATGTGCAGTCTGTCCTGGTAAGGGTAATTCTTCATGTGGGGGAAGCTAGAGTTGTATTAAGGGCTCATGATTTGCTTGTATGTATCAGCTGATTTAAAGAGCGTCTATCCTATCTACATTTTGATATATTGAGCTATATTATCATTACTGATGTATATTAATTCTTCCATTTCTGCCACGTGATCTATCCGATTTGGGGAAGGGATCACCGCTCCAGGTCGATGTGTGGAAATAGCACTCTCCTCAAGGTGGAAGCATCAGGTGCAGGCTAAGCATATAGCAATTAGAAGAGGGAAGGCCTGGACAGCCGCACTTCCATAAAAACGCCTTTATTGTGCAAAATAACAAAAGTACACATCACAGCAGGGTACAGGATAAAAAACTGACGCGTTTCACACTATCAACAGTGCTTAGTCATAGTTATGATTTGGGTATAACCATTTCTTTATCGTACATCACGGGACACAGAGCTTAGTAATTACTATGTGGGTTATATTCCACCTTCAGGTGCTGGACACTGATGTAATCAATTAGACCAGTGTTTCTCAACTCCAGTCCTCAAGGCGCACCAACAGGTCATGTTTTTGGGATTTCCATTGATTTCCACAGGTGATTTGAGCAGTTTCACTGCCTTAGTAATTATCACAGCTGTTTTATCTGCAGGAAATCCCCAAAACATGACCTGTTGGTGCGCCTTGAGGACTGGAGTTGAGAAACACTGAATTAGACAGGACGTTCCCTCCCTATATAACCCCTCCCATACTGGGAGTACCTCATTTTTTTTCATCAGTGTCTCTAAGGTGTTGGTCACGAGTGAAGATGTGCTCTGAGGTGCTCCACTGGAGGAATCCATGCTGGATTTAAATAGCCTCCATAAAGACCAGATCCATCCAAAGTACTTCATAGCCAAAAGGATGGTACCTGGGGCCTCGTATCCGAAGCACAAGGTTTTTGCCTGTAATGCCTCTCTTAGGAGGGCTGGATCCTGGGTTCCAGTACTCTGGTCAGACCCAATACCAAGAGTTTTCTGGCAGGGTGCTGTACAGGTCCAGGGGAGTGGTGTTCCTTTCAGTAGGACCCCGGTCCCTGAAGGTCGGCTGACATTGCCCGCCGAGAGGGGCGAAGTTTGGGCTATCTGTTCCGAACAGGGTCCTGCGGCGGAGAAAAGGTAAGTGAAGGTCCCTGATGGACTTGGTTCAGCAGGGAACCTCCAAACTAATGTGTTTTTGCCTGTAATTTTACCTATGTGGTATTACTTCCCGCTGTATCCTGGTGCCTAATCTTGTAAAACCTGAAATGATTTCATATGGTTTCTAGTTTTGGACATTATGGTAGTACCATTTTTGGGCACTAGAGGGCGAGTCCTCTATGAGATGTCTAAACTGGGCTATACCTTGTTTCAAGAGTAATGCCTGGACAGATGGAGGAGCTCCCCTTTGTAAGTACAGCTCCAGGGGCCATCTGCTAAATGTTGCCATGTCATACCTGAGGGGGAGACCTGAGTTTGCATCCTGGTGCTGCGCTGCGGATCTCCCTGTATAGGCGCCGCTCAGCCATGACGGGCTGGAGCAGTTCGCGGCCTCCCTCCTCCTCTCCCCATTCCTCTCCATGAGGAAGCGTTTCCGGCGGCGTGGACGCGTGCGAGAGAGGTTTCCAAGATATGAATGAGTCACGGAGGGGGGCGGGGCTTGACGTGCTGATGCTCCGTGTTTCCCGGGGTGCTTTTGCGCATGTGCGGGCGTCCTCTGCCTTAAAAGAACAGTCTCTGGGAGACACACTGGTAAGAGGACGGACACAGGAGCAGGGGCTGATTTGGTGACAGTATAATATTAATGTATTTGGCATACAACAGGCGGTGATACAGGCATCCCCAAGGCTTATATAGCAGCTTGTACGCTGGACTATAGCTCAGTAATAGGTGCAATTAGGCTGCCAGTACCTCAGCTTTGAGCTTTGGGCTATGCCTTCTGAGGGCTCTGGGACTAAAAATCCTAAGAAGCAAAAGGCTGACATTGTTGGTCTATAAGAGGTTAATTGCTATATTGCTGCATCCTCACAGAAAGCAGAAACTGGGGTGTGCCCCTTTCCCTGCTCTAAATCCTCAAACAAATGGATTAAAAGTCCTGAGGATGAAAGTTCACCGTCAGAGGACAGGGAACAGGTGCAGGCCATTGAGGCGGAGGTATCAGAAGCCTCACGAGCTCTGGAGTTGCAGCTGCAGTCTTTTTCAAAGATTCATACTGCATATAACTTACTCTCAGCCTAGTCAGCTAAAGCCTCCGTCTCCTCCTTGGGGTTTAAAAAAAATTAAAAAAAATCCCATAGGTTGCTTGTACCTTCCCACTCCATCCATTACTGCAACAGTTTATTCTGTTGGTTGGGCACCCGCATACGCTGTTTTTTTTCTCCTCCTAAAAAAACTCTAGTCGAGGAGTATAGGTTGCTAGAAAAACCTCCACAGGACCCTCATCCTGGTGCTGGCTTCAGGCTAGCCAAACGCACAACTGCTGGGATGCACTGTTGCTGGTGCACATTGCTAACGCACAACAGCTATATCGCATGGTTGCAGAAACGCACGTCTACAGAGGATAACTTCCTCTTTACCAGTCCACATGTTGACATAAAATACATAAGTTTGGAATGTACAAATTGCATGTGGGGTAAAAAACAAGTAACAGAACATGTCTATTGTTGATCACATAAAGATACATGTTTCTGTTTGTATGGTTTTACATGTTTTTTACATAGTCGCATGAGGATGCTTAATCGCATAAAAATGCTGGATCACACAAGGCTGCCTGATCACACGAGTCCTTGATTTCCCAAGGATACTTGGTCACACAGATAGGCTTGTTTTTACAGAATGGCCTAAAATCGCATAAAAATGCTTGATTGCATAAAGATGCTGGATAGCACAGGAGTGCTTGATCACACAAGTCCTTGGTCACACAAGGGTACATGTCCGCACAGTAGTGCTTAAAATGCATAAGATGTTTGCTCGTATAAAAGATGCTGAATCGCATAAGGATACATGATCGCCTAAAGTTGCATGTTCGCCTAGATTTTGCATGGTTGCATAATGAGGCATGATAATTTAGGTTTCCTTAATTATACAGGATTCCTTGTGTTCACATAGGAATACGTGTCTGCATGAGTACATGTGGCATAACACGTTCTCAAATGCATGCTTGCTTGCAAGACGGCCGTTCCATAGCACACGTGCTATATGTATGCGTGGTATACAGCGCACACTTTTTTATGTTGTGCCTAAAACATATTTGTATGAATTCATGCCTCAATGAACGCTCGCTTCCATAGAGGCATATGGCTAAACACTTGCCACATACACATATGGGGAGCCATTTGCATATGTGTTTATTTACATGGGACTGCAGAGGTTGTCTGCGTTTCGCAGGAGAGCAGCACCTCTTCCAGTTGGTGGTCTTGCCCTTTGGGTTAGCCACGTGCCCGGGTTTACAGGGTGCTAGGACCCGCCTCTAGCAGGTCTAAAGGCCCAGGGTATAGCAGTAATGGCATACCGAGGCAATCTGCTGCTGATGGATCAGTCAGTAGCATGGCTGGACCTAAGTGTGTCCAGCATGGTCAAGTATCTGGAACTCCATGGGGTTAGGATCCCAGTCTAAAAGTACATTCTTGCGTTTGGTAAGAAGCTTGGAATGTTTGGGACACAGCCCAAAAAGGAGAGGTTTTTGCCTCAAAGGCAGCGCTATAAGAAAGCTAGTCTATGTGGTCAAGGCAAGGAAGACTTCCTTACGTTTGCCTTTTGCTTAAGGTCCCTATTCCTGTCTACCACTGCCAAGTCTCCGTTCAGTGTGTGGTTTTTTAAAAATGTCAAATAAAATCTGAGCTATTATATGTCTGAGAGAGGTGTTAGAGGTGAATAGCCTTTCAAATTCTGTGGGATGACTGATCAGTGTACTGCCTCGGTACCCTGTAATCCCTGTAACCAATAACCGCAAATCACATGCCAATTGCAAGCAATGGATGGCTTCCTTTCATGCCATCCATTGTGTACAATTGTGTTGCTAGGTGTTATTGATCACAGTGATCACATGGTACAGGCAGGGCCAATCACAGCCCATCTGTACCAAGTCTTCCTTGTGTCAATCTTTATTCAAGGTGTTAGGCCCTCCTTGGGACCCTAATTTGTCTCTCTGCCCTGCAGAAACCACACTTTGAACCCATCAGGGATATTCCCTTGGAGATTCTTGCCAGCAAAGTAGCCTTTTTCGTAGCCATCATATCTGTCATATGTGTTTCTGAACTGGCAGCCCTTTCATGTAAGAAGCATTTCCTCATTTTTCACAATGACAAGGTTGTATTACACTCAAGACCATCCTTTTTTCCAAAGGTGGTTCCAGTGTTCCATCTCAATGAGGACATTGTTCTGCCATTCTTGTGCCCTGCTCCTAAGCATCCAAAGGAATTCTCTTTACATGTGCCTCTCCAGATCTGTAAAACTGTCCTGGACTTTAAGGCCCCAAGCCTCTGTTGTCCAACTGTGTAAGGCCGCCACCAGCTCTTCTGTTCAAATTTTTACCAGGTGGATCACCAATATTCTGTGGATGTAGCTTTTGGTCGCAAGGTTCTGAATTTGACCCTATCTTTGACATTGTTTTTTTGTACCTGTTGACACAGTTCCTTTGGCCTAGTTGTTGCCCAACCTTTGTGTTCATTGCTTGGGAATGCCCCATGGTGTATAAATAAGTTGCCTGTGTCTGGTATTATATGATTAGGATAAGAGGATTTTTTTCTTGCCTGTAAATTCCATATCTTGAAGTACAGGACAAAGGCCACTAAGCTCTCCTTGTTACTCTGTATTGCTTGCTACAAACATTGAGGACCCACGGAGTGGGGTAAGGTTATAGGGGGCATGTCCTTAAAAGCTTGCCAGTGTCCAATGACCTGAAGGTACGAGCTTGTAACGCATGATGTTTGAATACCGTGCCTGTGTCCTGTATTGTGCTCCAAGATATGGAATTTACAGGCGGGTCAAAATTCCTTTAACTAAAATTGCATAAAAACAATACAGGAACTCGCATGTAAAAAGTACACACAGGACTAAAACAGCCTCCTAAAGACTGATATAAATAGAACCATGGATAGGTTATAGCTCTACTCTTAAGGCTGGATTCACACTTGTGTGTTGCGTTTTTGAGCTCCGGGGTCTTTGCTAAGTTTGCAATCAGCCGCTCAGCGGTTCCTTTGCGTTTTAGCTGCGGATTTGCTGACCTGGGAGAGGAGAGGGAAGTGTACAGTGGCTGACCGCAATCTCGCCGCTGTTCTCATGAGGGGGAACTCCCCGGCATGGGTTCCCCTCCAGGAGCATACCAGGCCCTTAGGTCTGGTATGGATTTTAAGGGAAACTGCCTAATAAATTACTTTAAAAACCTGTGTAGTATTTTTTTATTGACATTTTTTCCACCAGGTGAATGGGTAGGGGTACGATGTACCCCATACTCGTTCACATAGGGTGGGGGGCCGGGATCTGGGGGCCCCCTTATTAAAGGGGGCTCCCGGATTCCGATAAGCCCCCCGCACGCAGACCACGACAACCAACGGCCAGGGTTGTCGGGAAGAGGCCCTTGTCCCCATCAACATGGGGGCAGGGTGCTTTGGGGTGGGGGGCCCCCCTGCCCCAAAGCACCCACCCCCCCATGTTGAGGGCATGCGGCCTGGTACGGTTCAGGTGGGGGGGCGCTCGCTCGTCCCCACCCCCTTTCCTGACCGGCTGGGCTGCGTGCTCGGATAAGGGTCTGGTATGAATTTTGGGGGGACCCCCACGCCGGTTTTTCGGCATAGGGGGTTTCCCTTAAAATACATACCAGACCTAAGGGCCTGGTATGCTCCTGGAGGGGAACCCATGCTGTTTTTTTATTTAAAATTTGGCGTGGAGTTTCCCCTCATGATTCATACGTACTGTGTTCAGAATGCAACACATCTGCGAATCAGATGCGTTCCCATAGAACATAATGGGCAGACAATTCGCACCGCAATGCCTAGAAAACGCACACATTTTTGGGGAATGCGCAGTGCGAATGCATCGCATATATGTGAACCAGCCTCATTGAAATCAATGTATTTTAAAATGTTATTCAAATTGGATGTGGTGTAAGCCGCAACCAATTCGCATAGGTGTGAACTAGAGCTGGGAGATTTTCTCAAAAAAATAAATCTGCGATTTAAAAAAAAAAAACGCGTTTCACGATTCAAATCTTTTACTCTTTCGTCCATGAACCGACAGCTTCTCTATTGACAAAGTGGGTATTATCCGTTAATTAGGAGTGACTAGGCAGAAAAACTTGTAAAAAGTGTTGCATCACACCTTCTACAGTCCCGCCCAGGGGGCGGACCCCCCCGGGTATATCCTCTCAGTCTGCATATCGCAGATCAGTTTTTTTCTGTCTAGCAAGGAGTAGGACATGGCTCCCTTCGGGCCCATTGGTCCGGGGAAAAAAGATATATATATATATATATTTTTTTTTTTTTTTTATTTTTTTTTGCTACATTTGTTTCCTGCGATATTCGATCAACTGCCGACTGGGTGACAGGCTGGATCCTCGATCCTTGTAGTCTCCCCAGTTTCTGCCATCGAGCGTGTGCCGACCCTAGCTATGCGCTGGGTTTTCCACGACATGCCCGTCGCTCCACGGGTGGCCGGTGAGCTTACGCTCCAGGGCCTGCATCGGACCGCTCAGCTTCGGCTGACCTTACGGCCGAGTCGCAGCAGCCTGGCCGGTGAGCTTACGCTCCAAGGCTTGCATCGGACCGCTCAGCTTCGGCTGACCTTACGGCCGAGTCGCAGCAGCCTGTCCGGTGAGCGTCACGCTCCAGGGCATACATATGATCGTCCCTTTTGGGTCCAATCACAGCATGCCTGGCCAACAGTCACTTTCCGTGCGCGGACGATGATCTGTTTGGAATGTCTTCCAGCATAATACATGCAGGATAGGTAAGTAAAACTCCCCTGCCTCAGCTGGGTGATTTAGCTGGACATTCCTGGAGAGATCAAGCAAGTGGTTGTGGCCCCTTTCTTCCCTCTCTCCCTGCCTTTCCCTCCTCCCTGGGCTTCTAGCTAAAGGTTGCTGGGTGCTGGGGGTCACCTAGGGGGTTCCACTGGAGCGGGGCTGGCTGTAACTAACATTTAAAAGAAATGTCATTTCTGCTTACCTGTGTGTGTGTGCTTCCTCCTCCATGCTGTCGGCGGCCATTTTGAGGTGGTCCATGCCGAGTTCGGCCTCTTGTGACTGCCCGGCGGCCATCTTCCTGTGGTTCGGCCACACCCACTGGCCCCTATCAGCTGATCGGCGGCCATGTTTGTCCACCCTGTATGCATATATTGCCGTTTGGCGGCCATCTTTTTGTGGGCTATGGCTGCTTGACCTCTATCTTCGGTCGGCGGCCATTTTCTTAGAGCCCACATTATTTTCCATACAGACGTTTTTGGCAACCATTTTACGAGAGCCTCCGGCCTCTAGGGTGCATTACACTGGCGCGAAAATTCACACAGGAAATGCTGATAAAAGAAGCAGACTGACACAGCAGCAGTGGAACAGCAGCACACGGCAGCATAGCAGTACCGGTCCAGGGTGGTGAGTCCTCTGGGTGACCCAGCATCTCTGCAGCGCAGGAGGGTGGCCTATTGATATCTTGCCTGGAGCCCTGTGAGTGTCAGCGTGTGGTCAGCATGGCATCTGAGCCAGATGTCTTCTCCCCTGAAACACCAGATTTAGCAGCTGGTGCCCCTGAGGTGTCTATGAACGCTATGACGGCAATCCTAGAGGCGTTTGCTGCCAGGGTGGAAGCAGCACACGGGAATACAGGGGGTAGTAAACGCCCCGTCCCCTGCAAGCTTCTGGGGATAATTCTGGTGCAGAACCAGGTCCAGCTACGGCTCGGGGCCCAGATTCTGACGCATCAGAGACTGCAGACCGTGACCGGACAGTGAGGATGACTCAAAGTCCAGGTCAGTACGCGAGACGGCTTTGGTATCTGACCTTATCACTGCAGTGCGGGATATGCTAAAATTGGAAAATACTGCAGAAGCAGCAGAGACTCCGGTCCACTTGGGTTTCATAGACCTGCCCTAACTGCTAAGGTGTTCCCTTGTGTGTCTTTTGATAAACTCTTATACAAGGAATGGGAGAACCCACTGAGGGTCTTTACAGCCCCAAAAGAGGTTTGCGGTACGGTACCCCTTTGAGGAGAGTTTTCTGAAGAAATGGACCTCTCCCCCCTATAGTGGACCCTCCGGTGTCCAGACTTAATAGAGCCACCACAATTCCTGTAGAAGGGGCTCCTGTTTTCAAGGACCCTGTGGATAAGAAGGCTGAAGCACTCGCTTGCTACCTATACTCAGTGGTAGGCTCGGCAGTACGCCCGACATTGGCGGGGGCCCTAGTGTCTCACACACTTACTGAATGGGCAAGATTGCTACTCCAGGGGTTAAGGAGCGAGATGCTCCTCCTGATGAGATAACATTGGCCGACCTGTTGGTCCAGGGCCTTAGGTTTGTCTGCGAGTCAGACATGAATACTATTCCCCTGCTGTCTAAAACTTCGGTTTATGCAGTAGCAATACGCCGCCTGATCTGGCTAAAAGGCTGGTCTGCGGACCAGACTTCCAAGAAAGCCCTGTTGGATCTGCCTTTTAAGGGCGACAGACTTTTTGGGGCTTCTCTGGATGACATCATCAAGGATCCCACAGGAAGTAAAAGCACTTTGCTTCCCCAAATTAGCAAGGGTAGGGGGCCACGGCAAGGGCCCTCCTTTACTGCACGCAAGCGTTTTTTCGTCCCCCTAGGGCGACAGGGAAAAGACCCCAGGCCGATAAAGCGCCTGCCCAAGGACAAAAGCGTCCTTGGTCCCGCATACCCAATAAGCCTGCGGACAAATTTGCGTCCGCATGAAGGTCCACCCCTACCCAGCTCTCGGGTGGGGGGACGTCTTCGCAAATTCGCGACTCAGTGGACAGCTCTAATCTCCGACAGGTGGGTTTGCGAAGTAATCTCCTCAGGCTACAAGATAGAGTTTCTCTCTTGTCCACCGGACAGATTCAACATCTCCAATCTCCAGCTACTACCGACCCGTCGGGAGGCCCTGTATGGGGCGGTCCAGGGTCTACTGGAACGCGGGGTAGTTATTCCAGTTCCAGAACTGGAACAGGGTTTTTACTCAAATCTTTTCATTGTGCCGAAGAAGGAGGGGGTTCGTCCAAGCTTGGATCTCAGAGCCCTCAATTGCTTTGTGAAGGTACAAAGATTTCGGATGGAGTCGGTTCGATCTGTAGTCATGGCTCTCCATCCGGGGGACTTTCTGGCCTCCTTGGACATCAAGGACGCATACCTGCATGTCCCCATATACTCCAGACACCAGAGGTTTCTGCGATTTGCTATCGGGAAGGACCACTACCAGTTTGTGGCCCTCCCGTTTGGCCTTGCCTCAGCACCCAGGACGTTCACCAAGGTGCTCGCTCCGATTCTGGCACTTCTAAGACAGCGGGGTATCGCTATCACAGGCTACTTGGACGACCTTCTGCTGAAGGCCCCTTCAAGCTCAGAATTAGAGGCAAGCGTGTCCATTACCGGTCAGACTCTTCGAGTCTGTGGTTGGATACTAAACACGCAAAAGTCAGTATTGGTGCCCACTCAACGCCTAGTGTACCTGGGGTTGATTCTGGATTCTTCAGAGGCAAAGGTATTCCTCCCTGTGGAGAAGTTGCAGACCCTCCGGGCTGCAGTACGGCAGCTGACTTCCAGGAATTGGTCGTCACTCCGTTTTTTGCATGCGAGTGTTGGGCCTCATGGTAGCCTCCTTCGAGGTGGTCCCATATGCTCAAGACCACACTCGAGTTTTACAGAAGGAAGTTCTGTCCAGATGGAACAGAGTCCATCATCTCTGGATTATCAAATCTGAGTGAGCCACCTAGTCAGGAGATCCCTGGTATGGTGGCTGACGGCACCGGCTCTAATGGCCGGGAAGTCATTTCTTCCGGTTTACTGGATAGTGATCACGACGGACGCCAGCCTTTACAGGTTGGGGGGGAGTCTGGGGTGTCCAGTCGGCGCAAGGTCGCTGGACCCCAGAGGAAGCCCTCCTGCCGATCAATGTCCTGGAAATCCGGGCGATCAGGCTGTGCCTCTTCAAATGGTCTCAGAGGCTGCAAGGGCGTCCAGTCAGGATCCAGTCAGACAACGCCACAGCAGTGGCATATGTCAATCATCAAGGAGGAACAAGAAGCTCAGCTGCAGCATCGGAGATCGCTCGCATCCTCAAGTGGGCAGAGAGGAGCGTACCGGCACTGTCGGCCGTGTACATTCCGGGTGTGGAAAACTGGCAGGCGGACTACCTGAGCCGCCAGATGCTGGACCAGGGAGAATGGTCCTTACACCCGGAGGTGTTCCAACTCCTCTGCCAAAGATGGGGCACACCAGACGTAGATCTTCTGGCTTCCTGACTCAATCGGAAGGTATTGAGGTTTGTGGCCCGGTCAAGAGACCCATGGGCAGACGCAACGGATGCGTTGGTGGCATCGTGGGGTCAGTATCGGCTAATCTATGCCTTCCCTCCCTTAAGGCCTCTTCCTCTTCTGCTCCGCAGAGTGGAGGCAGAGGGAATTCCAATGATCCTAATCGCTCCAGATTGGCCTCGGCGTCCTTGGTACGCCAATCTAGTACGTCCCCTGGCGCCTACCACTACGGAAGGACCTGCTATCGCAAGGTCCCATACTCCAGAATCCTGCTGTTTTTACAGCATGGGGTGGATCAAAGGCTTGCCCTAAGTACGATTTAAGGGACAGATATCTGCCCTGGCTCTTTTTTTCAGCGACCCCTGGCGACTCACTCTCTCGTGAGTACATTTGTGCAGGGGGTTTGACATGTGGCCCCTCCGGTCCGTCCCCCGTTACCCCCGTGGGACTTGAACCTGGTCCCCTCGGTGCTTCAGAAGGCACCGTTTGAGAATATTAGAGATATTCCCCTGTTGACACTTTCTCAGAAAGTGGTCTTTTTGGTGGCTGTTACGTCAGTTAGACGAGTCCTGCAAGGCTCCCTATTTGGTTTTCCACAAGGATAAGGTGGTGCTGCGGCCGCAGCCTTCCTTTCAAAGGTCGTTTCGGCTTTTCATCTCAATGAAGACATTGTACTTCCATCCTTGTGTCCTCAGCCGCCGAATCCTAAGGAGTCGGCGTTGCATTCCTTAGACATTGTCCGAGCTTTGAGAGTATACCTATCTGCTACTTCCCTGTTCCAGGAAATCAGATTCACTGTTTGTCTCGGTGGCTGGTCCCAAGAAGGGCCAAGCAGTCTCGTCGACCACCATCTCTAGGTGGATCCGACAGAGAGTAATCCAGGCTTACGCCTTAAAGGGTCAAGTGCCCCCCTTTCCGGTCACGGCGCATTCGACCAGGGCAAGAGGTGCCTCTTGGGCTTTCCGACATCAAGTGTCTGTTTCCCAATTATGTAAAGCGGCGACTTGGTCGTCCGCTCACACTTTCACAAAATTCTACAAAGTTGATGTAGATGCATCTTCGGATGCCTCTTTCGGCCACAAGGTTTTACAAGCGGCTGTTTAGAGTTGCAGCTCCTCCGTTGGAGGAGTGCTGTTTTGTGTTTGGGGTGAAGTTTATTTTTATGCTGTTACCACCCCTCGTTTTTTCTCTGACACTGCTTTGGGACGTCCCACTTTGTCAATAGAGAAGCTGTGTCAGTCCATGGACGAAAGAGTAAATAGGATTTTTTACTCACCGTAAAATCCTTTTCTCTGCGTCCATGGACCGACACAGCACCCACCCCTCCTTTTTAAGTTTGTACTGCTTTTTGACAAACTGATCTGCGAGATGCAGACTGAGGGGATATACCCAGAGGGTCCGCCCCCTGGGCGGTACTGTAGAAGGTGTGATGCAACACTTTTTACAAGTTTTCTACCTAGTCACTCCTAATTAATGGATAATACCCACTTTGTCAATAGAGAAGTTGTGTCGGTCCATGGACTCAGAGAAAAGGATTTTAAGGTGAGTAAAAAATCCTATTTCTTTTTTTTTTTTTTTTTGATGGACACCGCGCCGGTCCCGAGGAGCTGCGGGCAGGAGTTTAGGCGAGGCCGCGGCGTCGGGCCTCGCAGACTGGGCTGAAGCCGCAGGCTCGCCTAGAAACTCCTGCCCGCAGCTCCTCAGGACCGGCGCGGTGTCAGCGCCGGTTCTGGTGGAAAAAAAACATTTAAAAATCGATTTGCTGAAATTTTGAATCGATTTGACCTCTCAACTCGATTCAAGATTTAAATCCATTTTTTCCCCAGCCCTAGTCTGAACCCGGCCTAAAAAGGTCAATACTTTGATGGAATGTGTTTGGTCAAACTGTAATTATTGGATCTGTGTGTTCATGCAATAGTTATAGTGCTGTGTGCACTTTTTCATATGAGTGGAACAGCTTCTGGGTTGCTTTTATGTATTTATGAATTTTTACTCTACTATCTAAAATACCAGGGCGCAACCTTTTTATCATATACTTAGAAATGACATTAAAAAATCTGAATATCAAACATTAAAGGTGAACAATTCAAGAATAAAAAAACAATATAACCATATCCAGTCAACAGTGAAAAAAGTCCAATTATTCATGCTCCATTAATGAAGAGCGATTCACAAAAACGGTGCTTTAGCAAGGTGCCTTCCCCACATAAACGCATGCCTCTTACCAGAAGGATTGGATCTTACGTTCTAGGGATCAAACAAATAATTGGCCTTTTTTCTTTTTTTTTTTTTACTGTGGACTGGATATGTTTTTTGTATTGATTTTTTTTTTTGAATTTTTCATCTTTGTTTGATATTCAAATTATTTCATGTAATTTATGAGTATATGACAAAAAGGTTGCGCACTTATAATTTATATATATATTTGTGATGGGAGGGAGAATTTGGGGGGATTTGGGTTAGGAGAGAGGAATTTATGCTGGGAAGAGTAATTTGTAGGTGGCTGTGCTAAGAGGAAGGATTTGGGGGGGGGGATGGGGGGAGGAATTATGCTAAGAGGGGTGATTCTTTTGTGTGAGGAAGATTTGTGCGGGGGGAATTGGGGGTATTTGAGCTGGGTGGTCGGATTGAATGGCAAAGATTTGTGCTGGGGTGCATTTTTTACTGCACCCCCACATCAGACCGGCTAGATCCGGCCCAGTTGTGAAGCGCTCTCTTTCTGTTTGAAAGGATAAAGTCACTGTTTGGCCGATTATTTCACAGCAGGCTCATTCGATTTTTAAATTGACTTTGGTCAAGTCAGGTGATGCTTGCAGGGCTCAAATTTTAGATAATTCTGCTGGAATTGGCTGAAATTTAGGCCGTTTATGGGAGTTTAATGCCGCATACACACGACCGCTTTTCTCGACGAGAAACGGCATTTTTTTTTTTCGCCGAGAAAAACGATCGTCTGTGGGCTTTATGTCGTTTTTCTCGTCTAGAAAAACGGCATAAAAAACGACGAGAAAATTTAGAACATGTTCTAAATTTTCTCGTTTTTTCCAGCATTTTTTTCCGCGGCAGTTTTCCCATAGGGAAACACTGCCGCGGAGGCCACAGACGGTCGTTTTTTCTCGTCAAGAGAAAAAATTACGGGAAAAACGACCGTGTGTAGGGAACCAAGCGGTTCCCTCGTTTTTCCTGTCATTATTCACGGCGGTTTTTTAACCGCCGTGAATAATGATCGTGTGTACGCGGCATAAGAGTAAAGAAATTGTCTGAGCATTAAGAACAAGTCTATCTGGGAGATCAAGGAAAGGAGAAAGTGATCTATTGGTGGTAAAGGCTTTTTGCACTTGTTGCATATAGAAGTTGAAGAAATTTGAGTCTGTTTTTATTCTGAACACCACATTCTATAAAAGTTAAACACCTTTGCAGCGTAAAATAATTGGGCTGAAGTTACAAAAAATAGTTTCAACTGCATATTTGCATGATTCACATACAACTCTATCACAGTTCACAGGCAGGTGGTAAATCTGTTTCCTTGTCCAGCTCATTACCCATCTTCTACCGGTTTAGTCGGCTTCTCCCTCATTCGAACACTTCCTGCCTTTAAATGATTTACCCACTTATCCAGCAGGTTGGACCAAACCAGAATTGGGTTTTAAGTGTACATATTACCCACTTCCATACTGGGCACTTAAACACCTTCCTGCCCAGACCAATTTTCAGCTTTCTGCGCTGTTGCACTTTGAATGACAATTGCGCGGTCATGGTACACTGTACCCAAACTAAATTTTTATAATTTTGTTCCCACAAATAGAGCTTTCTTTTGGTGGTATTTGATCACCTCTGCGATTTTTATTTTCTGCTAAAAAATAAAAAAAAGACCGCAAATTTTGAAAAAAAAGTTTTTTTGGGGTTTCAGTTACAAAACTTTGTAAATAAGTTAGTTTTCTCCTTCACTGATGGGGCTGCACTGACGGGCACGGATAAGGCGGCACGGGTGGGCAACGATCGGCGGCACGGGTGGGCAACGATCGGCGGCACGGGTGGGCAACGATCGGCGGCACGGGTGGGCACAGATCGGCGGCACGGGACTGTACTAATGGATGCCAATCAGTGCCAAACAATAATGCCTGCCAATCAGTGGTGCCCATTGTGGGCACTGATTGGCATCTATTGTGGCACTGATTGGCATCCATTATCCCTGGTGGTCTAGGGTGGCATACCTTATTGTGGGCTTCCCTGGTGGTCTAGTGGCATCCCTGGTGGTCTAGTGGCATCCCTGGTGGTCTAGTGGCATCCCTGGTGGTCCAGTGGGCATCCTCGGGGGGGCTGTGCTGATAATCGAACCCCCCCCTGTCAGAGGAGCAGCCGATCGGCTCTCCTCTACTCGCGTCTGACAGACGCGAGTGAGGAAAAGCCGATGACCGGCTTTTCCTGTTTACACTGTGATCAGCTGTGATTGGACACGGCTGATCACGTGGTAAAGAGTCTCTGTCGTAGACTCTTTACCTAGTATCGGTGTTGCGGGGTGTCAGACTGACACCCCGCAGCAACGATCGCCGCGATGCGCGCCCCCGGGGGCGCGCAGCGGCTCAAAATCCTGAGGACATCTTATGACATCCTGTCAGGATTCTGCAACCACTTTGCCGACGTCAATCCGCTATAGGGCGGGCGGCAAGTGGGTTACACACCGAATAATATAATGATCTCCCATTTACAGAGCAGTGTTTGGTGTAGGTGGTTACTGTAAGAGACATTTTCTACTCTCTCTCTCTCTCTCTCTCTCTCTCTGTAGTTGTATTGGCATCTTCCTGCTCTCAGCCATATCCATTTGGTCCATAGGAAAATGTTATCCCCAAAGAGTAGAACATTGGTGGTTAACTCCTTGGATAAAGAGACCTTGACTTATCCAGAAGGAAACACAAAAGCATCTAGAATTACCTGTAAATTTGGATTTGAATTAAAGTTAAACAGGCCTATGAAGAATGGAAAAGAAAGAAAGGAAGCACTCACAATGCCACATCCGTGAATTAGAGAGGAAACATAGAAGGCTACTCCTTACAGTAACCATGGGTCAGACTTTAAAGGCATGGAAACAATGGAGAAGTATCAAAAAAATTTTTTATTGAAAAATGTACATAGTATAGTAACAGTGTTCAAAGGTTAAAAATCATGTAAAAATGATAGTTTGTACAGTGAGCCCTGGTGCGTCTACGCGTTTCACGTTAGGCTTCTTCAGGACAGATCAAGTTTCAAAGAGGGAACAAGAAAAGAGAACGAGTCTCACTGTTTGTAATGAGATACATTCGAATTATAAATCCGACAAACCAACATATATATACATTACATTTTATTAATTAATAAAGCATGAGCTGAACTGTCCTGTGGGACCACCAAAGGACAATGGGACATAGAAAGAGACCAAATAAGGTACCTTAGGATGGACTGAGCCTCATGTACAAATATCTAAAAAGACGGAAGGTTTCCGACGTATGGAAGGTTTCCAGTAAGCTGCAGAAAAGGTAAGCAGCGTGCAGTAGGTTCTAGTAGGTAAAGCACAGGGTAAGCATAATGTGAATACTAATAGGTACTGTCTGAGTAGAACAAATCAGGGTTTGTATATAAATACCTACTGGCAAATAAAGTAGAATGTTGCCAAACAAAAATCCAGTGGTCAAAAGGTTTCAAAAATGTGGAAAACTTGCAGCAGACTGCAGAGAAATAGGCAGCGCTCAACTGATTCTAATAGATAAAAAACATATAACATAGCAAATGTGAACCTAATGTAAATGAAAAGAGACACTATATCACGATGAAGAGGAAGGGAGTATATAAAGATACCTACTCGCAACTGGAATAAACTGTTCCTTGACGGGTGCAAACGTGTATTGAGTGATCACATAAAGAGATCTGGGATCCAATAGGGGAAAACACACATGGAGCTCGCAAGCGCTGGTGGGGTGTAATATAGCCCACATGGCATGTAAGGCCCGTAGAAACGATCTATATTGGATAAAGTGCAAATAGCATTATAAGCTAAGTCTGAAAATATCGGGGAGCAGCGCAGCTAGAGCGGCAGCCCAGGTACTTACATGGATCTTTAGATGAAACAGAATGGCCCCTGGGAGACAGCGTCTTGCTGTACACGGAGCCAGTGTGTAATTGCGGATGTTTTATAGTCCCTAGCTGTGTTGATGCGCGGGAACGGGACAAACAGTGGCGCCTAAGGTGTGACGTCATCCAGCCGTGCCAGAGCACAGTGCTCCTTCAGAGGAAGAAGGCGAGCGCGTCACTGTACTGCTGTAAATAGCGCAAAACCACGCACAGCGTGACGGCCGTACCCCCTCTCGGACCGTGCATGCGTGCCTGACAGACGAAGAGGGCTTTCACGCTAAACGATGTCTTAGTTACAGAGGGACAGAGCGTCCCACCTCCAACAGCACCGCATCACACAGGTGGCACGATTACGACAAAGTGCCCAAAGACAAAAAATAAAGAAGAAAGGCCAGAGTATATTTGAATAATGGATGTCCACATCGTCCCCAAGGAATCCCGCGGGCAGACAGCACAGGCTAAAATAAAAGAACATGAACACTAAACACTAATATATACAGTCATGGCCGAAATTGTTGGCACCCCAGAAATTTTTCCAGGAAATCAAATATTTCTCACAGAAAAGTATTGCAGTAACGCATGTTTTGCTATACACATGTTTATTCCCTTTGTGTGTATTGGAACAAAACAAAAAAAGGGAGGAAAAAAAGCAAATTAGACATAATGTCACACAAAACTCCAAAAATGGGCTGGTCAAAATTCATGGCACCCTTAAGTTAATATTTGGTTGCACACCCTTTTGAAAAAATAACTGAAACAGTCACTTCCTATAACCATCAATAAGCTTCTTACACCTCTCACCCAGAATTTTGGAGCACTCTTCCTTTGCAAACTGCTCGGGTCTCTCTTATTGGAAGGGCGCCTTTTCCCAACAGCAATTTTAAGATCTCTCCACAGGTGTTCAATGGGATTTAGATCTGGACTCATTGCTGGCCACTTTAGAACTCTCAAGCGCTTTGTTGCCATCCATTTCTGTGTGCTTTTTGACGTATGTTTGGGGTCATTGTCCTGCTGGAAGACCCAAGATCTCGGACGCAAACCCAGCTTTCTGACACTGCGCTCTACAGTGCGACCCAAAATCCTTTGGTAATCCTCAGATTTCATGATGCCTTGCACACATTCAAGGCACCCAGTGCCAGACGCAGCAAAACAACCCCAAAACATCATTGAACCTCCACCATATTTCACTGTAGGTACTGTGTTCTTTTCTTTGTAGGCCTCATTCTGTTTTCGGTAAACAGTAGAATGATGTGCTTTACCAAAAAGCTCTATCTTGGTCTCATCTGTCCACAAGACTTTAATCAGAAGGATTTTGGCTTACTCAAGTACATTTTGGCAAACTGCAGTCTTGCTTTTTTATGTCCGTGTCAGCAGTGGTGTCCTCCTGGGTCTCCTGCCATAGCATTTAATTTCATTTAAATGTCGACGGATAGTTTGCGCTGACACTGATGCTCCCTGAGCCTGCAGGACAGCTTGAATTTCTTTGGAACTTGTTTGGGGCTGCTTATCCACCATCTGGGCTATCCTGCGTTGCAACCTTTCATCAATTTTTCTCTTCCATCCACGCCCAGAGAGATTAGCTACAGTTCCATGGGTTGCAAACGTCTTGATAATATTACACACTGTGCACAAAGGCAAATCTAGATCTCTGGAGATGGACTTGTAACCTTGAGATTTATATTTTTCCACAATTTTGGTTTTCAAGTCCTCAGACCGTTCTCTTCTCCTCTTTCTGTTGTTCATGCTTAGTGTGGCACACACAATGCAAAGACTAAGTGAACTTCTCTCCTTTTTATCTGCTTTCAGGTGTGATTTTTATATTGCCCATACCTCTGGCTTGCCCCAGGTGAGTTTAAAGGAGCATCACATGCTTTGAAACAATCTTATTTATCCACAATTTTGAAAGGGTGCCAAGAATTTTGACCAGCCCATTTTTGGAGTTTTGTGTGACAATATGTCCAACTTGCTTTTTTTCCTCCCTTTTTTTGTTTTGTTCCAATACACACAAAGGGAATAGACGTGTATAGTAAAACATGTGTTACTGCAATACATTTCTCTGAGAAATACTTGATTTTCTGGAAAAATTTCTGGGGTGCCAACAATTTCGGCTATGACTGTATTTTGCATACAACCATATTCATTGAATTACATTGTCCAAAGATGAATAACATAATGAACCAAATGGTTTGAGTCATAATATTGACAAAATACTGATACATTACTGTAGATTACAGAATATCTTAAAGGGGTTGTAAAGGTTCGTTTTTATTTTCTAAATAGGTTCCTTTAAGCTAGTGCATTCTTGGTTCACTTACCTTTTCCTTCAATTTCCCTTCTAAATGTTTTTTTTCTTTGTTTTCTTTGTCTGAATTTATCACTTCCTGTTCCTCCTCAGTAAGCTGTTCAGTAAGCTGTTCTGGCTGACTAACCACCGCTCGGATGATGGGGCAAGCTTACTGAGGAGAAACAGGAAGTGAGAAATTCAGACAAAGAAAAAAAACATTTAGAAGGGAAATCGAAGGAAAAGGTAAGTGAACCAACAATGCACTAGCTTAAAGGAACCTATTTAGAAAATAAAAAACTAACCTTTACAACCCCTTTAACCCTATATGGGATTCTTTGCTTACTAGGTCAAAGTCACCCGCCTTATTTTTTACAGTGACTTTGACCTAGTAAGCAAAGGATCCCATATAGGGTTAAGAAGATATTCTGTAATCTACAGTAATGTGTCAGTATTTCGTCAATATTATGACTCAAACCATTTGGTTCATTATGTTTTCTTTTTCGTACATCACGGGACACAGAGCGACTTAGTCATTACTAATGGGTTATATAGATTACCTTCAGGTGCTGGCACTGGCCAATTCCAAACCGGAAGTACCCTCCCCTATATAAGCCCCTCCCATCCGGGAGCACCTCAGTTTTTTGCCAGTGTCTAAGGTGTTGGCCAAAGAGTAACATGTGTTTTCACTGGGCTTGCGTACAGGTTCTTTTGGGCCTTAGTAAGCTGTTCCGGATCCCACCAAAAAAGCTTCATAGCTAAACGGTCGGTACCCGGGCCTTGCAGCAGAAGAGCAAGGTTTTGCCTGTAATGCCTCTCTTAGGAGGGCTGGACCCTGGGATCCAGAGCTCTGGTCATACCCACGACCAAGATGTTTTCTGTGCAGGGTGCTATACAGGTCCAGGGGAGTGGAATCCTTGGGAACCCGGTCCCTGAAGGTTTAATTACAATGCCTGCCGTGATAGGTGAAGTTTGGGCTTCTGTGGACCAAACAAAGTCCTGCGGCGGGGATCAGGTAAGTGGGGGCCCCCAGGAACTTGGTTCTATTGGGGGACCCCCAAGCCTAATTTGTCTTTCTGTCTGTTACCTAACGGTATTCCCGCTAATATCTGTGTATGCCTGTAACTACTGAAAATGTAAAATTTTAATAGTAGTCAAGAAAAAAAAAAAAGGGACCGCGGTACCTGTGTTAAACCACTAGAGGCCGCTGTAGTCCATTTTTCTTGTCATGTGGATCTTTGGTTTTCTCAAGTCAAAAGATCCAGGCAGTTGGTAAGTTTCTGTGTGGGAATCCACTTCCTCTGCCCTGTTGCTGCGCTCATCCACCACGCAGGCCCTCCGGCAAAAAGGGCCCTGGCTCCTAGTCCCTGTTTGATTTCGAAAAGGGCGCCAATGGCGCGCGCGCAGGCGCGTGCACGCGCCTCCTATGAAAAAAAGGGGCGGGGCGGGTGGATGACGCTCGATGCGCGCCGCGGCGCTTCTGCGCATGTGCAGGCGTCCCAGCATGGATAAAAGACACCGTACAAGTGTCAGCTGGATGCAAACAGAGCTAGCAACAAACAGTGGCACACAGAGGAGGTTGATGCAGGCATCCCCATAGAAAGGCACTTTAGTGGGCACCAGCTGGTATATAGCAGCAACTGTGTTAGACTATTACCAGCAAAAATTGGTGTATGACGACGGGAATACCTCAGCTTTGTGCTTAAAGGATATGTCGTCCAGACGCTCCGGAAATAGGTCTTCCAGGAAGCCAAAGGGGTCTCCATCGGGCTCTGAGGATATTGGGCATGCTTGTACTGCACCAATCTCCCCTGAGAATTCAGAGGTCAGTAGCCGTAGAAACCCCGCAGGAGTGCCTGGTGCTGCGGCTGTCCCCAGTCCACCTGCTCCTGTATATATAACAGAGGAGGTTTTATCCTCAACTCTGGGAGGATTGGAAGAGAGATTAACAGCATTGATCGCTGCTTCCCTGTCACAGGAAAAGCGCGTCCGATCTCCGTCTCCTCCTTCAGAGTGCCTGTTAGTGGAGGAACAGCCCCACACAGAGATCGACCTACCTGAAGGGGATCAGGATGAGGTTGATTCAGTTATGGAGGAATCAACAGTGGAAGAACCTTTCTCAGCATCTCAGGCTGAAAGATTATGGGTTCAGTCTCTGACTAACATGGTCCGATCAGCATTTAAAATGCCTCTGGCGGAACCACCATCCACTACGGTTTCCTCGCTGGGGTCGCTAAAAGCTCCCCAGGCTGTCTGTTCCTTCCCAATCCACCCTTTATTAGAAGGGCTTATTTACCAGGATTCGGAGCATCCTGATAAAATATTTGCTCCCCCCAAGAGATTTCCGGTGATCTTTCCCATGGAGGATAAGTTCATAAAAAAATGGAGGGTCCCTACAGTGGACGCAGCCATCTCTTCTGTTAACAAATCACTGACATGTCCAGTAGATAATGTTCCAATGTTCAAAGACCCAATAGATAAAAAATTGGAGTCTTTACTAAAATCTGCTTTCTCTACAGCAAGCATGGTGACACAACCTGCGGTAGCAGCGATTGGAGTCTGCCAAGCAGTTAAAGATCAGTTGAAACAAGTCTTAAGGGACTTACCAGATCAGCAGGCTCTTGCCCTAGCTGACCTGCCTAGAGCCTTGTGTTTTGCGGTGGACGCCATAAAGGATACAATCCAACAGGCCTCCCGCTTTACGCTGTCTATAGTACATATGCGTAGGCTTCTGTGGCTCAAAAACTGGTCTGCTGAAGCTCCCTGTAAAAAACTGCTGGTTAGCTTCCCATTTCATGGAGAACGCTTATTTGGAGAAGATCTGGACAAATATATCCAGAAAATTTCTGCCGGTAAAAGTTCACTCTTACCGGTTAAGAACAAGGGTAGAAGTCCCTCTTTTAAGAGGCCTACTTCTCCAGTCCCGGGCACATCGGCTGTGAAGCAGTTCCGACGGCCTCCGCGGTCAAATTCAGGGGGCAGAAATCAGGGACAATCACAGGGTAACAAGAAGCCCTGGATCAAGAGAGGTACAAAACCTCCCCCCAAGGCATGAAGCGTTGCCCCCACTCAATCGGGTGGGGGGAAGACTTCAGTTGTTCACAGAGACCTGGCGGGACACCATCAGAGACAGATGGGTGCTCTCCGCAGTAAGTCTGGGATACAAGCTGGAGTTAAAAGGCACTCCTCCTGCCCAATTTATGAGGTCAAACGTGCCAAGAGATCCCCAGAAGAGAGGATCCCTCCTTCTGGCACTAGAACAACTATTGCTCCAAGGTGTAATCATGAAGGTTCCCCTGGAAGAAAGCGGATTCGGGTTTTACTCGAACCTTTTCACAGTCCCCAAACCAAATGGGGACGTGAGGCCCATATTAAATCTAAAAGGGCTAAACAAGTTCCTAAATATCAGGACTTTTCCGATGGAGTCGATCCGATCGGTGGCCACCGCCCTACAAGGGCAGGAATGGTTAGCCTCGATCGACATAAGGGATGCTTATCTGCATATTCCCATCTTTCCGGCCCACCAGAAATTTCTACGCTTTGCAGTAGAAGGGCGCCATTTTCAGTTCAGAGCCTTACCTTTCGGTCTGGCCACAGCACCACGAGTGTTCACAAAAATTCTGGCCCCATTATTGGCCAATCTAAGAACACAGGGTGTAACGATAATGGCATATCTAGACGACCTGCTACTAATAGACCACTCAGTGGAAAAGCTGGAAGTAGCTATTCACAAGACAATCAAGTATCTGGAATATCACGGTTGGATTATCAACCGGGACAAGTCAGCTCTAAGACCAGTCAAAAGTCTGGAATACTTAGGGCTAAGGCTGGATTCAAATCAGAGAAAGATTTTCTTACCTCCAGAGAAGGTGTCGTCTTAAAAAGATTTGACCCACTTAGTGGGTACAAAAAGAAAACCATCCATACGCCTCTGCATGAGGCTGCTGGGAAAAATGGTGGCTTCATTCGAAGCGGTACCCTACGGTCAATTCCATTCAAGGCATTTGCAAAGGGCCATACTGTCAGCCTGGAACAAAAAAGTTCAGGCTTTAGACTTACCAATGTCCCTGTCCCCTTCCGTTCGCAAGAGCCTCCATTGGTGGTTGGTGCCCCAGAATCTGGAAAAGGGAAACCCTTCAGTCCGGTTTCTTGGAAGGTAGTCACTACAGATGCCAGCCTCATAGGCTGGGGGGCAGTACTGGAGCAATGGTCTCTCCAGGGCAAGTGGTCAGAAGCAGAAAAGGCCCTGCCCATCAATCTCTTAGAGATACGAGCAGCCCGGTATGCCCTAGTAGCATGGACATCCAAACTCCAAGGGTCCCCTGTCAGAATTCAATCAGACAATGCCACAGCAGTGGCATATATCAATCACCAGGGTGGCACCAGGAGTCCTGCAGCCCAGAGGGAAGCAAATTGCATCCTGGAGTGGGCAGAAAAATATGTCCCAGCCATATCCGCGGTTTTCATCCCAGGAGTGGAAAATTGGAGCGCGGACTTTTTAAGTCGCCAACAATTATGCCCGGGGGAATGGTCTCTTCACCCCGAGGTTTTCCAGGCAATATGCCAGCGGTGGGGAACACCGGATGTAGATCTGCTAGCATCCAGATTCAACGCAAAGGTGGACAGATTTGTGTCTCGCACAAGGGATCCTCTAGCTTGCGGCTCGGATGCCCTAGTGTTCCCTTGGGATCAGTTCAAGCTGATATATGCATTCCCACCGCCACAATTGTTACCGCGATTACTCCGCAGAATCAGGGTAGAAAAGAAACCAGTGATTCTGGTGGCTCCAGCGTGGCCCCGAAGGGCATGGTACGCGGAGATTGTAAAAATGTCAGTGAGGAGTCCTTGGACCCTCCCACATCGTCCGGACCTGCTGTCGCAGGGACCGATATACCACCCTTCCTTACCAGCCCTAGGTTTGACGGCCTGGCTATTGAAGCCCACATTTTGAAAAAGAGAGGGCTCTCTAATTCTGTGGTATCTACCATGATCAATGCCAGGAAGCCGGTATCCAGGCAGATCTATTATAGGATCTGGAAAGCGTACATTACGTGGTGTGAGGCCAAGAAATGGCATCCACGTAAGTACGTGATAGGGAGGATTTTGGACTTCCTACAGTGGGCTGTAGATAGGAAGCTGGCCTTGAGTACTATCAAGGGTCAGATTTCGGCCTTGTCAATATTTTTTCAAAGGCCCTTGGCTTCGCATTCACTAGTCAAAGCTTTCATACAAGGAGTGATGCGTATTAGCCCTCCGGTTAGTATTCCCATATGTCCTTGGGACTTAAACCTGGTTCTGTCTGTTCTACAGAAACAACCATTTGAACCATTGCAACACATTTCCTTGGTTCTTCTCACCAGGAAATTGATTTTCTTAGTAGCCGTTTGTTCGGCTAAAAGAGTATCGGAATTAGCCGCCTTGTCCTGTAAGGAGCCATATCTGGTTGTCCATAAGGACAGAGTAGTATTACGTCCTCATCCAGCCTTTCTTCCTAAGGTGGTATCGAGGTTTCATTTGAACCAAGATGTGGTTCTTCCTTCTTTTTTCCCCAAACCTAGCTCGGTAGAGGAAAAGTTATTACATTCTTTGGATGTAGTAAGAGCAGTTAAAGCTTATCTAAAAGCCACTGCTCAGATTCGCAGAACGGATACTTTGTTTATTCTGCCGGAAGGCCCTAAAAAGGGTCAGGCAGCATCAAAATCCACTTTAGCCAAGTGGATTCGACAGGTCATAATACAAGCCTATGGCTTGAGAAAGAGACCGCCTCCGTTCAAAGTTAGGGCGCACTCCACAAGAGCAGTTGGAACTTCATGGGCAGTGCATCACCAGGCCTCCCTGGCTCAAGTATGTAAGGCCGCAACATGGTCTTCGGTACACACGTTTACTAGATTCTACCAGGTAGACGTTAGAAGTCAGGAGGATGTCGCCTTTGGGCGCAGTGTGTTGCAGGCCGCAAAAGATCCTCATGCCTGATGGCGCCCAGCTTATGTATCCCTCCCCTCATTTGGCATTGCTTTGGGACGTCCCATTAGTAATGACTAAGTCGCTCTGTGTCCCGTGATGTACGAAAAAGAAAAAGGGATTTTTATAACAGCTTACCTGTAAAATCCTTTTCTTGGAGTACATCACGGGACACAGAGCTCCCACCCCTCTTTTTGGGACACTTATTGCTTGGCTACAAAACTGAGGTGCTCCCGGATGGGAGGGGCTTATATAGGGGAGGGTACTTCCGGTTTGGAATTGGCCAGTGCCAGCACCTGAAGGTAATCTATATAACCCATTAGTAATGACTAAGTCGCTCTGTGTCCCGTGATGTACTCCAAGAAAAGGATTTTACAGGTAAGCTGTTATAAAAATCCCTTTATTTATCTTTGGACAATGTAATTTAATGAATATGGTTGTATGCAAAATATATATCAGTGTTCAGTGACGTGCCCGCCTTCTTCCTCTGCAGGAGCGTTGTGCTCTGGCGCGGCCGGATGACGTCACACCTTAGGCGCCACTGTTTGTCCCGTTCCCGCGCATCAACACAGCTAGGGACTATAAAACATCTGCAATTACACACTGGCTCTGTGTACAGCAAGATGCTGTCTCCCAGGGGCCATTCCGTTTCATCTCGAGATCCATGTAAGTACCTGGGCTGCCTCTCTATAGCCGCGCTGCTCCCCAATATTTTCCCAGACTTAGCTTATAATGCTATTTGCATTTTATCCAATATAGATCATCTTTCTATGGGCCTTGTATGCCAGGTGGGCTATATGACACCCCACCAGCGCTTGCGAGCTCCATGTGTTTTTCCCCCTGTTGGATCCCGGATCTCCTTATGTGATCCCTCTTTATATGAGATGCACGTTTGCCCCTGTCAAGCAACAGTTTATTCCATTTGCGAGTAGGTATCTTTATATGCAGAAAAAAAGGGAGCCGCTCAGGTGTGGGAATCCTCCAATCACCTCCTCCCAGCAGCCAAGGGTGCAGACAATGCTACTAACAGCAAACAGGAACAAAAAAGTCTTCTGGACTGCAGCACTCCAAAGATAAAAGCCTTTATTAAAATAGGAAATCCAAAATGCACACTGTACAACGGTACACAGGTCAAAAAAATCTGGCTAACATGTTTCGCACTGTGCTAGTGCTTATTCATAGCTTATAGGTATCTTTATATAATCCTTTCCTCTTCATCATGATATAGTGTCTCTCTTCATTTACATTGGGTTCACATCTGCTATGTTATATGTTTTTTCATCTATTAAAACCAGTTGAGCGCTGCCTATTTCTCTGCAGTCTGCTGCAAGTTTTCCACATTTTGGAAACATTTTGACCACTGGATTTTTGTTTAGCAACATTCTACTTTATTTGCCAGTAGGTATTTATATACAAACCCTGATTTTTTTCTACTCATAGACAGTACCTATTAGTATTCAAATTATGCCTACCCTGTGCTTTACCTACTAGAACCTACTGCACGCTGCTTACCTTTTCTGCAGCTTACCTTCTTTTCGGATATTTGTACATGAGACTCAGTCCATCCTAAGGTACCTTATTTGGTCTCTTTCTATGTTCCATTGTCCTTTGGTGGTCCCACAGGACAGTTCAGCACATTCTTATTTAACCACTTAAGCCCCGGACCATTTCGGGCCATTAGGCCCAGGCCTGTTTTTGGGATTCGGCACTGCGCTGCTTTAACTGTAAATTGTGCGGACATGCAATGTTGTACCCAAATGAAATTTGCGTCCTTTTCTTCCCACAAATAGAGCTTTCTTTTAATGGTATTTGATTGCCTCTGCGATTTTTATTTTTTGCGATATAAACAGAAAAAGACCGAAAATTTTGAAAAAAAATGATATTTTCTACTTTTTGTTATAAGAAAAATCAAATAAACTCAATTTTAGTCATACATTTAGGCCAAAATGTATTCAGCCACATGTCTTTAGTAAAAAAAATGTCAATAAGTGTATATTTATTGGTTTGCGCAAAAGTTATAGCGTTTACAAACTAGGGTACATTTTCTGAAATTTACACAGCTTTAAATTTATGACTGCCTATCTCATTTCTTGAGGTGCTAAAATGGCAGGGCAGTACAAAACCCCCCCAAATGACCCCATTTTGGAAAGTAGACACCCCAAGGAAATTGCTGAGAGGCATGTTGAGCCCATTGAATATTTTTTTTTTTTGTCCCAAGTGATTGAATAATGACAAAAAAAAAAAAAATTACAAAAAGTTGTCACTAAATGATATATTGCTCACACATGCCATGGGCATATGTGAAATTACACCCCAAAATACATTCTGCTGCTTCTCCTGAGTACGGGGATACCACATGTGTGGGACTTTTTGGGAGCCTAGCCGCGTACGGGACCCCAAAAACCAAGCACCGCCTTCAAGGTTTCTAAGGGCATAAATTTTTGATTTCGCTCCTCACTACCTATCACAGTTTTGAAGGCCATAAAATGCCAAGATGGCACAAAACCCCCCCCCCAAATGACCCCATTTTGGAAAGTAGACACCCCAAGCTATTTGCTGAGAGGCATGTTGAGCCCATTGAATATTTTTTTTTTTTTTTTTTGTCCCAAATGATTGAATGACAAAAAGA
This sequence comes from Rana muscosa, assembly GCA_029206835.1. NCBI lineage: Eukaryota > Metazoa > Chordata > Amphibia > Anura > Ranidae > Rana > Rana muscosa. Next base: position 225,456,742 of record CM055120.1, read on the forward strand.
AAAAAAAAATGTACAAAAAGTTGTCACTTAATGATATATTGCTCACACATGCCATGGTTATATGTGAAATTACACCCCAAAATACATTCTGCTGCTTCTCCTGAGTACGGGGATACCACATGTGTGGGACTTTTTGGGAGCCTAGCCGCGTACGGGACCCCAAAAACCAAGCACCGCCTTCAAGGTTTCTAAGGGCATAAATTTTTGATTTCACTCCTCACTACCTATCACAGTTTTGAAGGCCATAAAATGTCAAAATAGCCCCAAACCCCCACAAATGACCCCATTTTGGAAAGTAGACACCCCAAGCTATTTGCTGAGAGGCATGGTGAGTATTTTACAGCTCTCATTTGTTTTTGAAAATTAAGAAAGACATTTTTTTTCTTTTTTTTTTTTCTTTTTTTACATTTTCAAAACTTTGTGACAAAAAGCGAGATCTGCAAAATACTCAACATACCTCTCAGCAAATAGCTTGGGGTGTCTACTTTCCAAAATGGGGTCATTTGGGGGGTTTTGTGCCATCTGGGCATTCCATGGCCTCCGAAACTGTGATAGGCAGTGAGGAGTGAAATCAAAAATTTACACCCATAGAAATCCTGAAGGCGGTGCTTGGTTTTTGGGGTCCCGTACGCGACTAGGCTCCCAAAAAGTCCCACACATGTGGTATCCCCGTACTCAGGAGAAGCGACAGAATGTATTTTGGGGTGTAATTCCACATATGCCCATGGCATGTTTGAGCAATATATAATTTAGTGACAACTTTTTGTACATTTTTTTTTTTTTTGGTCATTATTCAATCACTTGGGACAAAAAAAAAAAATATTCAATGGGCTCAACATGCCTCTCAGCAAATAGCTTGAGGTGTCTACTTTCCAAAATGGGGTCATTTGGGGGGGTTTTGAACTGTCCTGGCATTTTATGCACAACATTAGGAAGCTTATGTCACACATCATCCACTCTTCTAACCACTTGAAGACAAAGCCCTTTCTGACACTTTTTGTTTACATGAAAAAAAAAATTTTTTTGCAAGAAAATTATGTTGAACCCCCAAACATTATATATTTTTTTAAAGCAAAGGCCCTACAGATGAAAATAGTGGGTGTTGCATTTTTTTTTCCACACAGTATTTGCGCAGCGATTTTTCAAACGCATTTTTTGGGGGAAAAACACACTTTTTTATTTTTAATGCACTAAAAAACACTATATTGCCCAAATGTTTGATGAAATAAAAAAGATGATCATAGGCCGAGTACATGGATACCAAACACGACATGCTTTAAAATTGCGCACAAACGCGCAGCGGCGACAAACTACATTCATTTTTAAAAGCATTTAAAAGCCTTTACAGGTTACCAAGTTAGATTTACAGAGGAGGTCTAATGCTAAAATGACTGCCCTCGATCTGACCTTCGCGGTGATACCTCACATGCATGATGCAATTGCTGTTTACATATGACGCTAGACCGACGCTTGCGTTCGCCTTTGCGCAAGAGCAGGGGGGGACAGCGGTGCTTTTTTTTTTTTTATTATTTATTTGGCTTTTTTATTTTATTTTTAAACTGTGCCTTCCATATTTTATTTTTTTACCATTTTTATCGTTATCTCAGGGAATGTAAAAATCCCCTATGATAGCAATAAGTAGTGACAGGTACTCTTTTTTTGAAAAAAATTGGGGGGTTAGACCCTAGATCTTTCCTCTGCCCTCAAAGCATCTGACCACACCAAGATCGGTGTGATAAAATGCTTTCCCAATTTCCCAATGGCGCTTTTTATATCCGGGGGGGGGGACATTCCCTCCCACTGCTTGTAAAAGCAGTCTAGAGGCTAATTATCTGCTAGAATTGCTTTTACATGAAAGCCGGCTGCTGGCTGAAAAGAATGATACCAAGATGATACCTAAACCCGCAGGCATCATTCTGGTATAAACATTCAAAGTCCAGCAACATACCAGTACGTTGCTGGTCCTTGTTGGACATGTATTGTAATCTTTTTTTTCATACAGCCTATTGGCTGAACGAAAAAAAGAGATTGATTGGTGGGTATGCCCACCATTAGAATACCTCCCTTCATCCACCCACTTCTAATGATGGGCATATATGCCGAAGCATGGGGGCATCCTCCCGCAAAAAAGTTATGCCGCGTACACACGGTCAAGCCTTCATCGGAATTTCGACCGTATGTACGCGGCATAAAAGGTTATGCCGCGTACACACGGTCGGACTTTTCCACGGGCAAGCCTCCGTTGGAATTTCGACCGTATATACGCGGCATTAGGAGCAAAATCGCTCCTCCGCCCCTGCTGCCCCCATGCTTCGGCATATATGCTCTTTTTTTTAACTGTGGTGGTGAAATCACCTCCTACAGCGTTGGAGTCACGGCTTTATGTATCGTGGGAGTAAACGCTGTTGCTGTCAAGATAAATAGATCCGCGCTGCAACTGAATGGCGTACCTGCTAAGCAAATGGTGGTTAACATTAAAACAAAGTAACATTACAGTACAACAGTAAGACCTTACCATGCCATACCTGCAAAGCAAATACCAAAACAAAACCTAGTAAAAAATAAAAAAATGTTTTAACGCAACCTGTGCCTAAAATATATATATATGTCGAAGCATGGGGGCATCCTCCCGCAAAAAAGTTATGCCGCGTACACACGGTCGGAATTTTCCACGGGCAGGCCTCCGTCGGAATTTCGACCGTATGTACGCGGCATTAGGAGCAAAATCGCTCCTCCGCCCCTGCTGCCCCCATGCTTCGGCATATATGCTCTTTTTTTTAACTGTGGTGGTGAAATCACCTCCTACAGCACTGGAGTCACGGCTTTATGTATCGTGGGAGCAAACGCTGTTGCTGTCAAGATAAATAATTCCGCGCTGCAGTTGAATGGCGCACCTGAAAACAAAAAATTACATACCTGAAAAGCAAGCATGATAAAACATTGCAGAATAGAATACAGTAAAAAAGAGCAGAACAATAGAGAGAAAATAGAGAGAGAGAGAACAATAAAACGACATTTTATATTTTTTTTGTGTTTTGTTTTTTACGTTTTTTTTTTTCTTTTTTACACTTTTTTTTGTAACTTTACAACTGTAATGGTTCGGGTCTCTCAAAATGTAATGGCATCTTGGGAGACCCTGTGTAAGTGTGTCCTTGTCTGTGAAATGCTGTACCCTACGCTAAAACTTCACTTTTGAGTGGTAGCGTTCAAAACATTCACCTTGGCAAAGACCAGGCTTGTCAGGACAGAGTGGACAAAAACTACGGGTGTCACGCCTAAATCCGCGCTTGCTACAGACACGACATCTTTTTTGGGGGTGGCTTTGGGTAGGGGTACTCGGGAGGACATACGAATAATGCCTCTCATGCAGCCGGCTTACTGCATTTGGTAGGGGATGGTGAGGTGCAGAACCGCCTGGATACAGGAGTTCTGTGACTATCTCATTCTGGAATTTTAGAAGAGATAACGTCCCGCCTGAAGCTCTGTATAGCACATGAGCGTTCAGCAAAGCCAATTGGAATAATGATAGAGACACTTTTTTGTACCAGCGTCTCGCCTTACGGTCAATTAGATACGGCGCCATCAACTGGTCGTTGAGGTCCACCCCTCCCATATTTTGGTTATATTCGTGGACACAGAGGGGTTTCTCCACAACACCAGTCGCCGTACGAATTTGGACTGTCGTGTCTGCATGAAGGGAGGTAAGAAGGAAAACATTCTTATTGTCCCTCCACTTCATAGCGAGCAAGTTATTAAACTTCAAGCAGGCTCTCTCCCCCAGCCTAAGACGGGCATCTACAAGCCGCTGGGGAAAGCCCCGGCGATTAGGTCGCACGGTACCACATGCTCCAATCTGATGATCAAACAAGTGACTAAACAGTGGCACGCTCGTGTAATAATTGTCCACATACAAGTGGTACCCCTTTCCGAATAAGGGTGACACCAAGTTCCACACTATCTTGCCAGCGCTCCCTATGTAATCCGGGCAGTTGACCGACTCAATCTGACTATCTTTTCCCTCATAAACCGTAAAGTTCACTACATAGCCTGTTGCCCTGTCACTTGTAGAGCTTGATCCCGTATCTGGCACGCTTGCTGGGAAGGTACTGCTTGAAAGACAAGCGGCCAGAAAATTTAATCAGGGACTCATCAACGCAGACAACTTGATCGGGAGTAAACAAGGCTGCAAAACGTTCGTTGAAGTGGTTTATGAGGGGCCGAATTTTATAGAGCCGGTCGTATTCAGGGTCCCCACGTGGACGACAAAGTTCATTGTCGTTGAAGTGCATGAACCGCAAAATCTGCTCGTATCGTGCCCTGGACATGGAGGCAGAGAACACGGGCATGTGGTCAATTGGGTGCGTGGACCAATAAGCACGCAATGACGGAAATTTATGTGTGCCCATGTTGAGGGAAAGGCCCAGAAAGGTCTTAAATTCGGAAACCGTAATTGGTTTCCAATTTCTGGCAATTTTAGGCAACTGGGGGTTAGCGGCGATAAATTGACCAGCATATAAATTACTCTGGTCCACAATAGATCTATAGAGATCTTCCGTGAAAAACAGCGAAAAAAAATCAATTGGAATAAAATCAGCTGTTTCCACCTGAATACCGGGTTGGGCAGTGAATGGGGGAAGTACGGGTTCTGCAGAAGTGGTGGGGACCCAATCAGGATAGGCGAATTCTGCAGGAAGGGCAGTATGGGCACGACGGGCCTGCCTTTGTCTTCTTGGTGGCAGCGGGACACTACTTGTGCTTGCCACCTCGCCAGCTTGAACTGCACTTATGGGACTCGCCGCGTCACCAAGTGTTACTGCAGTGCTGGATGTACGTCCAGGCTGTACTAGGCCGCTGGTGCTTGCCAGTTCACCAGAAGGAATAGCGGCGCTAGTACTACTCTGCTCCATGATACGAGAGACCTGCGGTTCTTGCTCCTCAACAACCTCAGAAGATGGGGATCGGGTACACCTGACCTTAGCAGGGACCTCAACTTCGTCGTCAGAGCTATCTGACGTGGGGCCGCTGACGTCACTGTCTTCTACGGGAAGATATTCTGAGCCTGAATCTGACAGATACGTGACCTCCTCTTCACTATCTGTCATGCTCAGAATCTCGTAGGCCTCTTTACTAGTGTACCTTCGTCTTGCCATTTTGGGCTCTAAATTTAGGGGTACACTAGTAAGATTCACAGGAAAAAAAGCACCTGACTGTCGTCAGCAAATATATCAAACGCTACAAAAAAACTGTTGGCGATCGCAGGGATCAGGCCTGTCTCTGCGAACGCTGCAGTTATGTGTGTTGTGTTTGGTAAGTGACAGTGATCGATCGATACTGCACTTGGCTGGGCTGGGCTGGGCTGGGCGGAGGGGCTAAACGCAGGCGCTAGCAGGTATCTGGGCTGATCCGGCTAACACTGCGTTTTTGGGAACCCTAAACCGCTGGGGATGCTAGTATAGATCTGATCAGATACTATACCACTAAGGGGGGTGTATGCTTTGCGCGTGGGTGTTAGCGTTACTGGCACTAACCTAACACTGCCTGGGGCGACGCAGACCCTCTCTGGCGCTAAAACCTAATTGATCTCACCCGCCGGGCGATCAGGGGGGTTAAACCTTTATTGGGTTATATACGGCGGGTGCCCTGATGCTATAAAAAGCAAACTAATCAACCAGCGTCACCCGTAACCTTTATATGGTGAAAGGGTTAACTAGGGGCAATCAGGGGGTTAAAACCTTTATTAGGTTAAATATGGGGGTACCTGACACTATATAAAAACCTGACGGGTAACCTAAATAACTAAATAACTTACTGGCTAACCAGTGACACCAGTGACGCTTATACGGCGATCACTGGTGAAAGGGTTAACTCTAGGGGCAATCAGGAGGTTAAAATAATATATGGGGGTACCTGACACTAATAAAAACCTGCGGCGAACCTAAAAAAAAATAACTGCCTATCTAAAACACCAGCGACACGAATACAGCGATCGGAAAAACAATCGCTTAGTGACGCTGAAGTTAGGGGGTGAAAGGGTTACCTGGGGGGTGATCAAGGGGTTAAACCTTTATTAGGGGGGGTTAGGGGGCTACCCTGGACCTAAAGGGGCCTAATCCTAACTGCCCTGCAACTTTTTACAATCACAGATGACACTAAATGCAGTGATCAGTAAAATAAATGATCACTGCAATCAGTGACACTGTGATTGGGGGCTTTGGGGTGACCTGGGGGGTGATCTGGGGGTGACTGGGAGGTGATTTGTGTGCCTATGTGTACCTACGTGTCAGTGGACTGTTGGTGCACTAACCTGCTTCTTCTCTCCTCGGCGCCGGGAACGAAAAGACCGCGGCGAGGGAGATGACATCACTTCCTCCAGCCTGTGTTTACATTTCAGGCAGGAGGAAGCAATTTCATTCGCCGGGAGCGATCGCGAGGGGGGGGACGGAATCGAGCGGCCGCCCCCTCATGCCTGATCGCTCCCGAACACTTAACGGCCACTCACTGCAGTGAAGGGGGGTCCGGATGGACCCCCCAACTGCACAAAGGCGATCACGTAGATCTACGTGATTCTGCCTGTCGGTGCCATTCTGCCGACGTAAATCGGCGGTGGGCGGTCGTTAAGTGGTTAATTAATAAAATGTAATGTGTGTATATATGTTTGTTTGTCGGATTTATAATTCAAATGTATCTAATTTCAGACAGTGAGACTCGTTCTCTTTTCTTGTTACCTCTTTGAACCTTGATCGTGTCCTGAAGAAGCCTAACGGCGAAACACATAGACGAACAAGGGCTCACTGTACAAACTGTATAATTTTTACATGATTTTTAACCTTTGAACACTGTTACTATACTATGTACTTTTTTCAATAAATATTGTTTTTTGATACTTCTCCATTGTTTCCATGCCTTTAAAGTCTGACCCATGGTTACTGTAAGGAGTAGCCTTCCATGTTTCCAGACCTATTGAGAAGTAAAGATACACAGATTGTATTTTGCGCGCATATTAGAGTTTTTAGTTTAGCAGTGTAAAGGTCTCTAGTGCTTTCTACAATAGGATTGATCTATCTAACTTTTTTTTTCTCTACTAATTCTAGGTTGTGTCATTAATCCCTTCTTTGTGTCAAGAGGACTCTCCTGCACAGATAAAATTGTCAGTGCTGGACTTTTTATCCAGCTTAGCAAACATTCTGATTCCACAGGAAGCCCAGGTAACCTTTCAACATGTATAAAAGTTTTATGGTAAAGTTTAGACTTTTGTAGCAAACTATTATGATCATAGATGGGTGGAAACATTCTACATCTGATTCTTAGAGGATCATCAATCACTAGAAAAAAAAATTGAGTACTACTACGTACTAATACTATAGCTGCTGACTTTTAATAAACAGGTCACTTACCTGTCCAGTGATCCAGCACATCCTCACCTGGGCCAGTTCTCCACTGATCTTCGAGTCCCAGGGGCCAGCATGATTACTGCGGGAAGCCGGTTATGACTCACTGTCCAGGGATCACAGCTGGCTCCCCACTGTGCATGCGTGAGCTGTGCTGTGTGAAGGGTCTCGCAGGCACCTGGAACCTGTGACACATCTCTGGAGGTTTCCGTGGGGGGGGGGTGAACTTCCAGTGTAATCGCCTATGCGTTTCTAGCAGAAGTGGAAGCCGGTACCTGCCAAAACTAGGTGGGGATGAATATTAAAAGTGGACCTTTTCGTTTGGGGTGAAGTTCTGCTTTAAAGTTTTACACTACATTTTAGAGCTATTTGCTTTTATTTAGTTTGACTGGGATTTTTACTTGTGACCGTTTTCCTTACATGAATGTGTATCTCGAATGGTTTCCCTATGAAAACATTTCTGCCTTATACCTTAGGGGAGAACTTTTCTGAAGTGACAAACCAGGCCAATTCAGTCCACTAATTCATTTTACACTGCCAATAATCTGTCAAAGAGGTTCTCTGGCAGGGAAGGCATCTGTAATGTGTTTTCTCTTCTGTTCATTTTAGGACATATCAAAGATCAGTTGATCTTGACCACTGGATGTAGGATGCTAGGTACAAGAAAAATAAAACAGCCTAGGCACGGCCTTTGCTGGTGGCCATTCCCATCATCCCCTGACCACAGCAGTGCTCCAGGAGTTAGGACCCAAGAATTTGTACTGGAATTATTTTTCCCCTTTTTTTTCTTTATATCTTTGTGAGTTTTAGTGATTGTTTTTCAATTAGCAGAAGGCTGGGTGACATTATATAACATTTTGCTCTCCCCCTTCCAAAACTGACAAAAAAAAAGGTCCTGCACCATTCTGGTGCGAATGCAATGCGATTTCAGCCATACAGGTTGTATGTCTGAATTCGCATTACACAGATATCGCATATGATCTGCACCGCAATGCGGTGCAAATCACATGCGATGTCTGTGTTCGCACCAGTGGGAACCCAGCCTTAAGCTCTAAAATACTGATGGGCACCTGTGAACATTGGTGTGCATGTAAGTATCCCTCTTGGTACTGCCTCCCTTTCTGTTGCAAACCTTTAGTGTATAGGTGTCCCCTCGGCCTCATGACTGACATGACTGAACAGTCTACTGGTTTCCCCTCTGTGGAGCTGCTTGGTAAGGGATCCCCCCTTAGTCTGTGACATTTGTAGACTATGCTGTTTGGGCGATAAATAAAAAAATGGAGCAAACGGATGCCCCAGAAAAGCCCTTGGAGAATCAACCACTGTATATCCAAAAAATGATAATAAACGTTATTACTGTATCAAAGTGTGTTTAAAAACCCAATAAATGTTAGATAATACACATAAGGGGTGCTTCCCCATCATACTCAACAATAAAAAACATACATACAAGACGTGACAAGACAACATGGTTACAATAAGGCGCCGGACCAATGGGCCCCACTCATACACATCCCCACATACGCCCAGCTCAAGGGAACTAAATGGTGCTGCTGTATAGGTGCTGAAGTAGTATTAACCTAGGAAAAGACCACTATTTAGGGACTTGATGTTGATGTAATTACTAGATGTCCATATTGGACTTGTTGCCATTGCTTGTGTCCATAATTAGAGAAAATTCCTGGTCAGATATGTCATTGATAATTGATGGACCGTTGTCTGAGCTAAGCGAATACTGATGTCCAAACAGAGATGCTGTAGATATCATTGAAGACTTGTCAGGGGGTACGTGGTTAGATAACCTTGTATAAACACAAGACGAGTATAAAAAAATCATTTGTTTCCTCCCACTCGTTATTGATTCTGCTGAAACCAGCACAGTTCATAAGAACACATCATATAATCACTACTAGTGTGGAGGAAAAATGAGGAAGGAGAGGAATGGTAGATTCAAATGGTAGCCCAAGGGCTCTCACCACTCCACAGTGACCGCCAAAGGCTCTGAAGTCTCCGTGATCTCCCAGATTTGTTTGATTCCTCCAGTAGTGGCGGTGCTACTGACAAGTAGATCAAGTCAGAGTGTCATCTGTGCTGAGCAGTTGATTGCATCTCGGCTGGGTATAGGACAATCAGGTCAGCTGTTTGAGTTGTTTCAGCTACAGTGGCTCAACAGTCTTTGCATAGCAGACTTGTCCAGATAGAACAGCAAAAGATGAAAGTGCTGAAAAATCACACACATTTAGCAGGAACGCATGGTGTATCGTGGGGCTGGTCGGACGGTCCCTGTGCCAATGCATTTCCCACACGTGACCGTGTGCTTCTTCAGGACGTACAACGTAAAAGTGCATCGTCTTAAAGGAGTCAATGTCCAATGAGTATAGACTACGTCAGTTTTAGGGGGCCATCTTGTGGTGACAGGTCATATTTAAAACAAACAAAGCAGATTATTTGTGTAGAGTGTTGAATAGTGGTATTTGAAAGATTTGACCCCTAGATTTGGTCATTAATTCTTAGCGGGTATATATATGAGGTTTATACAGATAGCCCAAGTTCACACAAGGCTTACACCCAAATATAGAAAAACGGTACACTTAGGGCTGGGAAAAAAATCGATTTAAAATCTGAATCGAGTTGCAAGGGCAAATCGATTCAGATTTTGACCGAATCGATTTTTTTGATTATTTTTTTTTGATTTTTTTTTCATTGGACCGGCGCTCCGCAGACTAGGCCGAAGCCGCAGCCTCGCCTAAAAAATCCTGCCCGCAGCTCGCCGCGATCCTGGGAAAAGGCCGCGAGGCCGGACGCCGCAAACTAGGCTGAAGCCGCGGCCTTTTCCCAGGATCGCGGCGGACTAGGCTGAAGCCACGGCCTCGCCTAAAAACTCCTGCCGGCACGGTGTTCATCAGGGGGAAAAAAAACTCGATTTGAATCGTGAATCAAGTTTTTTTTTTTATTTTTTTTTTTTTTTTTTTTATCACAGATTTTTTTTTTTTTTTTTGCCAAAATCGCCCAGCCCTAGGTACACTGTATATATTTTGGTTTTCAAGTTAGTATTTACAAATGCAAGGGGGGATGGGTTCAGTATGTCACTCAAACAGATTCGGCCAATAGTCCAATCATGGCTCAAGGAAAACCTTGAGGCTTAGCTCATTGTTTAGTCCGCTAGGCTGTAAAGAGTTAAGTCTAAAAATCCATGATTTTCTTTTCTAAGCAAAATGCGATCAAAGTCACCTCTTCGTGCTGAAAGGTTCAAGGCAAAAAAAACTTTGAAAAATAGGCCTGAGGATTTTCCACCATGGCACATTAAAAAAATGCCCAGCTCCCCACATATGACTTTCATGTGCCTGCCGCTATATCCCAAATATCCTCCCCAATGTCAACTTCTGCCTCAGATGTTTCTGGGGCTCAGGGCACCCCTCTGTCCCTTGAGATCGTTTCTTTTGCCATAGATAGCTTTGGTTCACATGTCAAGGGATTTGTCCCATGCGCTTCCTCAAAGAAACGCCCTCGTATTGAACCTATTGAAGGAGACAGAGCCACAGAGGTCCATCCTTCTCTAATACTGTGTTGCCCTGGGTCCCCCCCACCCTTTTGCTCTTCCCCTGTCCCCACCCCTTCTCCCCCTCTTGTTCTCCCTCCCCCTCTCCCCTAGTAGAGAAGGACTGTGATCATCTATTATTGACTTTAGGATCTGATTGAAATAATATGTGCATAGTTGAATATTCCAATCTACGGTATTTCCCCTTGCCTGTACTTTTTCCAAACTGTTCTATGATGTACTACCTATATGTAATATACTGACCTAAGTGAATGACTTTGACTTTGCACTGAAATCTGTGTTACTATATGTGATGTATGATTGTACGAAGTACCTCTCCTTTTGGAGACAAATAAAAACGTAATAAAATAAAATTCCCCTGTCCTGTCTGAAGCATTTGACATTGAAGATGCTTTTAAAGGCTCTCTTTACTCCCACAGGCCCAGCTCTGTCCATATGCACAGAATCTTAAAATTTAAAGTTTGGACAGCTGTAAAAGACACCTCACACAATCATCTAAGATACTTATCTGCATATTCTGATTTACCCACAGCACTTTGTGACACTGTCCTTTGGTTTATCCTCTGCTCCCAGGGCAATCACGAAGATGCTTGTACCCATTCTTGCCCTCCTAAGAGCATTCAGGTCACAGGATATCTAGACCGGGGGGGGGGGTTCAGCAGCAGGTACGAAGTAAAAGTATTTTTAAATAAAATAAAGTGCGCCAAAATTATAAAGATTAGAAAAAGGAAAAATGATGTGTTGCCCCTAGTAAGCAATCACATCCTTAATTGTTACAGTATTTTAGCAGGTCCTTTTAGAAAATGAAACCTGATTTCAGTTTTTTCATTCTTCCAGTTTTTATGAAAGCTGTTGGCATCTGTCCAGTATTAGTGTCCAAACTGAATGGGTGCAAAGTAAGTGTGTTACCTACCAACAAGGAGATGGTGCCCTTTACATCTCCTCAGTAAGGTTGTCTATTATGGTGCAGAGTGCACCATGTTGTGTCAGACAGAGCACTCACTGACTTTTTTTTTACTTTTACAGATAAAAAAAAAAAGGGTGGAGAATGCACTGCCTACCACAGGATGGTGCACTGTAATAGCCAATCTTACTGGGCAGGTACAAAGGGCACCATCTTGTGAAAGGCAGCACACTCACGGTGTTCACATTCGCTTAATCTTCAATTAATCACAGAATAAAAAATAAAATAAAAATCAACTGAAAAATTACCAGCCTTGAATACACTGACTTTTTTTTAGGCTAGGTTCACATCTAAGCGGGTGCGAGAAGGTGTGTAATTGCACACCTTCCTGCACTGGCAGAGGAAAAATACACTGCTGCTTAGGAGATAAGCAGAGGTACACTACAATGCGGGAAACCCCTTAATCCACGCAGGTTTCATGCACCTCATTCAAATTGCATCCCTTTTGCTATCTGCAGTGGGTGTCAGTGCTATTTTAATGACACCCCAATCAACGGTTGCAGAACACAGTGTGTTTGGCTGCACCAGATCGTATTCACAAAACGACCATGCAAACCGGTGGCAGTGGGGTTCCAAAATTGGTACATGCATGACTTTGGTGCGATTTGAGCCTATTCAAAATGAATGGGCCTTGATTGCACCGCAATCAACACAGTAAGCCTGGTTTCATACTATAGTTTGCATGTAAATCTCACAGGAACTGCATTGAATTCCTGTACAATTCACATGCGATTCTGCGTGGTATGATTTGAGCCCATTTTGAGTAGGCTGAATCGAACCACATCGCACCAAAGAAGGCGCCTTTTTATGAAAACCAACCATGCGATCTGGTTCAGACAAACACTGCGTTTTGTGACCTTCTTTTGGGGAGTTAACTTTGAATTGACACCTGCAGCAGATCAAAAACACAGTGTGATTGCAATGCAGTGCGGGAAACGCACAGGGATCACAGCGTTTCCTGTACCACATATGTATGAACCAGGGCCAAGGCATGCCACTGATGGCAGCAGAAAGTCCAGCCTGGCTCTGGCATTGGCAGACATGTTGTGATGTCAACTGCTGAATCGGTAAGCTGGTGAGCACCACAACAAGTTTGCCAGTGCCAAGCTGGACTGTCAGTAACAAAAGCAATATAAAATCCACCTTAGCCTCAGTCAACTGTCAGTAACACAATCAATGCAAAATTTAGCCCAGTCAGCCTCAATCACATACTTTGCCAGTTGCCACAGACAGAATCACAGACAGTCTCTCACTGACTCACAATTACCTAGTATAAACAGCAGAATGCCAGCAGCAGCACAGCGGTCTGAGTAGTGGTAAGTCTGAGGACACTCTCTGAGACTAGGCCAGAAGAGAAAGAGGGACATATCTGGACAGGACAGCAGCAGTTCATCCATGTGGGGGGGCCGGCGGCTACACAGCACTTTACAAGCACTCTGCACTCCAGGGCCCAGGCAAAGCTCCTCTCCCAAGCCCAACGTGGGAGTGGCACTTCAAGCCTACGGGAATACATGGTGTGCAGTGGGCAGGACTACACGCACCGCCGGCTTCCACTGTTGTGATGCCTGGTGGTAGATCTGTCAGCCTTCAGCCCAAGCCCGATAGACCAGCCTGGCGGTGTACCACAACATGCTTGCGGGTATGCCTAATGATCTATTACACTTGCTGCAGCGGCATTATTACACTCTGTGTGCCACTGACTGCAGTGCTGCTTGTTGCTGGTGCCACGTGTGGCTGCAGAGCAAGGACACCATGCATTTCATTTTGGCCTTGGGGGGGGTTTGAACGCCCCTGATCTCCCTTATCCTATGCCCCTGATCTCCCTTATCTATGCCCCTGATCTAGACCAACGTTTCTCAACTGCAAGTTCCCCCAACAGGTAATGTTTTCAGGATTTCCATTATTTTCCACTGGTGATTTGATCAGTTTCATTGTCTTAGTAATTACCACAGCCGAGGGAAATCCTGAAAACATGACCTGTTGGGGGTACTTGAGGACTAGAGTTGAAAAACATTGATCTAGATGACCTTATTCTGAAGGACTCCCTTCCACCTTTCTGCAAATGTTCACAAGACTATTCAGATGCTTCAGGCTTTCGGTTGGGTAATGAGCGTTCAAAAATCTGCTCTCCAACCTTCCCTCCACCTCAAATCTTTAGGCCTCATCCTAGACACAGCCCAAGCAAAGGTCTTTCTTCCAGAAAACAAACTGGTCTCTCCCAGATCTCGCGCTTGAGCCTTAAGGCCAAAGAAACATCCCTATGTGAAGTTCTCTATATGTGTTTTGGGCCTCATGGCGGCCTATATCAAGGCTGTTCTATTCACCCAATTGCATTCAAGGCCTCTCCAATACAACATCTTGTTGGCATGAAACCAACACGCTCATTCACTTGACCTCCCTATGCTTCTTTCCAGCCAATCAAGGAACTCCTTAGCCTGGTGGATTGCCAACCCAGTCTTGACAATGGGTAAAGTCCTACCTTCCATATCAATGGAAAGTGATAAAGTGATAGGTATTTAGTTACATAGTTGGTTGGATAAAGGCACCAGTCCATCCAGTTGAACCTGTGTGTGTGTTTGTGTGTGTGTGTTTGTGTGTGTGTGTTTGTGTGTGTGTGTTTGTGTGTGTGTGTTTGTGTGTGTGTGTGTTTGCTACTATCATTTTCCATATTTCTGTACATTGCGTTTGCTAAAAAACACATCTAGAAGTTTTTAGAATTTATCTACATTCCCCACCGACACCACCAACTCTGGAAGGGAGTTCCACATCCTTACTGCTCTAACAGTAAGTAAAGAACCCCTTATGCTTGAACCGCCTCTCGTCCAGCTTCATTGTGTTGTGCATACCTTCTTTAGGTACCTTAGGTTAAATAGTTTCTTCCCAATGCTACAGTCATCATTTAAAGATTTCCTTCTCACGACCGCCTCTTCTCCAGGAGGAATACGTTTACTTTTTTGATCTCATAACTAAGGTCAATCAGCCCCTTATTAGCTTTTTTGCCCTTCTCTGGACCCTCTCCAGTTCATGGATATCCTTCCTAAGAATTGGTTACTCAATCTGGACCACATACTAAATGTGGGTTAAACAGAGTTTTGTAAAATGGTAGAACTATAGTTTTATATCTTGCGTAAATATCCTTTTTAAAGTGTTTAAGGCATTTTTATAAGTCTATGTCAGCCCCTCTAATAGAGGCTGGCATAGCACACTATGTAAGTAATTTAAAAAAATGAGTGTTGTAAATACCGATTTTGAGCTGTCTTCAGGCCGGTCACGTGACTTACGGCCACTTTACAAATATGATGGCTGTGTCCTTTAAGGGACGCAGAGAGAAGAACTTTAGGGCACAAAAATCCAATTTTAAGCTTCAGCTTTAATGAAATAGCTGATTCTACTAGTAGAAGGAATGCATCAAGCTAGAAATAGGTTTTTCCGTCATTTGATGGCGGATAGAAATTAGATGGGGCTTTACCAGTGCTTTGCTAAACTGTTGCAGGTGTTACCTTTTCCAGAAACAAATGATCTGCCTCTTCATTAGTCACATGTATACTTGGCTTAGTTAGTCGTTTACACTTGTGTTGTCTGTGAAAAGTTGGCAGCTGACAGGCGTTTTAGCCTCCTGATAGTCTTTTGTTTTGTTTTGTTTTTGACAGCCAAATGGGCTTTTTACAGGACATACCCATCCATGACAGAGGTGAATAAGTGCAGCGCTGAAATGAGTAGTCTCAGAACTAACTGGGACTATAACTGTGTGTGAGAAATAAACGTAAACTTAATACCAATACACAAATTATAATAAACCATTGGAATATATAAAGAAAAATGTCCTTAGTGTTAAAAAAGAACAGTCCTTGGAAGAGTATTCGAACTCTCAAACTAACTGGGACTATAACTGTGTATGAAAAATAAATGTGCTATTCAGGCAAACCAATACACAGAATATAAAAAACCATTGAAATAGTTAGTCTAAAAAAATTGAAGTGTCCTTAGTGTTGAGAATGAACAATCATTAAGAGTATTCCAACTCTCAAACATTAATTTAAAATAAAAAGGGTGATAATAATCCAAAAAAAAGAGTGACAAACTGAGCCTTGACGTGCGTACTAATACACATAGTGCCAAAAGAATTGATAGGAGATCCACCACCGAGAACTTCAAAGGCTTTACCGGAGGGATTGAACTCAGGTAGGTGTACACCTAGTGAGTCGATCAGGCTTGTGGTATAGTGAACCCAAAGGAGGCTACCTCTGCAGACATGACCTCCAGGGAAATGGTAGATTCAAAGCAATGGACCTCAGATGGTATTTTGGGTCGATGAGCCCAAACGGATGATTAGTAAAAGTTTTTATAGAGGTCACATGGCTTGATTCCATGAGGAAACTGACAAATATTTATTATAAAAACGGAGAAGTTACACTCGCATTTCTGAAGGTAAAAAGACAGTGGCATCAGCAGAACCCCTGACACGTTTTGTCTTAGACGACATCTGGGGTGCTGATCCACTGTAACCACTGCCTATAATAAATGGATACCCCCGTAATGAACTGTGGCTCCAATAAGGTGACAGCATAAACTAGTGCTGACTTCCGGGTAAACAAGATGGCGCCGCCGCGTGTGGTTCAAGCCTCATTCTGGAAAAAACGGGAGCCGGAAGTGACATAACTGCCGAACAGTGCGCACTTCCGGTAACCAGAACAATGGCGGCGCTGCATATGAGTCAAATCCAATCCAGTGTAGGACTCACTAAGGAGAAACAAACCGGAAATGACATCGCCAATGAATGACATAGACCTCCGGGAATAAACAAAATGGCGGCGCCGTATGCGGACCAGTACATTGTATAGGAGCCCGGAAACGGCGTCACTATGAAAATGGAATGGGGGACACAACACATTCTGGTATAAACAAAGAAGTGCGTCACTAAATGTAGGAAATAGGAGATGTGCATCTCACCACCAATCCCCAATGGCGATCCTGTTTAATTCTTGGGAGATTAGTCCCAAAAAATAGAATGAATCAAAATTTGGCAAATAGGACAAGTAAAAGAAATTGCAATATAAACTACCTATAACACCCGAAAGGAAGTGTAATGAACTACACCTCAGAGCTAAAATTCAGAATGGGGCCTCCATATAATGATAGAACAAAATACATGAGATATAATAAAATTTATAAAATGGAATGTAATTATGATATAAAGAAATAATATATTGTGAACACAATATGGTTATAATGATTGCACCCAGAATTCAATAAGTCAGTAGATCATGGTCATGGTGTGATTCCTCGTCAAGCTTGGTAAATGAATGCATTAATATCCCACTCTATGTTTAACCCTAACAGGGAGTGAGACTGTAGTTCATATATCCAGTACGTTTCTAAACGTGAAACTCCCTGAGTCTTGGCCCCTCCCCTCCATTGGGGAACATATTTGTCGATAATGGGAAACTGTGGGATCGCGGGCATGATATTCTCTATAATGCCTAGGCACATGTTTGATATCACCGCTTTTGATCTTGGCAATATGCTCACCTGCCCAAACGGAAAACGCACATATCGTGCGACCCACATATTGTTTACTGCAAGGGCAGGTGATCATATAAACAACATGTCTGGTGGCACAGGTACAGAATGTTTTGATGGGATAAATTTGGTTGGTAACATTTGATTTGAATTCTAGAGTTTTACGTCTCCCACAAGTGTTGTATTGACATACTACACACTTCTTACAGGGAAAATAACCCACCAGGTTATGGAAAAATGAAGGACGTACTGGAGGATTAATGATGTTGGGGGCAATTTTACCTCGTAAGGAAGGAGCCCCCCTGAAGATGACTTTTGCTTGTTCAGGTAGAATTGAACCCAAAATGCGATAATTTCTGAGTATGTTCCAGTGACGATTAATGATGGCTTTCATGTCCCTATGTTGAACTGAAAACGACGTGAGCATGGAGCATTTAAAAGACTCGTCTGGTTCAAGTGGGGGTTTCTTAATCAATAGGGAACCCCTATTGATTCCTACAACATTTTGTAGTTCTGAATCTACTACGATTGGATCATATCCCTTCTCGATAAATCTCTGTTTTAGTGTCAAAGCTTGGACCAGAAAGGTGTCTACATTGGTACAATTTCTACGCAGCCTCAAAAATTGGCTGCGAGGAACTGAATGTAGCCAAGATCTATGATGGGTATAAAACTGTTCCAATCTGTGGTTTTGAAATATGTTTGAAACTTAAATTGACGTGAACTAATCACAATCTCTAGATCTAAAAAATGAATTTTAGTGGAACTAAACTCGTATGACAGAGATACCTCGATCGTTCTGGTTCTGAAAAGTAAATAATTACTTTAGAGACTCTGGGGAGCCATCCCATAGGAGGAGGATGTCAATATATCTGGCCCACAGAACCAATGAAGGTCTGTATTCAGAATAGATGACATCCTCCTTTCACTTGGCCATAAACAAATTTGCGAAACTGGGGGCAAATTTTTCCCCCAATTGCTACGCCTTGCTCCTGCAGAAAAAAAACTTTTGATCAAACCAGAAGTAGTTGTGTTTTGTGGCGAATTCTAATAGTTCAATGATATAACTACTTTTTCTCCCTGTAAGAGAAAGGTCTCGGCCTAAAAAATGAGTGACCGCCTCAATACCAAATACATGAGGGATACAGATGTACAATGATGCCACATCTGCAGTGGCCAGTATGTAATCACCCCGTATAGCTATACTTTCTAATAGTTTGATGTCCTTGGTATCTTTGAGATAACATGGAGTTTGCTTCACCAGAGGTTGAAGGTAGAAATCGATGTAACGACTGATGAGGGACATAACGGAGTCTATGCCACTCACGATTGGTCGTCCAGGTGGATGAGTGGAATCCTTATGGATTTTGGGCAGATGATATATTGTCGGAATTCTGGGTGCAATTGGTACCAAAAATGCCCTCCCTTTTTTATTTAAAAACTGTTTATTGAGTCCCTTGGTGACTAATTTGTCTAATTTCTTTTTAAATTGGATCGTAGGATTACTCTGGAATTTTTTGTGTCCTGATCACTGAGGATCCCATACATTTCATTAACATAATCGGATTTGTCCATTACGACAATACCACCTCCCTTGTCATCTGGACGGACCACTAGGTCCGTCCTATCGCACAGTGACCTTAAGACCTGCCTTGGGTAAGGGGTGGCTATGAAATTTCTTAGAAGGGAGTGTAGCTAAGTCTTTTAACATTAAATCTCTAAATATAGTGACAGCTGGAGCCCAGGTACATGGGGACTGAACAAAGGCTTTGACAGTCCAGAGTGTACCGTCCCTGACGTAGCGGCTCGTTGGAAATTATGAGAAGTGTTAGATACAAGATAACGCTGAATGTTGATTTTTCTAAAAAAAAAATGGTGAATATCAATAAACGTATTGAATTTATTTAACTTTCTTGGAGGGGCAAATTTTAAGCCTTTATCCAAAATCGTTAGTTCTTCAGTGGTCAGTTCTTTGGTGCTAAGATTGAAAACTCCTTTGCCTATCAAACTCTTCTTTTTTCTCTGAGTTCTCCTCCGCCCTCTGGAACCTCTCTTGGGTCTGAAGACCTTTTTCTCCCTTGTACGTCCTGATGAAAATCCTGCTTCCCATGTGTATTGTGGTCATATTGACTCTGACCCTGTGGGAATCGGTCATATTCATTCCTCGTATACATTTGGTCCTCACTATTGTAGGTGTCGTAGAGGGGGGGAAATCTATTGCGAGTACTAACTGGAGGATAATTGTAATACCGAGAATCAGTATCATGGGGGGTTGGATAATCCTTGAATCTCCTAGGAGAATCATTGTAAACTTGATTACCCTGTTCATAGTGGTAGGGAACTCTAGAATCCCACTGATTACCTCTAAAACGGCCTTGCCCCCTCTCTTATTAGGATTGTTGCCTCCCCCTCTATGTGACTGGGGTGGAGTATGGTAGCTGGGGTGTCTACCTCTCTGTGGACCTGGATGACCTCTGTAGTCATATGAATTCCCCATGGGTGTATTCTGTGCATTGGTTTACCTGAATAGCGCATTTATTTTTCATACACAGTTATAGTCCCAGTTAGTTTGAGAGTTGGAATACTCTTGAAGGACTGTTCTTTTTTAACACTAAGGACATTTTTCTTTATATATTCCAATGGTTTATTATAATTTGTGTATTGGTATTAAGTTTACCTGACTAGCACATTTATTTCTCACACACAGTTATAGTCCCAGTTAGTTCTGAGACTACTCATTTCAGCGCTGCACTTATTCACCTTTACGTTATACTTAGCAGCCAGCACAGCAGAAGATCAATTTGCAATCTTTTTTTAAGGACAGCGCAGTATATGTGTTTCCCATTTTTACATCCACGACAAAGAACATAGAGTTTGGCTTGCAAATGCGGGACAGGCCATTCCCTTGAATAGGTAATCAGCGGTACTACCGGCCAACGTGACGGGATATTATTTTTGCAACGCCACACAGCATTGCAGCTGCTGCATGTGTATACCCCCATACTGTTGTCCTTGCAGGTAAAATGCAGCTCAACCTCCTAGTTATACTACCCCCCAACCACAAGTGTAGCACTGAAGACATTGTATAAAAATTGTATTTGGAGCGGCATAGTTTCTTTCCCCACAAAATACACTTGTGGGGAAATTACAGAGGGAATTGTGATGCCATCCTTTTTCTCTGTTTAGTACACTAGGGCCTCATGCACACCAAGCATTTTCTCAGCTCCTGTGAATGCCTTCCTGAGAAAAGCTGCTTTAAAAATGTGTAAGAGCTGTGTATTGCACACGCGCCTATGCACATTAATCCATTCTTTTGCGTCTAGTATTTATGTGCATTCTGCTTTTTTTATCTGCCTAAAATCTCCCCTCCTGCGCAGGTGATACTCTGTTTTTTTTTTTTTGCGCCTGTAATCATCTGTGTGCATGGGCTAACATAGAGTTGCGTTTACAGCCATGAAAAAACTGCCAAACACCTGTAAAAGCAGCATTTTTTTTTTTTTTTTTTTTTTTTTTTTTAAGCCTAGTGTTCATGAACCCTAATAAGTATTCAGTGGTGACAGCTTTCGATGCACATAGTTCTAGTTAGTCAGGTTGAAAAAAGACACAAGTTCATCCAGTTCAACCATAAAAAAACAAACAAAAATTAAATAATATCATACAATCCCATATACCCAATCTACACCCACAGTTGATCCAGAGGAAGGCGAAAAACCCCAGCAGAGCATGATCCAATTTGCTACAGCAGGGGAAAAATTCCCCCGAGAGGCAATCGGATTTTCCCTGGATCAACTTTAACTATAAATGTTAGTACTCAGTTATATTATGTAAATTTAGGAAAGAATCCAGGCTTTTCTTAAAGCAATCTACTGAGCTGGCCAGAACCACCTCTGCAGGGAGTCTATTCCACATTTTCACAGCTCTTACTGTGAAGAAACCTTTCCGTATTTGGAGATGAAATCTCTTTTCCTCTAGACGTAAAAAGTGCCCCCTTGTCCTCAGTGTTGACCGTAAAGTGAATAACTCAACACCAAGTTCACTATTATGGACCCTTATATATTTGTACATGTTGATCATACCCCCCCTTAATCTCCTCTTCTCAAGAGTGAATAAATTCAGTTCCTCTCATCTTTCCACAGGGAAAGAACAAATACGAGGTCATCTTTTAAAGTTGCTTAGTATGTCTTGGTATAGTGAAATAAAGAATGTGTTTAAAATACTTTTCCTTTCAACTGAGCTGTACCATGTTTATATATTTCAGATTATGGTTCTGCCAAAAATAGCAGGTTTGTTCTCCATGTTCCTTTCAGATCCAGTGTGGTTGGTAAATCAACATGCATTAGAGACATTCACTCGGTTTGCTGAGGTATATGTTGCATTTATTAATAGCTTTTATGTGAATAAAATGTAGTAGCTCCTAAAGTAATAAAGTTTTCTAAAAATAACAAACATGTCAGACTTGCCTGCTCTGTAAAGTGGTTTTACACAGAGCAGCCAACATCCTTTTGATTGTGTATCTTTTACTTCAGCAAGTTCAACCTTGTGGGTTATCAGTTATAAAGTGGAGACAATTGATATGCAAATTATGAAGCAAATCTAGTATGAATGAGTCCTGTTCTTTGATACATTTAGGTTTGGAGAGATACTTGTTGGAGGATGCAAGCAAACATTTATTATATTGCACATTACCAATTCCTAGATGTGATGGCTGCATTAGTTTCCTTTTTTAGGCTTGCTTTCTTTTATTTTCATCTGGTGAAACACCTAGCAAGTCTGTTGTTTTTCACAAAATCAAGCTCTCAAGCAGAATGTATAAGTATACTGGTGAAACTCGAAAAATTAGAATATCGTGCAAAAGTTCATTTATTTCACTATTGCAACTTAAAAGGTGAAACTAATATATGAGATAGACTCATTACATGCAAAGCAAGATAGTTGAAGCCGTGATTTGTCATAATTGTGATGATTATGGCTTACATCTCATGAAAACCCCAAATCCACAATCTCCGAAAATTTGAATATTATGAAAAGGTGCAATATTCTAGGCTCAAAATGTCCCACTCTAATTGGCTAATTAAGCCATAACACCTTCAATGGGTTCCTGAGCCTTTAAATGGTCTCTCAAACTGGTTCAATAGGAATCACAATCATGGGAAAGATTGCTGACCTGACAGTTGTGCAGAAAACCATTATTGACACCATCCATAAGGAGGGAAAGCCTCAAAAGGTAATTGCAAAAGAAGTTGGATGTTCCCAAAGTGCTGTATCAAAGCACATTAATAGAAAGTTATGTGGAAGGGAAAAGTGTGGAAGAAAAAGGTGCACAAGCAGCAGGGATGACCGCAGCCTGGAGAGGATTTTTAGGAAAAGGCCATTGGAAAGTGTTGGGGACTTTCACAAGGAGTGGACTGAGGCTGGAGTCAGTGCATCAAGAGCCACCACACACAGATGGATCCTGGACATGGGCTTCAGATGTTGTATTCCTCTTGTCAAGCCACTCCTGAACAACAAACAACGTCAGAAGCGTCTTACCTGGGCTAAAGAAAAACAGACCTGGTCTGTTGCTCAGCGGTCCAAAGTCCTCTTTTCTGATGAGCACAAATTTTGCATCTCATTTGGAAACCAAGAACCCAGAGTATGGAGGAAGAATGGAGAGGCACACACTGCAAGATGCTTAAAGTCCACTGTGAAGTTTCCACAGTCTGTTGATTTGGGGAACCATGTCATCTGCTGGTGTTGGTCCACTGTGCTTCAATAAGTCCAGGGTTAACGCAGCCGTCTACCAGGAGATTTTGGAGCACTTCATGCTTCCTTCCGCAGACGAGCTCTATGGGGATGCTGACTTCATTTTCCAACAGGACTTGGCATTTACCCACACTGCCAAAAGCACCAAAACCTGGTTCAATGACCGTGGGATTACTGTACTTGATTGGCCAGCAAACTCGCCTGACCTGAACTCCATAGAGAATCTATGGGGCATTGCCAAGAGAAAGATGAGACATGAGGCCGAATAATGCAGAAGAGCTGAAGGCCGCTATTGAAGCATCCTGGTCTTCCATAACACCTCAGCAGTGCCACAGGCTGATAGCTTGCTTCCATGCCACGCTGCTTTGAGGCAGTAATTGCTGCAAAAGGGGTCCAAACCAAGTACTGAGTACATATGCATGCTTCTACTTTTCAGAGGTCCGATATTGTTCTATGTACAATCCTTGTTTTATTGATTGCATGTAATATTCTAATTTTCTGAGATTGTGGATTTGGGGGTTTCATGAGCTGTAAGCCATAATCATCACAATTATGACAAATCACGGCTTGAACTATCTTGCTTTGCATGTAATGAGTTTATCTCATATATTCGTTTCACCTTTTAGGTTGCATTAGTGAAATAAATGAACTTTTGCAGGATATTCAAATTTTTCGAGTTTCATCTGTACATGGATGAGACAAACCACTTAACACTGGCAGGGGTGATTAAAATGATCAGATTTTATTTATTCATGCAAAACCTTTATTCCAAAAAAAAAAAAACACTGTTTACTATTACTGTGGTTATAAAGTGTGAGTTTGGCCTCAATTTGTTACTGTACCTAAATCTTCTTATACATTTAACACTACCCTCCCCCACAGACTGACAATGCTTTTGTCTGCTGTGCCTCATGTGCTCATTCCTCCAGAGTTGTGTGTCACTAATAAAGGAGGGGTGTTACTGGCTTCTTGGGAGACAAAGAAAAGGAATGAGCCACCATATCTAATGTTTGGTAAGCTGCAATATAATACATTTTTGGTTTAGGGTTTAATGCCGCTTTCATTTACTGACCAAGTACAAGCATATAGATAATGAGTTCTGACGTTCTTTGCTGCAGGCATGTTACGAGTATGTTACTGATGTATTAAAGCCAGACAGCAACTATAACTAACACTTTCATTAGTGTGCCAAGAATGGCAGCCTCTATATTTCCTTCATGACATCTATACTTCAAAAAAATACAGTATATCAAAATGGATTTACCCTTTTTCATCCTTTGAATCTTTTTGACAGAAATATTTATAATTTTTGTTTTCCATTTTTTTCATGTATTGAACTGTTCCTTTATGACACTTCTGTGCAGTCAAATAGTGAACAAATATTAATGCATAAACTAGTGCAGAGCTACCCCAATATGGTTACCCAAATAAAGAAAATAATTATTAGGCCTCATGCACACTGGACGCATTTTGACGTTTTTACAGCAGCTGTTTTTGGCTGTAGACTTTTTTTTTCTACAGTCAGTAAACTCTCCATGTTATCCTATGTGTCAATGCACACACAGGCAGTTATCAGCAGTTTTGGGCAGTGGCGTTTTTTGAGCAGTAAAAAAAATCTAGTGCGTTCTGAGACATTTTTTAGCTGTAAAAACGCTCTAGCGCTGATAAACGTTGAAAAACGCTTCTCACCAGCGTTTTTGGACATTTTTGGTTTATTGAAAAAAATAAATTGCTAACGCGGAAAAACGCTAAAAAACGCTATTGCAAAAACGTTGAAAAACTTGTTGCAAAGCTACTGGCGGTTTTATAACGTTATTTAAACTTGCAGTGTGCATGAGGCCTTAATGTGACAAAGTAAAAAACACTAATGTAATCCCCAAAAACATATACAGGCAGTCCCTGGGTTACAAACAAGATGGGGTCTGTAGGTTTGTTCTAAAGTGATTGTAAAGGTTTGTGTGTTTTTTTTTGTTTTTTTTAAATAACAAACATGTTATACTTGCCTGCTCTGTGCAAGGGTTTTTGCACAGAGCAGCCCCGATCCTACTCTTCTGGGGTCCCCGGGTGGCACTCATGGCTCCTCCCCCTCATCGGGTGCCTCCACGGAGCGCTGCTTTCCATGGGGGTGTTTCGTCAGATTAGGTGACCCGTCAGATTTTGTAACGGAAGTGACGTTCCGTTGTCACCATCTTGCTACACCCCCACTCATCCACAGTAAGGATACAGTGAGAAGGTGGCAAGCGGGCATCTTGTTACACCCACCGGAGTCTTGCATTTCACACTTATTTTTAACACTAAACTCTGCTTATATAGTGAAATTCAGTATTTTTTAAGCCGTAAGACTATTTTGATGTTGATTTTTCAAAGCAGCAGTGTTCTGTCATATTAGCAAACCTGTGAGATCTGCAGGCTCGCCGCTGCTTTTAAAATTCAACATCTAAACAGTCAGACAGGGTTTTAAATACTGTATTTCACTATATAAGCTCAGTTTACTATAATAAACAGCCTTAAAAAACTTGAATTAAAAGTTCAGATAAAAACTGCAGCAGCGCTACGGACAAATGTTCATAAGTGCGTCTTCTATATATTTGACCATATCGGTGGTGTGGATAGTGAACAGTGAGTCTGGTTGATTGATTCCAATTCTAGTTTCTGTGCTTCTTTCACCAAAGTGTAATACACCACGTGGGGGGTAGGAAAGCCCCTGCAGGGGATGCACTCACCAGATATCAAATCAATATGAGCAGAATTAAACAATCCTCCTTCAGTCAGAAACTCTCCTTTGTCACACTCCTTATTTATATGGTGATGCTCACATGTGTAGGGGAAAGAAACAACACCACATAGAGTAGTACTGTTCGGACAATTTATTTATTAAAAAAATTCCCCCTTTATGTCCCCTTTACAATTCTGCGTACCATATACAAAAAATCGACAGGCGTTTAAATATTGAGCACATTAGAGCGCTGAGACTTGCCCTTGTTGAGTGCCCATGTAAAATTCCTTTCTGGCTTTCTCTCCTTATTTGGGCAGATCAGTCAGCGCCTGCAGCGTCACTTCCTGGTAGGCTTGGTAAGCTGGTCTCGTCCTGACGTTTCGTCAATATCTGACTTCTTCTGAGGACGTGACCAGTTACCACAGCCCCAGGATTAAAAAGCACAGAAGTCCCGCCCACTATTCTGCCGCCGGGTTCTCCGTCGCGCGCGTGCGTCATCACGCATGCGCACTCGGGGATCCGCGTCTTGTGTGGTTGTGGGCGGAAGTGTTCCATCCATGTACCGAGATTGTGTTGCCCTCATTGGCCCGCACATCATGCCTTCTGTTCATTGGATGGTCTGTGTCATATGGAGTCGACACAGGCAAGTCCTGGATAAGTCTAATCCCTTACTAAGGAATATCTATTTCCGCGAACCTCTGCTTGCACCCGGAACATAATACGGTTCACATATAGTTTTCATATATATGCTAAAACACTATATGCTACTGATCTGATAAATGATGCACACCATAGCCGTAATTAGTTAGGCTGATTTCGACGATGCTGCACGTTCTGTTGTGTCATTCTCATACACAATATGTGATGTGGTCAGAGATTTCTATTGTGACACACCGCTAAGCGCCTGCAGTCAATGGGTCACATCAAAGATCACAACAGCATCCTGACACTAAATATACATTCTTCTACAGAAATCCATATACAATGTATGAAAATTCCTTACACAAGTAAACCAAACGCAGCAAACTTTTGAAAAAAATATATATAAACTATCCACTTGTACACACATGTATAAACGTCCCTAATAGACACCCAAACGAACGAATAACACTGAATAAATATGTATAAATACATATCTATAAAAATCAGTGATAGATAAATGTATATAAAATATCATAATTATAGATAAAATAGGTAAAATAGGGCCCAAGTCCTGTGCAAAGAGATATAAATAATTCATAGAGACTAAAAGGGTAAAAAAAGTCGCTATAAAATTGCTATAAAATATATATGATCCATATTAAAAAATATATAAAAAAATACATATTTTAAATCACAATGTAAACCTCAAAGATGCACCTGATTAACATTAGAACATCACCATATAACTCTGATAACATCCTGAGCCATCGAATCCATTAGTTCAGGATGTAACTTGGGTTCAATGCACCCACTGGGTTTAAAAAGATAGGTGACTAACCATTCCTATACTGTCCCACCATCCTGTCTAAGGTAGGGCGTAGGGATGGTGGTGATAAGTTCTGTTTTCTTGGTGGTCCCCATTCTCGTGATCCCGTACCCCATTTTAAGGATTGAAGTAGGCTGTGAGCTTATAATCACAGGAGATGACTTCAGATTTAGAGAAACGTGGTAATAATAATACAGGTCAGTTAATTAATTGGACCAAAAATCAAACTGTATAAAAAAAAATTAAAAAAAATTAGACTGTATAAAAAAATTAATTAACTATCTGCAGAATGAGGAGAACCGGCAACCGTACTGGTCCCCCTTGGTTCATCACGAGTCACTTATAAAGCAATTGATGTCCAGTTCAACGTTAAGGCCCTTTGGTACCAAAACATCCGTTAAAAAGATCCATTTAGTTTCCTTCTTTGAGAGTTCTCGTACTTTGTGTGATCCTCTCCAGTTTGGTTCTAGGCATTCTATGCCCCAAAACTCGAGCCCTGAGGCATCCTGGTCATGCTTCAGTTTAAAGTGTAGTGACACATTATGATCTTTAAATCCGATCTTTATATTGTGTATATGCTCCGCTATTCTGATCCGTAACAGTCTTTTGGTGCGCCCTATATAAAGAAGACCACATGGACATTTTAGAGCGTACACTACAAAACTGCTGTTGCACGTGATGAACTGTTCGATGGCAAATTGCTGCTGGTTGGAAGGTGATATAAAATTTTCCAGACCTCTTAATGGTCGTGCTACTTCCCTACATGCTTTGCACTTCCTACATGCATAGAAGCCAGTCTGATTCCAAAATGTCTGAGGCTTACTTGGAGGGTCGAGAATTTTTTTAACAACTCGATCTCCATAATTGGGTGCTTTTCGGTATATAAACTGAGGCTTCACAGGCAATACAGGGCACAATTTTTTGTCAAGTAATAATATATGCCAGTGTTTGTTAAAAATTGCCTCCACTTCCCTGTATTGTGTATGGAATTGGGATATAAAACCCCATTCCTTGGTATTATTTCCACCCGGAATAAGTTTAGGTTTGGACTGTAAAGTTGTTTCCCTGGGTACAAGTGCCACTTCCTCTACGATCTTTTGTAGGATTTCTGGAGCGTAACCTTTTGCCTTAAATCTGTCGGTCAACACATTTGCTTGTGTGAAGAAATTGTTATTATCAGAGCAATTGCGTTTCACTCGCATGATTTGGCCTTTTGGAATGTTCTTTAGCCATTGTGGATGATGTCCACTTGTTGTTGGCAGGTAACTGTTTCTGTCTGTTGGCTTAAAATAGACCTTAGTGCACAGTTCCAGGTTTTGGCGGTATACGGTAACATCCAAGAAATTGATTGTTTCTTTATTCCATTCGGAGGTTAATCTGATATTGTTTCTGTTCATATTTAAAACCTTTAAAAATTCCTGTAGTGACTCAACCGGCCCATCCCAAATTAAAAACAGATCATCTATAAAACGTTTATAAAAAATCAGTTCACCCCGTCTGTTTTTAAAAATCACTTTGTCCTCCCATTCCGCCATAAAAAGGTTTGCGATACTGGGGGCAAACTTGGCCCCCATCGCAACCCCCCTTTGTTGCAAATAAAATTTATTGGCGTACCAAAAATAGTTATGCGATAGACAAAAGTTCAGGGCATGGCCGATGAATACTTTTTGGTTATGTGGTAGGTCCTCCCTCTTACTTAAGGCCCAGTTCAGGGCCAGTAATGCATCATCATGTTGAATGATTGAGTAGAGGGAGGACACATCCGCCGTTACTAGTAAAATTTCTTGGTTTTCATTCGTTCTGACGTTATGTAGACAATTCAGAAAGTCCTTGGTGTCTCTCAGGTATGCTTGTGTAGATCTCACACTCTGCTGTAGGAATGTGTCTAGGTACTGTCCAATTCTTGATGCAACAGAATCTATACTGTTAACAATCGGTCTAGGTGGTGGGTTGGTGGAGTCTTTTATGAATTTTAGGTAATGTATATATCGTTGGGATTTTGCTGCTGGTTGGTACGAGGTAGTGTCTTTCTTTTTCTGATAATACTCCCAACTTAGTGCCTATACCTACTAGTATTGCTAGCTGTTTACTGAAGGCTTGCGTTGGGTCTTTATCTAAGACCTTATACGTAATTTCATCCGCCAGCATCTCTGTGATCTGTGTATGATACATTTCTTTCGTTAATATGACGACGCCACCCCCTTTATCAGCTGGCCTGATGATAATATCCTTCCTTTTTTCCAATGCATCAATTCCCTCCTGAATATGTTTGAGGTTTATATTCTTTTTGGGTGTCAATTGGTGTAGGTCCCGTATGAGTAAACCCTTAAACACCTCCACCTGGTGATTAGGATTATTCAGGGGATTGAACAGTGACTTGTTTCTTAATCCACTATTTACAGCCACCATAGGGTTAGTTTCAACACTCGTAATTTCTGTGTTTAATCCTACGAAATGTTTCTTTATATTCAGCTTTCTAATATATTTGTGTACATCTATGTATACACTAAATGTATTTATTGGCTGCTTCATTCCGCATTTAAGACCCATATTGAGAATATTAACCTCTTTATGCGTTAGCTCTACTGGACTTAAGTTGTATATACCGTTATTTAGTGGTGCCTCCTTCTTTTTCTGGATCTTCCTTCCTGCCCTACATCCTCTGGTTCTCCGGTCCTTTGGTAAGTATGCTGGGTTGGTTCTCTGGTCCATTGGTTCTGAGGTTGGGGATCTCTCCATTCCTGATCTCTCAGATGCGCTGGGGGGTATTGGGGTTTCCCTCTGTGTGGTGGGAAGCCTCGTCCTCTTCTCTGCCCCCCCCCCCTCCTCTCCCTAAAAAAGGACGGGGTGGTGGAAAATTATGTTGCTCCAATGGTTGGAATTTGTTTTGAGTAGGGACCTGGTATGGGGTATACTGACGATTATTGTATTGTTGATTATTCCCTTGATTGTTTCTTCCTCCACCTCCTCTTGGTTTACCCTTTTTAACTGGAATTGGTGTGGAAAAATATGCAGGTGAGTTCAATTCAATATCGTCATCACTAATAAACCCTCGTACTCTATCCATCAATGTTGTTATTGCCTGATTGATCAAGGGTTCAGTTGACCTTGGTTTTTCTATTAAATTTACGTTCTCTGGGAGGGTTTGTTGCCAAGCATAAATGCTATTGGACTTGAAATCGCCCATATCCCTATGGTATTTTTTGATTTTCTTTTTCTGGGTGTCCTTGTCTACTTTCTCTAGTCTTCTATTCGTTCTAATATTGAAATCAATAATAGGTTGGGTGTCTTTAATAGGGTCCAGCTGTTGTTGTAATGCATTGATTTTGTTCTCCAGTATGGTCATTTTACGCTTCTTTCTTTGTAGGATTAGTTCTTGTAACTTAAAGCCTACACCGTTAAAAAAATCAAACCATTCTTGTATGGAGCCTCCATCATCTAGCCCGTCCTGGGGTACAACTTCCCATCTTAGACTGCGGATGATGATTTTATCTTTTAAATATTGCTCCAGGGTGCATATGTCCCACCATGTCCTAACTTGTTTTTCTAAAATGTTCCCCAACATTGACATGGCTCCATTATAATTCACCTGAGTGGCAATGGGTTCACTATCAGAAAATATTGCATCTATATTGATATTCCTATTACTTAGAAATCTCAGAGCATCCATCGCTGTGGAGTAAAACACACACACTCAATTTGATAAAAGATACTAAAATAACCTGGCCCTCCTTCTTAGTATCACTCTGCGCGTATGGATATGAGCTTTCGAGAGATAAGTAATATGATCAGATGTAATGTATATGATAAAAGCAGCTGCTAAAAAAAAACATAAGTATACAATAATAAACAGCCTTAAAAAACTTGAATTAAAAGTTCAGATAAAAACTGCAGCAGCGCTACTCAGGTGAATTATAATGGAGCCATGTCAATGTTGGGGAACATTTTAGAAAAACAAGTTAGGACATGGTGGGACATATGCACCCTGGAGCAATATTTAAAAGATAAAATCATCATCCGCAGTCTAAGATGGGAAGTTGTACCCCAGGACGGGCTAGATGATGGAGGCTCCATACAAGAATGGTTTGATTTTTTTAACGGTGTAGGCTTTAAGTTACAAGAACTAATCCTACAAAGAAAGAAGCGTAAAATGACCATACTGGAGAACAAAATCAATGCATTACAACAACAGCTGGACCCAATTAAAGACACCCAACCTATTATTGATTTCAATATTAGAACGAATAGAAGACTAGAGAAAGTAGACAAGGACACCCAGAAAAAGAAAATCAAAAAATACCATAGGGATATGGGCGATTTCAAGTCCAATAGCATTTATGCTTGGCAAAAAACCCTCCCAGAGAACGTAAATTTAATAGAAAAACCAAGGTCAACTGAACCCTTGATCAATCCGGCAATAACAACATTGATGGATAGAGTACGAGGGTTTATTAGTGATGACGATATTGAATTGAACTCACCTGCAAATTTTTCCACATCAATTCCAGTTAAAAAGGGTAAACCAAGAGGAGGTGGAGGAAGAAACAATCAGCGGAATAATCAACAATACAATAATCGTCAGTATACCCCATACCAGGTCCCTACTCAAAACAAATTCCAACCATTGGAGCAACATAACAATTTTCCACCACCCCGTCTTTTTTTAGGGAGAGGAGGGGGGGCAGAGAAGAGGACGAGGCTTCCCACCACACAGAGGGAAACCCCAATACCCCCCAGCGCATCTGAGAGATCAGGAATGGAGAGATCCCCAACCTCAGAACCAATGGACCAGAGAACCAACCCAGCATACTTACCAAAGGACCGGAGAACCAGAGGATGTAGGGCAGGAAGGAAGATCCAGAAAAAGGAGGCACCACTAAATAACGGTATATACAACTTAAGTCCAGTAGAGCTAATGCATAAAGAGGTTAATATTCTCAATATGGGTCTTAAATGCGGAATGAAGCAGCCAATAAATAAATTTAGTGTATACATAGATGTACACAAATATATTAGAAAGCTGAATATAAAGAAACATTTCGTAGGATTAAAAACAGAAAATACGAGTGTTGAAACTAACCCTATGGTGGCTGTAAATAGTGGATTAAGAAACAAGTCACTGTTCAATCCCCTGAATAATCCTAATCACCAGGTGGAGGTGTTTAAGGGTTTACTCATATGGGACCTACACCAATTGACACCCAAAAAGAATATAAACCTCAAACATATTCAGGAGGGAATTGATGCATTGGAAAAAAGGAAGGATATTATCATCAGGCCAGCTGATAAAGGGGGTGGCGTCGTCATATTAACGAAAGAAATGTATCATACACAGATCACAGAGATGCTGGCGGATGAAATTACGTATAAGGTCTTAGATAAAGACCCAACGCAAGCCTTCAGTAAACAGCTAGCAATACTAGTAGGTATAGGCACTAAGTTGGGAGTATTATCAGAAAAAGAAAGACACTACCTCGTACCAACCAGCAGCAAAATCCCAACGATATATACATTACCTAAAATTCATAAAGACTCCACCAACCCACCACCTAGACCGATTGTTAACAGTATAGATTCTGTTGCATCAAGAATTGGACAGTACCTAGACACATTCCTACAGCAGAGTGTGAGATCTACACAAGCATACCTGAGAGACACCAAGGACTTTCTGAATTGTCTACATAACGTCAGAACGAATGAAAACCAAGAAATTTTACTAGTAACGGCGGATGTGTCCTCCCTCTACTCAATCATTCAACATGATGATGCATTACTGGCCCTGAACTGGGCCTTAAGTAAGAGGGAGGACCTACCACATAACCAAAAAGTATTCATCGGCCATGCCCTGAACTTTTGTCTATCGCATAACTATTATTGGTACGCCAATAAATTTTATTTGCAACAAAGGGGGGTTGCGATGGGGGCCAAGTTTGCCCCCAGTATCGCAAACCTTTTTATGGCGGAATGGGAGGACAAAGTGATTTTTAAAAACAGACGGGGTGAACTGATTTTTTATAAACGTTTTATAGATGATCTGTTTTTAAATTGGGATGGGCCGGTTGAGTCACTACAGGAATTTTTAAAGGTTTTAAATATGAACAGAAACAATATCGGATTAACCTCCGAATGGAATAAAGAAACGATCAATTTCTTGGATGTTACCGTATACCGCCAAAACCTGGAACTGTGCACTAAGGTCTATTTTAAGCCAACAGACAGAAACAGTTACCTGCCAACAACAAGTGGACATCATCCACAATGGCTAAAGAACATTCCAAAAGGCCAAATCATGCGAGTGAAACGCAATTGCTCTGATAATAACAATTTCTTCACACAAGCAAAAGTGTTGACCGACAGATTTAAGGCAAAAGGTTACGCTCCAGAAATCCTACAAAAGATCGTAGAGGAAGTGGCACTTGTACCCAGGGAAACAACTTTACAGTCCAAACCTAAACTTATTCCGGGTGGAAATAATACCAAGGAATGGGGTTTTATATCCCAATTCCATACACAATACAGGGAAGTGGAGGCAATTTTTAACAAACACTGGCATATATTATTACTTGACAAAAAATTGGGCCCTGTATTGCCTGTGAAGCCTCAGTTTATATACCGAAAAGCACCCAATTATGGAGATCGAGTTGTTAAAAAAATTCTCGATCCTCCAAGTAAGCCTCAGACATTTTGGAATCAGACTGGCTTCTATGCATGTAGGAAGTGCAAAGCATGTAGGGAAGTAGCACGACCATTAAGAGGTCTGGAAAATTTTATGTCACCTTCCAACCAGCAGCAATTTGCCATCGAACAGTTCATCACGTGCAACAGCAGTTTTGTAGTGTACGCTCTAAAATGTCCATGTGGTCTTCTTTATATAGGGCGCACCAAAAGACTGTTACGGATCAGAATAGCGGAGCATATACACAATATAAAGATCGGATTTAAAGATCATAATGTGTCACTACACTTTAAACTGAAGCATGACCAGGATGCCTCAGGGCTCGAGTTTTGGGGCATAGAATGCCTAGAACCAAACTGGAGAGGATCACACAAAGTACGAGAACTCTAAAAGAAGGAAACTAAATGGATCTTTTTAACGGATGTTTTGGTACCAAAGGGCCTTAACGTTTAACTGGACATCAATTGCTTTATAAGTGACTCGTAATGAACCAAGGGGGACCAGTACGGTTGCCGGTTCTCCTCATTCTGCAGATAGTTAATTAATTTTTATACAGTCTAAATTTAAAAAAAAAAAATTTATACAGTTTGATTTTTGGTCCAATTAATTAACTGACCTGTATTATTATTACCACGTTTCTCTAAGTCTGAAGTCATATCCCGTGATTATAAGCTCACAGTCTACTTCAATCCTTAAAATGGGGTACGGGATCACGAGAATGGGGACCACCAAAAAAACAGAACTTATCACCACCATCCCTACGCCCTACCTTAGACAGGATGGTGGGACAGTATAGGAATGGTTAGTCACCTATCTTTTTAAACCCAGTGGGTGCATTGAACCCAAGTTACATCCTGAACTAATGGATTCGATGGCTCAGGATGTTATCAGAGTTATATGGTGATGTTCTAATGTTAATCAGGTGCATCTTTGAGGTTTACATTGTGATTTAAAATATGTATTTTTTTATATTTTTTTAATATGGATCATATATATTTTATAGCAATTTTATAGCGACTTTTTTTACCCTTTTAGTCTCTATGAATTATTTATATCTCTTTGCACAGGACTTGGGCCCTATTTTACCTATTTTATCTATAATTATGATATTTTATATACATTTATCTATCACTGATTTTTATAGATATGTATTTATACATATTTATTCAGTGTTATTCGTTCGTTTGGGTGTCTATTAGGGACGTTTATACATGTGTGTACATGTGGATAGTTTATATATATTTTTTTCAAAAGTTTGCTGCGTTTGTTTTACTTGTGTAAGGAATTTTCATACATTGTATATGGATTTCTGTAGAAGAATGTATATTTAGTGTCAGGATGCTGTTGTGATCTTTGATGTGACCCATTGACTGCAGGCGCTTAGCGGTGTGTCACAATAGAAATCTCTGACCACATCACATATTGTGTATGAGAATGACACAACAGAACGTGCAGCATCGTCGAAATCAGCCTAACTAATTACGGCTATGGTGTGCATCATTTATCAGATCAGTAGCATATAGTGTTTTAGCATATATATGAAAACTATATGTGAACCGTATTATGTTCCGGGTGCAAGCAGAGGTTCGCGGAAATAGATATTCCTTAGTAAGGGATTAGACTTATCCAGGACTTGCCTGTGTCGACTCCATATGACACAGACCATCCAATGAACAGAAGGCATGATGTGTGGGCCAATGAGGGCAACACAATCTCGGTACATGGATGGAACACTTCCGCCCACAACCACACAGGACGCGGATCCCCGAGTGCGCATGCGTGATGACGCACGCGCGCGACGGAGAACCCGGCGGCAGAATAGTGGGGGGACTTCTGTGCTTTTTAATCCTGGGGCTGTGGTAACTGGTCACGTCCTCAGAAGAAGTCAGATATTGATGAAACGTCAGGACGAGACCAGCTTACCAAGCCTACCAGGAAGTGACGCTGCAGGCGCTGACTGATCTGCCCAAATAAGGAGAGAAAGCCAGAAAGGAATTTTACATGGGCACTCAACAAGGGCAAGTCTCAGCGCTCTAATGCGCTCAATATTTAAACGCCTGTCGATTTTTTGTATATGGTACGCACAATTGTAAAGGGGACATAAAGGGGGAATTTTTTTAATAAATAAATTGTCCGAACAGTACTACTCTATGTGGTTTTGATTCTTTCCCCTACACATGTGAGCATCACCATACAAATAAGGAGTGTGACAAAGGAGAGTTTCTGACTGAAGGAGGATTGTTTAATTCTGCTCATATTGATTTGATATCTGGTGAGTGCATCCCCTGCAGGGGCTTTCCTACCCCCCACGTGGTGTATTACACTTTGGTGAAAGAAGCACAGAAACTAGAATTGGAATCAATCAACCAGACTCACTGTTCACTATCCACACCACCTATATGGTCAAATATATAGAAGACGCACTTATGAACATTTGTCTGTAGCGCTGCTGCAGTTTTTATCTGAACTTTTAATTCAAGTTTTTTAAGGCTGTTTATTATTGTATACTTATGTTTTTTTTTTAGCAGCTGCTTTTATCATATACATTACATCTGATCATATTACTTCTCTCTCGAAAGCTCATATCCATACGCGCAGAGTGATACTAAGAAGGAGGGCCAGGTTATTTTAGTATCTTTTATCAAGCTCAGTTTACTGTTAGAAATAAGTGTAAAATGCAAGACTCCGCTTGCCTCCTTCTCACTGTATCCTTACTGTGGATGTGTGCGGGGTGTAGCATGATGGCGGCGACAGAACCTCACTTCCATTACAAAATCTGACGGGTCGCCTAATCGGACAAAATACCCCCATGGAAAGTGGCTGACTCGGCCACGCCCCCCGCTCTTGTGTCACTGGATTTAATTGACAGCAGAGGGAGCCAACGACTCCCGCTGCTATCAATCTATCCAATGAGGACGGAGACAGCGGCTGGAGTCACTGGGCTTGTGCAAATCGCTGGAATGGATCGCTCAGTTAAGAAAAAGGGGGGGCTCTGGGGGCAGCTGCAGCACAGGTTTTTCGCCTTCATGCATAGAATGCATGAAGGTTAAAAACCTGCAGCCTTTACAACCCCCTTTAAGTTGAATTTGTCTGTAAGTTGAAACAGGTACATTTTTTAGGTGTAGCTCCAGCCCAAAAAAAAGATTTTTAATTTCTTTGGAATAGCATAGGGAACGGTTAACACACCTGTAACATTTGTTTTGTTTTGTTCTCTGTGCCCCTGTTCAGGAGATTTCACCTCATTTTCTGTCCCTATGATAATAGGATTTTGATAATTTTTTTGGGATTGTTTGGGAACCAATGATTTGTGATATAACTTCTGCGGAGACCCCTTTTTCCCATGATAACTCTTGGGAGTGAATTTCCCTTCCTAGGGGTAGATTTCCTCTCACTTCCTGTTGTCTCCCTCCGTTTGTAAGTCAGGTGTTTGTAACCTGGGGACCGCCTGAAATGGCGAAAACCTCATATATATGGGAAATGGTCCTCTAGCAAAGCAAGTTCATAAAGCAACCTGCATACAGCCCTATAAAAAAAGTCTGTGATAAATGGTAGATTCTATCTTCTATACCAATGACACCCCTCTTCCACAAAGTGCAACACACACTTCACCCGGTGTAATTTCAGTCTGCTCACATCGATAATTGACCTCAAGGCTTCCTAATAGGACAAAACAGCTTCAGGTCTGTCTTCTATCTTTATTGTATGATATACATCCACCATAGACCATCATGTTTTGTACCAGAAGCTTGTGATGAGCTGGAAAATTGCTACGTGATATGCAAGTTATTCAAACGGTTTTATGTGAGTGTATTTTTATTCCTTTTTTTAAAGATAAATACATATCTGTCCTACGGTATGTTGTTCATACTTGTATGGTCAATGGTGGATATATGTCAGAGAAATAAAGATAAGACAGAATGATACACCCTCATATAAGAAAAGTTGTTTAGACCTCTTAACCACTTGACCACTGGGCACTTAAACCCCCTTAATAACCAGACCAATTTTCAGCTTTCGGTGCTCTCACATTTTGAATGACAATTACTCAGTCATACAACACTGTACCCATATGAAATTTTTGTCCTTTTTTTCACACAAATAGAGCTTTCTTTTGGTGGTATTTAATCACTGTTGGGTTTTTTATTTTTTGCGCTATAAGAGAAAAAAGACTGAAAATTTTGTAAAAAAATGATTTTTTTTTCGTTTCTGTTATAAAATTTTGCAAATTACTATTTTTTCTTCATAAATTTTGGCCAAAATTTATACTGCTACATATCTTTGGTAAAAATAAGTACAAATTGGTGTATATTATTTGGTCTTTGTGAAAGTTATAGAGTCCACAAGCTATGGTGCCAATATCTGAAAATTGATCACACCTGAAGTACTGACGGCCTATCTCAATTCTTGAGACCCTAACATGCCAGAAAAGTACAAATACCCCCCAAATGACCCCTTTTTGGAAAGAAGACATTCCAAGGTATTCAGAAAGAGGCATTGTGAGTTTTTTGAAGTTGTCATTTTTTCCCACAATTCTTTGCAAAATCAAGATTTTTTTTTTCTCTTTTTTTTTTTTCACAAAATTGTCATATTAGCAGGTTATTTCTCACACACAGCATATGCATTCCACAAATTACACCCCAAAACACATTCTGCTATTACTCCCGAGTATGGCGATACCACATGTGTGAGACTTTTACACAGCGTGGCCACATACAGAGGCCCAACATGCAGGGGAGCACCTTCAGGCGTTCTGGAGCACCAAGGCCAATTCTGACATTTCTCTCCTACATGTAAAAATCATCATTTATTTGCTAGAAAATTACATAGAACCCCAAAACATTATATATGTTTTTTTAGCAAAGACCTTAGAGAATATAATGGTGGTTGTTGCAACTTTTTATCTCGCACGATATTTGCGCAGCAATTTTTTTAACGCGTTTTTTACGGAAAAAAAATGTTTTGTGCTTAAAAAAAAAAAAAAACAGTAAAGTTAGCCCAATGTTTTTGCATAATGTGAAAGATGAAGTTACGCCGAGTAAATAGATACCTAACATGTCGCCCTTAAAAATTGCACACACTCGTGGAATGGCGCCAAACTTCGCTACTTAAAAAATCCCCATAGGCGACGCTTTAAATATTTTTACTGGTTACATGTTTTGAGTTACAGAGGAGGTCTAGGGCCAAAATGATTGCTCTCGCTCTAACGTTCGCAGAGATACCTCACATGTGTGGTTTGAAAACCGTTTTCATATGTGGGCGGGACTTATGTATGCGTTCGCTTCTGTATGCGAGCTCACGGGGACAGGGGCGCTTTAAAAAAAAAAAAAAAATTTATTCTTCATTTTACTTTATTTATTTTAGTTTGACATGTTTTTCCGCCCTAAACATTTTTTTGATTACTTTTATACCTATTACAAGGAACGTAAACATCCCTTGTAATAGGAATATGGCATGACAGGTCCTCTTTACAGTGAGATATGGGGGGGGGGGTGTCAATAAGACCCCACATCTCACCTCTAGGCTGGGAAGCCTGAAAAAAATACAAAAAAAAAAACAACAATCCTGGCTTTGATCATAGCGGTGAGTCGGTAGAAGCACCGGAGGGCGGCGGGGGGGGGGACATCCCCTCTCGCCTCCCGTAAGAATGATCAAGCGGCGGAACAGCCGCTATGATTGTTCTTATGGTGTAGGGAATCGCCGGCTGAAAAAGCCGATATCTGAATGATGCCTGTAGCTGCAGGCATCATTCAGATATCCCCGCACAAAGTCAAGGACGTCATATGACGGTCGGAGGGCGGGAAGTGGTTATTGCAGAGTATTGCCGGGCATTGCGGAGTATTGCCGGGCATTGCGGAGTATTGCCGGGCATTGCGGAGTATTGCCGGGCATTGCGGAGTATTGCCGGGCATTGCGGAGTATTGCCGGGCATTGCGGAGTATTGCCGGGCATTGCGGAGTATTGCCGGGCATTGCGGAGTATTGCCGGGCATTGCGGAGTATTGCCGGGCATTGCGGAGTATTGCCGGGCATTGCGGTGTATGGCAGGGCATTGCGGTGTATGGCAGGGCATTGCGGTGTATGGCAGGGCATTGCGGTGTATGGCAGGGCATTGCGGTGTATGGCAGGGTATTGTGGAGGGTATTGCACAGGGTATTGTGGAGGGTATTGCACAGGGTATTGTGGAGGGTATTGCACAGGGTATTGTGTAGGGTATTGCAGAGTATTGTGGAGGGTATTGCAGAGTATTGTGGAGGGTATTGCAGAGTATTGTGGAGGGTATTGCAGAGTATTGTGGAGGGTATTGCAGAGTATTGTGGAGGGTATTGCAGAGTATTGTGGAGGGTATTGCAGAGTATTGTGGAGGGTATTGCAGAGTATTGTGGAGGGTATTGCAGAGTATTGTGGAGGGTATTGCAGAGTATTGTGCAGGGTATTGCAGAGTATTGTGCAGGGTATTGCAGAGTATTGTGCAGGGTATTGCAGAGTATTGTGCAGGGTATTGCAGAGTATTGTGCAGGGTATTGCAGAGTATTGTGCAGGGTATTGCAGAGTATTGTGCAGGGTATTGCAGAGTATTGTGCAGGGTATTGCAGAGTATTGTGCAGGGTATTGCAGAGTATTGTGCAGGGTATTGCGCAGTATTGTGCAGGGTATTGCGCAGAGTATTGCAGAGTATTTCGCAGGGTATTGCAGAGTATTTCGCAGGGTATTGCAGAGTATTTCGCAGGGTATTGCAGAGTATTTCGCAGGGTATTGCAGAGTATTGTGCAGGGTATTGCAGAGTATTGCACCAGGGTATTGCAGAGTATTGCACCAGGGTATTGCAGAGTATTGCACCAGGGTATTGCAGAGTATTGCACCAGGGTATTGCAGAGTATTGCACCAGGGTATTTTGCAGAGTATTGCACCAGGGTATTTTGCAGAGTATTGCACCAGGGTATTTTGCAGAGTATTGCACCAGGGTATTTTGCAGAGTATTGCACCAGGGTATTTTGCAGAGTATTGCACCAGGGTATTTTGCAGAGTATTGCACCAGGGTATTGCAGAGTATTGCACCAGGGTATTTTGCAGAGTATTGGCAGGGTGTATTGCAGAGTATTGGCAGGGTATAGCACAGGGATGGCTGAGCAGGGATGGATGGATGGATGGATGGATCTGTGACTGCAATTGTCACAGATCCAGCCCACAGTGCTGCTGCTGCCATCCGCTCCCTCCCCCTCCCCTCACACTGTACCGATCGGTACAGAGAGGGGAGGGAGGAACCGGCGTCATCAAATGACGCCGGTCTGTTTACAAGTGATTGCTCCGTCATTTGACGGAGCGATCACGTGGTAAACGGCCGCTATCAGCGGCGATTTACCGCGATTCATGATCCGCCGGGTCCTCTGGACCCGGCGGTCACGGAGTTTCCCGTGTGCGCGCCCCAGGGGGCGCGCGGGAGCGCGATTCTGGGAGGA
Source organism: Rana muscosa (assembly GCA_029206835.1). Taxonomy (NCBI): domain Eukaryota; kingdom Metazoa; phylum Chordata; class Amphibia; order Anura; family Ranidae; genus Rana; species Rana muscosa. Next base: position 225,498,231 of record CM055120.1, read on the forward strand.
CGTTATATAACGTCCTCCCAGAGTTAAGCAACCACCCTGCCGCCGTTATTTGTCGGCAGGTGGTTGTTAAGTGGTTAAAGTGGTTGTTACACCACTTGTACATACAGGTAAGACTTACCTGTAGGGTACTGTAAATATTTCCTAAACCTTGCACCGACATCTTCGGCACATGCACACTAAAGAAACGGCCTGCTGGTGCATTTCTTCAGGGCCGGTGCCATAACGCGAACCCGGAAATAACTCTGTGAGGCATGTCGCCGGTCACATCGGTGTGCCGGGACCGCTGCAACAGCTTCGGTCTTAGTTAAGTATTTCATAATGAGCTAAGTATGCGATGCATACTAGCTTGTTATGCCTTTTGTTTTACAAGGTTTTTTTTTTTTTTTTTTTTTTGTGTACAACCACTTTTAAGGAGCCTTGACGTCAATTTTCAAGTTGAGGACTCATGTTACACTGGGTGTTTGGCACTTGGTGGAAGAGGGGTGTCACTATTGTAGAAGATTTGAATCTTTTATCATCAACTTTTATATTGGACTGTCAATATCCCCTAAAATTTTAAATATTGTAGACTCATGGTGTCACACTCTAATCAGCTAATTAACTGAAAACACCTAAAGGTCTCATGAGCCTTTAAATTTTCTCTGTCTGGTTCAGTAGGTTCACACAATCAGAGGAAAGTTGTCCAGAAGGGCAAGCCACAAAAGGTTATTGCTAAAGGAGCTGGCTATTCAGAGTGCTGTATCCAAGCATATTAATGTAAAGTTGAGCAGAAGGAAAGGTTTATGGATTTATATTAATACTGAGTGCTGTGGAATCACTGTTTTTGTGTAAGCTTGCAATTCATTCTTGTATATGTAAGACTGCATGGATTGTTTGTTGACCACAAATAGTAAACAAAGACAAAGGTTCTACTGTATTCAGCTTTTCCTTTTGACTGAATTAAAACTGTTTCTAGGAAACCAGCTATGAAGAAATTGTTACACAAAGCATGAATTCAGAAGACATCAAGAATCGTGTAATATCTATCTTAAACAAGGTAAACTCTAGTTATTTTGTTTTACATTGGCTGTCCCTTAGGGTAGGAGTCACTCATTGAGGGCTTAATCCAAGCTTGGACTGTCTAGCTTTGTAAACAAGCTTTTTACAATATGAAACAAAAAAAATGTGAAAAGAAGATGCGAAAACATTACCTGCTGGCTACCTGTGAAATAGAAAATTAAATAAAATATGTATATCAACAATTTGTCTAACTAAAATACATTTTTAGTACATGTTTTGTCCTACTGCAAAAAAAAACAACATTATAGAATAACTCACTGTGTTAGCTGTTTGATGAAGATCTTTGAGCTAGTATGTTAAGTATGTGTTGCTTTTGTTCGAACTACCTCTATAGCACATCTAGAGAAAGTGGAAATCATCTACTTTTGCAAAATGTAGTTGTACTTGTTCTTCTCTTTAGCAATTCTTCCTTTGCTATACTGCACAATATGGCTGGCTAAACACACAGTAGGCCAGATCAAAAAATTCCAGCAAATTCCTTCACCCACTCTAAATAGCACAGATTAATGAATCTCCCAGTGCTGTTATGATTAATTTTATGTAGTTGATAGTTTTTTGTCTGGTTTCAATTCTTCAATCAAAGCATGTCGGGCAGGAGAAAGCCAACACAGCTACCCACAAAGCAAAGTTTTGGCTGGTTCATCAGGAACCAGACGAAGCTTGATCAGTGTATAGCCAGCTTTAGTATTGAAGGAACAAAGTATAAAGATCATCATAAATATCTTGCGCCTCTCTTGTACAATAGCAATTTCACTTGTATATATCTCCCTGGAACTGTTCTTTTTGCCTTTTTACTGAATTATTTATAACATGGATAAATTGTCCTGCCCACTGTCTTGAGTGATCAATGTTTTGAACTGTTGCAATTTTAGTATTTTAAATAACCAGTTGGATTTATTTAAAGCAACTCTGTCGCCAGATGAATTTTTTTTACATAAGTGTACCCCATAACGGCTGTAGAGCCTGGGCGATGACGTCACCCATAGGCTTACTATGAGGCATCCGTTTTTGGCTCTCCCTCCTCTGCGCTGAAGCCGGCGCTGGAAGCCGGTCATGTGACTGGACCAGCACAAATAGCTAGGTATAAACACATTTCCTTTTACATGGTAGATAGATTAGACTTCCAAAGGTAGTGGAAGTAGATTTAAAGTGTAAGATGGTGGAGACCACAGATAACTATAGCGCCACAATGTATTTGGACTTTACAGCTACAATATTGGGCAAACCAAACTCATTATAAAATCATATATTTATATTGTTTTCTTTAAAACAATAATATCAAACCACATAAAAACCATAAAAAGGTGGTCATAAATTAACGCCACCCATATACATTCAAAGTTTTTCAATCGCTTTTGTAAGGAAATCTGACAGGGTCTCCTTTCTCTATATTCTGTAATGCGTTTCGTGGAAAATGCCGCTTATTTAGGACAAGATGGTCAGCAGATATATTACATATTTAAAAAAACAACAAAGTTACTATCCATTTTCCATACTGTGTATTTTATAAATTGGCATAACAGAGATTTAAATGCTCAGGTGCTATGGTGGATTGTTGAACAAGAAGAAAAGCAATACACAAGTACATGTGATGCATTTTGATGTAATATGCTCTGGACATCCAGTAGTTCAGTGATTCTTAATCTTTTTTCGAGTCATGGACCCCTTTGGCCCCTTTCACACTGAGGAGTTTTTCAGGCGTTTTGCGCTAAAAATAGCGCATAAATAACGCCTGAAAAAATCCTGCCCCAGTATGCTCAATGTGAAAGCCTGAGGGCTTTCACACTGAGACGATGCGCTGGCGGGAGGAGAAAAAATCTCCTGCAAGCCGCATCTTTGGAGCGGTGAAGGAGCGGTGTGTATACCGCTCCTTTTACCGCTCCTTCCTATTGAAATCAATGGGACACCGCGGTATCAACCCTTTTTCGGCCGCTAGCGAGGGTTAAAACCGCACCGCTAGCGGCCGAATATCGCGGTAAATATGACGGTATAGCGGCGCTAAAAACCGAGCCGCTATACCGCCACCGCACCTGCCTGCCCCAGTGTGAAAGGGGCCTTAAGGAAGCTGATGAAAGCTATGTAGCCCCTCCCACAAATATTCACATAAACACAACTTTGCATGCATTGAATATATGTACTTTAATTGATTGAAATTTGATTGCCTCATACATATACAGCATGACATACAAAGTTTCAAAAAGAAAACAATCTTAACTAAAAACTCAGTCCTTTTAATGCAAAAACGAATGGCCAACTTCAAACTTCTAAGGCAGGCACGAATGTGACAAATTTCTCAATACATACACCTTGTTTCATTTTGCTTTCTGTAAGTGAGAAAACAAGAAATAACAAGGAGCTTACAATGGCTTCAACTGGTAATACCTTTCCTGCATTTTAAACAGGTAAGCAACAGGGTATCCCTGATTATCAGAATCTCCACAAAATGTATTGGAGTAATGCTGGCCATACACTTGTAGAATTCTGGATAAACATTTAACCATACATTTAAAAATGTGACGAATTCAAATTAGATTTTGGAGCAAATAAGCTTTCACTGTTAGAAATTTGTTTTAAAAAATGTTCCATTCTGCTCCTACTCGTAACCATGGTCAAAAATTAAAATCGAACGAATGTTCTTAAAATTAAATTTTTCAATCAAAATTCTACCAGTGTATGGCCAGTATAGGGTAGGTATCAGACTGCCAACACGTGCCCTTGTATACCCCCACAGCGCCATTCAGGAGTGCCCCCAGCCTCTTCCGGTATCGGCATGGCCGGATAACATGATTGTCCTGCGTGTATGCTGACGCAGCACATGCACACATACATGCTCACTGTGGCAAAAGACTCCGGGACATATTGGGCACCCCCCCACCTACCAGACTCGTGGGCGCCACCCACAAGGGAGAAGCAGGATGGTGCACAATCCACAAGAGGGGGAGAAGACCTGGGATGGGACTTTGTGTCAAGGCACAGCCCACGGCATCTGTTCTATCCACACACTGGAGATCTAATCATCTGCCCCCAATAATCAAAACCTGGTGGTAGAGTTCAGCTAGCATATGCCCACCATGAGATCCAATCAGGCATCACTACCCCCACACCGACAAATCTCAAAATATCTATATATACAAACTTACACATCAATGTTCAAATTTCCATTCATTGACGGACACAGCACTTCCTTTCTTGACCTTAGGGTTATATCCCCACCTTCAGGAGTAGGACTAGGCAGAAAAAAGAACAAGCACAACACCGTCTAGGGGCAGTCCTTACTGGTAGTAACCCACTCTGCTACAGGCAGCTCAGTTTTTTTTTACTGCCTAGTCTAGAAGGACCTGGCTCCCTGCTGGGACCTGTGGTTCCTTTTGTTTTTTTACATTTATTTTATTTTTGGTCTGCATTTGCAATCAACTGCTGAGCTGGGTGACAGGCTGGATATCATGGATCCTGGTAGTCTCCCCAGCCTGGCCACCGAGCACGCACTGACCTGATCTCCATGCTGGGTCGGCCTCGACAAAACCCCATCCTGGACCCGGGCTGCCGGCAGGCTAGACGCCTTGCAGGGACACATGACCAGGCACCTGATGTCTGGGTTACATTGTCACCATGGCTGACAGTCGCTTCATTTAGGCGGGAGGTGGATCTGTCTTGAGGGTGTGACCCGCAATCCCTGCTGGATGGGTAAGTACATGCCGGTCTGGTCCGGGCACGGTTTGGAGCAGTTGGGTACTCTCTGGGGTGGTCGGTTCTGGGGAATCTCCTCCTCTCCCTCCCCCTGCCCCCTGGCAGCCATCGCCCAGTCGATTGCTTGTTGCCACTAGGTGGACGTTTTGTCCCCTACCTGACCTTTGCGGGGTCCCCTCCGGGCGGTCTCTGTGCCCTCTAGGTGCGGGGTCTGTGGCTGGCGTCGTCCTCCGCGTGTAGCAGCCGACATTTGTTTGGGGACTGGGTCGCTGTGGCCATTTTGCTTTAGTCTATGGGCATTCCTGGCTTAGGGCTCTGTCTGCGGAAGTGCAGCAAGCGGCCATTTTCTTGTAGCCTCGTGGAGAGACTTCTGCTGGCCCTCCAGCGCTGGACGTTACCCCTGGAGCCTGGCACAAGCGTGGATCTCCTCATGGCTTATCCCATCTGCCGGCGGACGGACAGCACACAGCACCGCTCCTCTGAGGTTTGGTTCATAGGCGGTAAGTCCTTCTGGGCTTCCTTCAGTCTGTGGCAGCTAGGGGATGTGTTTCCCTTCTCTCTCTCCCTCAAGGGCCTTCTGTCCCTGGTGATGTCTGGTCGAGCGTGGGACTTCCATGGCATCTGAAGCAGGTGCCCCTCCCCAGACATCCCTGTGATGGCAGCTGGTCCCTCTGGGTCTGCTATTCCTCTGGACTCTTTGTTGGCAGTCCTGGAATCCTTCATCTCCCAGGTTGAAGTGGCATGCGGGTAAAAAACACTCCCTCCGTCTTCTAGGGAGGGCTCTGATCTGGAGTCGCAGTAGTGGGTGGCCCTTGCCCAGAGGGCTCAAATGATGTGGCCCCTGATCCTTCAGACAGCGAGGAGTATTTCTCAGCGTCCATTGCTACACATAAAAAAGCGCTGGTGGGTGCACTCATAACAGCGGTGCGCAATGCCTTAAAAATTGAGGATCTGGCGGGGGTGTCTGAAGAGGTGTCTGTTTCCTTTGGATGTCATAAGCCGGTCCACACCGCTTAGGTGTTTCCTTACCTGTCTTATTTCAATAGGTTTATCTACAAGGATTGGGAATGCCTGCAGCGGTCCTTTTCGGTCCTGAGATGTTTTTCGGTGCGTTACCCCTTTGAGGAGAGTCTGCTGAAGAAATGGTCTTCCCCCTCCTGTCATTGATGCTCCCGTATCTAGGTTGAACAAGGCGACCATGATTCCAGTGGAGGGGTCCCCTTCTTTCAAGGACCCTGCCGACAGAAAGGCAATGGCAGTCGCTCGGTCTATGTTTACAATGGCGGGTTCAGCCCTTCGTCCGGTGTTATCCACGGCTCTGGTGTCTCAGACGCTTACTGAGTGGGCTAAGCTATTACACCACGAGTTGGGTAATGAGCAAGTTTCTCCGGTCTGTGTGGAACTGGCAGACCAGTTAGTGCAAGGGCTCAAGTACATTTGTGATGCGGCCTTGGACACAGCCCCGTTACTTTCTAAAATCTCTGTGTCGGCCGTCTAAGAAGGCTCTGGTGGCTTTGCCTTTCCTGGTGGGTGGCTATTTGGAGCCACTCTGGACGACATTATAAAGGATATAGGAAGGAAAATTGGGACTTTAAAGGTGCAAAATACACAAGAATGTATCAAAAAATAAATGTTGTTATTTCATAAAAGTTAAAATTTACAGAATAAAATCCATCTACGTATATAATATACAGTTTCAGAGTGTGCAGATTGACAAAATTCTCTACTCTTCTTTTCACCACTGTTAGTAGCTTCCTCAGGAGTTTTACTATTGTCAGGCACTATCTACTGAAAAATAGAAAAAATATAACAATACACATGAATACACAAGAAATACAAAAATGCACAAATCATAAAACTATGAACAAAATATATATTTAATCCCAAATTGGCTGGGGTCACAAAGACCGACTTGTAATGGGAGCAAACAATTACCTGTATGAAGATGGACTAGTTGAAAATATATAAATGAGGCCGAGAGGTCAAGAGGAAACTCAGAATGAAGGATCATATGGTGTACCATAGAGGGTGGTATGTAGAAAAGACATACTCAAAAAACTGGGGAATGGTAAGGAATCCAACCTAAACACAGAATATATATACCTAAACACAGAATTTTTTATAAATAAAAAATAGATTTATAAGGATATGCCACAACTAACCATATAAAATTAAGTAAACGAAATGGCGGATCTACCTGGGATGAGCTGAAATATGTGTTAATTTGAATGAACATCCACAGCTTTCAGAGTGGGCGCCACTAATATTCAAAGAAGCCCCATAGAGACTCTTGAAACCTATATAAAGTCATTATCTGATCAAAAATCCACATAAAAAAGCTCAAGTGATCCCCCATTATATAGAAAGATAGTTTACCTAAAGCAGCGATTCCACAATGTGATCCTCCCCCTCTCGTGGTGGCCTTACTCTGAAATCCTCCACCAGTGTCTATTTATACCCACCTCCACCTTCCCACTGGATGCCTGTTTTGGCGCCAAACAATGGGGAGGAGCAGATGCTTCAGTTACGTCTGTACGGTGACCGGGTCGCACCGGAAGTGACATCAATCACGTTGTATGGAAACTGAAAGTGACGCTGGCACTTCAAATGGCGCACCTGAAGTGACGTGTAAGCGTCCATTCTCAGCAAACCGAAGACGCGGTCAGTATCAAAAACGGATATGGTATTGAAGGTACAAAAAGTAAACCTTCGCCATTTTAAAACCAAAAAACAGACTGGGAGTACCTTCCAAGCTAGATGAATAAATCCAAAAAAGGAAAACTATATTGGCCAAGCCAAATAGTGCCTAATGTGGAGAAAGGACCGGGGCACACTTCAGACATTTGGCGCCACCCAGTGGAGTAAAAAAATATGACAGCACTATAGATGAACGCCATTTGTTTTTCTGACGTTTGTTGCTTACAAGTTAAAATCAGCATTTTTTGCTAGAAAATTACTTGGAACCTCCAAACATATTATATATATATATATAGTTTTCTTTAGCAGAGACCCTAGAGAATCAAATGGCAGCTGTTGCAATATTTTCTGGCACACTGTATTTTCGCAGCGGTCTTTCAAATGCAATTTTTTGGGAAAAAAATACACTTTCATAAATAAAATAAAAAAAGTAAAGTGTTTTTTTTTTTTTTTTTTTTTGTATAATGTGAAAGATGATGTTGCGCCGAGTAAATAGATACCTAACATGTCACGCTTTAAATTTTGCACACTCCTGGAATGGCGACAAACTATGGTACCTAAAATACTCAGGCGATGCTTTAATTTTTTTTAAGGGTTACCTGTTTACAGTTACAGTGGAGGTCTAGCGCTAGAATTATTTATTTCGCTCCAATAATCGCGGGGATACGTCACATGTAGTTTGAACACTGTTTACATTTGTGGGAGTGACTTGCGTATGAGTTCGCTTCTGCGCATGAGCAAGGAGGGATAGGCCGCTTTTTTTTTTTTTCAAGGCTCCAGTAAACTAAGTGATGTCGCTTCCGGGTTACTAGATCTGAGACCCGATCAAAGCTAATTCCAGATGATCACCCCGGTACAACCACTTGAAGCAAAATTAAGTACAGGTACGTGCTTTTGCGGCAAATTGTTAAAATGTGCCACACACACAACACATTAAATACACCACCCCTCTGATCTGACAGTTCACAAAATATTTTGGGGGTGTGTGTACTTCTATACTTTTATAAAACTCACACAAAATACTCACATGGCCTGCATTTAAATGTACCACTGGGTCTCCCTTCCTCTTCACTTTGTTACCTAAAAATGACTCCTAGTTACCTTTATTTTGTATAGCCCAGTCTGTCTTATGTTATTTCAGGATGGCATTTTATATATTTTTTTACAATAGGGTCATTCGTTAATAGATTAACAGTATTTTTGCATAATTTGTGACCACACCTATGTTGTTTAGAAAAAGTAGTGATAAATTCTGTGTCAGGTTCCAACTTTCTTTTACATTTAAACAATGTTTTTGGTCTCCTTTGATCCCTGTCTTTTTTTTTTTTTTATGCCTTTTACAATGTTGTTTATGAGTAGACCCTCTCCGGCAATCTGTCTTTTAATATGTCCGCCTCCTGCTTGGAAATGTGTCACTGGAACAATTCCGTCTTAAACTTAAATACTGACTATAAGGGGATACTACTTAATAATGGCCTGGGGTGTGCGCTTACCGCATGCAGTATAATATTCACTGCGGTGGGATTATGATATTTTGTGGTTTCCAAAATGCCATTCTCCTGTTTCAAGATTTGAATGTCCAAAACAGTAATTTGATAGTCATCGTGTTGCATCATAAATTTGATGTTAAATGCATTCTCATTCAGCGTGGACATAAAGTCCATATGCTGCAGTTGGGTACCTATCCAGAACATAATGACATTGTCAATGTAGCGGCACCAGAGCAGGATATGTGGCCAAAAAAATCCACATACTTGTCCTCAGAGAATATTGTACAGTCCCCCTCTCCCTCCAAGTACAGGTTGGCATATGATTGTGCACAACATGTGCCCATAGCCACGCCCTGTACCTGGAGGTAGTGGGACCCATTAAAGGTAAACCCATTTCTAGTGAGGATATTTTCAGATTTAAAGTGGTTCTAAAGTCTAAAGGTTTTTACCTGTATTCTCTGCATTAAGGTAAAATGCCTTCTGTGCATAGGATTCCCCTCAGCCCCCCCCCCCCCCCCCTTATACCTATCTGAGCCCAATCTTGATCCAGTGCTGTGCCCGAGGACAGCAGCCCTCTCCCTCCTCACAGGGCAGATTAATAGAAGTGGAAGCCATTTGCCCCTTCTGCTGTCAATCAAATCTTGTGATGATGGGGCAGGACTGAGCCATGGTCTCTGTGTCTAGACAGCGCAGCTTGGAATAGAGCCTTCATGAATGCCCCTATAGGAAGCGGCTTCCTATGGTGGAATTCACAAAAGAGATGCAGCCAGGAGCACAGACGGACCCCAGAAGAGGAGGATCGGGGCTGCAGGTTTACAATCACTTTAAGCTTAGTTAGGTTTTGACTTACCTTTCACTTTAAACTTCTGGGTAGGGCTGGGGTCAACAGATAGTCTTTTGTATGTTGAACACTTGTACTTACAGATTTTCCATCCCCAATGTTAATACTCAGTTACCACATGGCTTTAAGAACGATATGTGGATTCTTTCAGAATTTCCATGTTTATTTACTCTGCGTCATTTTTCTTACATGTACTGTTTATATTATGAGTTTTTTTATGAGTTTTTTATGACTGTTTAGGCTGTCCCTTTTGTGGAACCAAATGACAGAAGACAGGAACGACTAGAGGAAGAAAAAAGTGTTTTGGATAAAAAAAATTCTCACTGTGTGCAGAAACGTGAAGAATTTATTTCTTTAGAGGCAAGTGTAGTCTTCATAATAAATGTTTAGCTGGAGACGGATTTAATTATTCATTTATCAGCTTTGGTGCAGTGATTTTTCTTTATAAAGCAACATACTTTTCAGATGAATCAATGAATGTAGAATGTTCGTAAAACTGAAACAACTAAATGATTGATTAAAAAATCAAATTTATTCCTAATATAATGTAATGTATTGATTCATAAATACATGCCATTGTTTAGGGTTTGGAGCATGGGAGAATTCAGCATATAGTTGTAGTGTTGTAAGAAGTGTTATATTTGTCATCTAATTTCGATTTAGTTTTAGCCATAGACAAAAATGCCATTTTAGTTTTAGTCGTATTTTAGTCATTTGAGTTGTATTTTAGTCGGCTAAAACCTCCAGAACATTTTAATCAACTAAAATCTCCAGGATCATAAACAAAAGTATTGCTTTTTGACAAACAGAAGTGCTACTTTAAAATATAAAAAAAAAAAACTGTAAACTCTATTGGCTGTAATGCCATTGCACATATTACCTAAATAAAGAAATGTTAACAGTTCTTTGTTAAAAGTAAAGGCATAATGTGCTAGTATGCATTGCATACTAGCACATTATGTTAAACTTACTTGCAAAGGAAGCCCTCGTTGTCACCGCTGGAGGCCACATCCATCTTCCCCTGTCACCTTTCCGGGTCCGCAGACTCCGGCTGTGTGACTGGCCGGAGCCGCCGGTCACGGCACAGGATTCTGAAGAAAAGGCACTGGTGGTCGTTCCTTCAGAGCGCATGTGCTGATGACGTAATCGGCTGTATATACAGTAAATATGTTTAGGAGATATTTACAGTACCTATAGATAGGTAAGCTTTATTATAGGCTTTCCTAATAGGTACAAACAATACATGGGAGTTTACTACTACCTCTTTAATAATGAAAACAAGAATATTGCTTTTTGACTACTGTTAATTTTGATGTCAAATTGTGATTTAATTTTAGTCGTCTTTTGACTAAAATGCAGTTTTACTTTTAGTCGTATTTTAGTCATCTGAATTGAAACTGAATTTTATTTTCATTTACACTGGTTGTAAGAAATTGTAGCGATTGCGTTTGCAGCAGGCTTTATTTTCCTAAGAACTTGTAATTTGGTTACCTGGGATGAATCTATAAACTACATCTGGTCATCTGGTTGTAATAAAAGTATCCTGCAATCCCCACTCTACAATTAAGCTCTTGACAAAGTAAAGCTGGTCATATCTGTCGAACGTGCATGCTAACATGCCATCATTGTATCAAAATATTTCCAATTGTTGACATATAGATCATTAACAACATACAGTATCTCACAAAAGTGAGTACACCCCTCACATTTTTGTAAATATTTTATTATATATTTTCATGTGAAAACACTGAAGAAATGACACTCTGCTACAATGTAAAGTAGTGAGTGTACAGCTTGTATAACAGTGTAAATTTGCTGTCCCCTCAAAATAACTCAACAGACAGCCAATAATGTATAAACCGCTGGCAACAAAATTGAAACCCCCTAAGTAAAATTGTCCAAATTGGGCACAAAATGTCAATATTGTGTGGCCACTATTATTTTCCAGCACTGCCTTAACCCTCTTGGGCATGGAGTTCACCAGAGCTTCACAGGTTGCCACTGGAGTCCTCTTCCACTCCTCCATGACGACATAATGGAGCTGGTGGATGTTAGAGACCTTGAACTCCTCCACCTTCCATTTGAGGATGCCCCACAGATGCTTTAACGGGGTTTAGGTCTGGAGACATGCTTGGCCAGTCCATCACCTTTACCCTCAGCTTCTTTAGCAAAGCAGTGGTTGTCTTGGAGCTGTGTTTGAGGTTGTTATCTTGTTGGAATACTGCCCTGCGGCCCAGTTTCCGAAAGGGAGGGGGTGATCCTCTGCCTCAGTAGGTCAAAGTACATGTTGGCATTCATTGTTCCCTCAGCGAACTGTAGCTCCATAGTGCCGGCAGCACTCATGCAGCCCCAGACCATGACACTCCCACCACCATGCTTGACTGTAGGCAAGACACACTTGTCTTTGTACTCCTCACCTAGTTGCTGCCACACACGCTTGATACCATCTGAACAAAAGAAGTTCATCTTGGTCTCATCAGACCACAGGACATGGTTCCAGTAATCTGACTCCTTAGTCTGCTTGTCTTCAGCAAACTGTTTGCAGGCTTTCTTGTGCATTATCTTTAGAAGAGGCTTCCTTCTGGGATGACAGCTATGCAGACCAATTTGATGCAGTGTGCGGCGTATGGTCTGAGCACTGACAGGCTGACCCCCTAAGCCTTCAACCTCTGCAGCAATGCTGGCAGCACTCATACGTCTATTTCCCAAAGACAACCTCTGGATATGACGCTGAGCATGTGCACTCAACTTCTTTGGTCGATTAATGGCGAGGCCTGTTCTGAGTGGAACCTGTCCTATTAAACCGCTGTATGGTCTTGGCCACCGTGCTACAGCTCAGTTTCAGGGTTTTTGCATCATCTTATAGCCTAGGCTATCTTTATTTCTATTTGTTCCTTGGTAAAGCTCATGTGCAATTATCATCATCTATTTTCATCTTTAACCACATAAGCCCCGGCCCATTTGGCTGGCCAAAGACCAGGCTACTTTTTGCGATTCGGCACTGCGTCGCTTTAACTGAAAATTGCGCGGTCGTGCAACGTGGCTCCCAAACAAAATTGACGTCCTTTTTTTCCCCACAAATAGAGCTTTCTTTTGTTGGTATTTGATCACCTCTGCGTTTTTTATTTTTTGCGCTATAAACAAAAATAGAGCGACAATTTTGAAAAAAAAGCTATATTTTTTACTTTTTGCTATAATATCCCCAAAAAATATATAAAAAATATATTTTTTTTCCCTCAGTTTAGGCCGATACGTAGTCTACATATTTTTGGCAAAAAAAAAATCGCAATAAGCGTTTGATTGGTTTGCAAAAAAGTTATAGCGTCTACAAAATAAGTCTATCCTTTCCCTTCGCTTCCCCCCACTCTCTCTGGAGCAGTTCTTCCCCTGGCAGCTAGGAGAGTCCCTCAGCTCCAGCAGTACTGGTCCCTGACTGGTTTCACCAATGTCACTCCCTGGCACTTCCCCCTGTGAAATGAATGATGCTAAACATCATAGCAAGACATTTCTGGGTTCCCTAATTACATACACATAACAATGGTGCTTAAAGCACCCGCTACCTATTTTTGCACTTCGTACCATGTGAGATTACAATTTAAAAATACTAAAAAATTTACAATTTTCATACTTTTTTTTTTTTTTCTTAAAGTTTCATCTGGCGAGCTAGCAATCAGCAATATAAGAATGGCTACAGGTCATTATTTTCATTACTGCAGACCAGTTGTATCATAGTCACAGACTGGAGAATGTGAGAAACTGTATCTGTCTCACAAAAGAAGCCTCAATCTTCTGAGATATCAAATATATATGTTACATATAGTTAGTCAGGTTGAAAAAAGACACAAGTCCATCAATTTCAACCAAATATGTAGTAGCTGCATAACTGCTGTTCAAACATGAAAAAAGTTCAACATTTCGCTTTTTTCTTTATTTGTTGTATAAAAGTCATTTACATTAGAAAAAAAATATATACATACATTTTCCAAAATGTTCAGCGATTTTGGTACAGTTCTGATTTTGTGAAAAGAAAAATTTTAAATTTAAATTTTATCCTTCTTGTGTGCTTAATTTTTTAAAGTTTTAAAAAAAGCAAATAAAAAACTTTTAAAAAAAAAAAAAAACGTACATAGTAATCTGGTTTCAGTAAAGTGTATTCTCATTAGTGAAAAAAAATGATTTTATCAGGCTTTTATGATGGAGACCTGCTTCTTTTTCTCTCTTGGAAGGCTGACTGTGGAGCAGAGTAGCAAACTGCTTGAAGCCAGCACCCATCAATCGGTGGATTTTGAGCAGAGCAACATAGTTTCTCATCTGAATGAAGTAGTTAAACAGTTTATTTTGATGGACTGTAAAGTTGGCCATAGATGAATCTTTTTTCTTTTCTTTTTTTTCTTTAATCAGCCGGAAGGCTGACAAAAAAAAAAAAGTGAATAGATTCCCCCAGCCACACAAGCAAGGGAGATAGGTCTCCTTCCTACTGTGCTATTATATTCTAACAGCAGGGACTCTTCTGCTGTCAAAATACAATGATCAGCGCTGCAGCCAATTTGCATGCGCTAATCCTAAGGAATATTTTTCAATATTTCTGTTTCAAAGAAGCTAGTCATAAGATCGATTTCTCTCAAGGCCACAGATGGATCAAAATTCGACTGGCTCTTCGATCCATCTACGGCCAGCTTAAGAATAGCTGTATACAGTCAAATCTAAGTGGTGTGTTGGATTGAACATTGGACCCTTTGTAATATAACAATACCAATTAATTCCAAGCTTAAGAGTTCGTGTTACTGCACATAGCAATTTTTGAAAATGTTTTTTTAGCTGCTGCCCTTTCCTCTCCCATTGATGAAAGGTATCTCACTGCTGGTTGTTTTCAGCCAGATATCTTGGGGATTCGGCAGAGAGATCTATGTGAATTCTTGGATAATTTCCTGCCCAAATTGGCATTTTTGATTTTGTTTAGTTACTTCTATTGAATTCTCTGATATAAATTGATTAAAAGTCCAAGCAGGGGCAGGATATCCCATTGTAATGACTGTGGCAGCTATGCAGACAAGAAAATGTATGGGCATAGATCTCATACCCGAGTCCCCTAATGTGATGTAGGAAACCATTACAATGACCCTGTGAAGGCAGAAAAGTGTTTTAATGCGGTCTTATTTTTAAAGGTGCATGCTTTGGGACTGTCATGGATTGATCCTGGCTGCTGTGCTCACTACCAGGTACAATGAAGCCAGTTAAATCTGAAAAGTCTCAAATGTCATTCTGCATACTTTTACCAGGTCATTGACTAAGAATGACTAAGAATTCGCTTAGAACTGAAGCCACCACAAGAATCATAGCCCGAGAGCTTGCAATTTCTTTACATCTGCCATAGACTAATTTTAAGTAAAATAATAATACATATTTCACCTAAAACTGTAATATAAGATTTAAGTGAACTCAGTTTTGAAGGTTTTGTTTCTTTGTGTTTTGCAGCCGTGTAGAAAAAGATCTCGAGAAGACAGCCTGTCCAGAGATGAGGAATATGAAATGCATATCCATTCTGCAGAAAAGTCATTAATTTCTTTGCAAGCCTTAATAAAGGAAAGTCATATTCCACCATGGCTGCAAGAGAAATTGGACAGCATCCAAAATCTATTAACTAAATTACAACAGATTTGTCAACATCACCCTTAAGGTAAGCATTTCTAAAAACCTATAGGTACAGTGGGGAGGGATTAGATCCAATCCAGTGTTTTATTACTGTCTTTATCTAAAATGGGGAGATTGTTGACCTCTCCTTCTACAGGTGCTGGTAACTTGGGTATTGTACTCATACTCTAACTTAAAAAGAGTCACTGACTTTGAATGGTTTTGCAAATTAAGACTAAGGATAAGCTGCATATTTAAACCAGGTCAGTAATGCAGAAAGTATTGAAGTCAAAGAGAGCCAGGCAGAGCTAGGGTAAGTGGAATTTTCTGAAGGAGGTCAGGCTAACTAAATGTTTCTCCGCACTCTGGGTTTACATTAAAGTGCACTTGTGCTTTGGATTAAACCTGACAAAGTACTTTGACTTCAAGCAGGCAAGGACAGGCAGGTTACATAGTTGGCAAGTACCTTTCTGCTTCCTTACCTCTCTACAGATGAGATGTTTGAGGCCCCTTTTGAGGTATTTTTCTCTCTGGTGGTGGCAGTAGGAGTTTACCAGGTTCCCAAAGTTTGCTTATTCTTCATTCGAGAATCGAATCCTGCCACTGGTCAATACCTGAAGGATTTTCTAGTGGGTAAGAGCACACTATTATCCATGAAGAAGACAAAATTGATGATTTAGAAGTTGGTGTCTTATCTGGACAAGAAACATTCCTTACATGAGCCACATGCCTCAGGCTCAAAGTAGAAGCCTGCCTGGCTCTTCCGCAGGAAGAACTGGACTCTAAAGTCTTCCAAGTCCAGGGAGAAAGCCTCTTCCCAGTGAAAGGGTGCCCCCCATTCTCGCAGATAGGGAAATGCTTATCAACTTTCGAAGCTGTCTCAGAAAATCACAGACAAATCGGTGAGCAGCTCTGATACTTTACACTTTATGCATTGAAATGTATCTGTAGAGCCACAAAAAATAGGTTTTCTTTTCAGTACTGGAAAGGCTGCTGTATCAGGGTGTTGTCACACCCATTCTGTAAATTATCTGGTTCCTGGGCAGGTGGTGTCTATACCCCAGGGGATCTCCACAGTCTCCTTGGCTTGTAGTGTGATGTAAAAAATGAATGAAATTGAAGGGCCACACCGCTGCTAAGAGGTCCAGATACAACTTTATTCAATTAAAGGTCAGGGGTCAAAGTCAAAAAGTAGCCAACGTATTTTGGGAGTCTGGGGCGTCTCCTTCATCAGGGCTTGATTGACAGAAAAGTAAATAAACCAGAAGTAAACTGGACCTACACTGGTATTTTTTCCGGTGTCAGTTCAAACCGCAGGCCTAGTCAGCAGCTTGTTTGGCTGCCAAACAAGCTGATGACTAGGCCTGTGCTTTTAATTTGCTCACTGCTGCTGCAAAATTTAATTTGATGGTATGACATGATGAATAAGTGTCTGCCTGTATTTCTCCGCATTGAGTACACCATTGATCCTGAACAAATCTCCAACTCCATTTGCAGAAATGCAGCCCCAAACTTGCAAGGAACCTCCACCATGCTTTTCTGTTGCCTGCAGACACTCATTATTGTACTTCCTCCCAGGCTTTCATGAACAAACTGCATTTTTCTACAGCCAAATGCTACAGGCTGAATGAGCCACTAGCAATAATCACTGTGTTCTCACGGTGGGGATAGCTTCCAAGCCCCCCTTCTCACCAGGAGAACACAATGGCTGCACGGGAGGGGTTCCCCTAGCAACACTGACAGCCCGTGGTTTGCAAGAGAGTCATGAGAGCCAAATCTTGAATAGCAGTAATGGCCATTTTCTAGGGTAATAGGATTATCAAAGGGCATGGGAAGTTGGGCACATGTCCCAATACGACAACATTTTAAAGTAAATGGTAAAGCTTTACAGTTCTTTTTTTTCAATAACAAAAATGTTATACTTGCCTGCTCTGTGGAATGGTTTTGATCATCTGGGATCCCCACTGGGGCTCCTCCCTCAGCCCCCTTGAGACTGCATTAAGGTTAAAAAAAAACTCACTTAACTTTTACAACTGCTTTAAGTGAAGCCTAAAAAATCCTAAATTCTTTTAACATGCTTGGGGATGCCCCGAACCTGCCTGTAAAGTGGTGCATCTGTACGATGTATAAAACCTACTTCAGGAAAAGTGCAGTTTACAAAGAAAAAAATCTGTTTAATATGATTATAAATGACAGCCAGAGCATTGTGTATATAAGGCATGTAAAATTCATGTTCGTGGCCTGAGGGATTCAAAATTGTGAGTTTAGTGGCCTGTGAGGTTCTAAAAGGTTGGCAACCACTGCTCCATAAAACAAACAGAATTTTTTTATTTTACAATATGTAAATTAAGTTTATTGCATTCAACATACTATTCACCCCCTTGCACTTTTTCACATTCTGTAGTGTTACATATGACTAATAAACCCAAAATAGTTAATAGTATGGATTTAACCACTTCAGCCCGCAAGGTTACATCCTAAAATACATTCCTTAGTACGGGGATACCACATGTGTGAGACTTTTTGGGAGCCTAGCCGTGTACAGGACCCCGAAAACCAATCACAGCCTTAAGAATTTCTAAGGGTATAAACTGTTGATTTCACTCCTCACTACCTATCACCATTTCGGAGGCCATGAAATGCCAAGATGGCACAAACCCCCCCAAATGACCCCATTTTTGGAAAGTAGGGACACCCCAAACTATTTGCTGAGAGGCAAGTGGAGTATTTTGCAGATCTCGCTTTTTGTCACAAAGTTTTGAAAAAAGAAAAAAAAATCTGTTTATTTCTTAATTTTCCAAAACAAATGAGAACTACAAAATACTCACCATGCCTCTTCACAAAATACCTTGGGGTGTCTACTTTCCATTTGGGGGGGGTTTTGTGCTATCTTGGCATTTCCTGGCCTCCGAAACTGTGATAAAGTAGAGGGGAAAAGGTCAGGGAGGCCGATCCTGGACAAACATCCCAATAAGTACGCCCCGTTGCGTGATATTGCGGAAACCAGTCAAGGACCAGCATTGCTGGAGCAGAGTGATGCCCCTAGCTGCCAGGGGAAAAACTCCTCCAGTGAGAGCGGGGGTAACGTCAAGGGAAAGGAAAGACAGATTCTGGTGGTAGGGGACGCCATTATTAGAAGGACAGAGACGGCAATCTGTCACAAAGACCTGAAGTGCCAAACTGTATGTTGTCTACCGGGCATTTGGTTTTGGCACATCATGGATCTGGTAAACAGATTACTGGGAGGGGCCAGGGAAGACCCAGCTGTTATGGTGCACGTTGGCACCAATGACAAAGTCAGAGGAAGATAGTGTTCTAAAAAACGATTTTAAGGACTTAGGAGCTAAATTGAGGAATAGGACCCCTCCAAGGTAGTATTCTCAGAAATACTATCCGTACCTCGAGCCACACCAGAAAAGCAGTGGGCGATTAGGGAAGTAAACAAGTGGCTGAGGAGCTGATGTAGAAAGAAGGGGTTCGGGTTCCTGAAGAACTGGGCCGACTTCTCAGTTGGTTATCGGCTCTTTAGCAGGGACGGACTGCACCTATATATGGAGGGTGCAGCTCGGCTGGGAGAGAAGATGGCCAAAAAGTTAGAGGTAGTTTTAAATGTGTAAATGGTGAATTACTGCGCTAGTCCTAATGGTGTATGATGTATTGCTGCAACTTTATATGTGAGACACACACAGTATAACAAATTTCTAAAGCAATAAGCTGTGCATATACCTGAACTAATCTCTTTAAATTGTATGTGCATACAAATGGGGATGTGACCCCCTCTGCATACAATTTTAAATATAAAGGAGAAAAAAACTTGATAAAACGTGATTGCTCAACTTCAAACAAGATGATTAAAGTGACCTAATACATGCTTATATACCAAAGTCTCTTTCCCAAATGTCAGAATAGTGAACAAAAACAATAGATTGATAATAAATTGAAATAAATGGAAAAGTCTCTTCTCCCAAATTTCTGTAGTGATGGTTGATAAATACCCAAAGTGGGAAAAGTGATGGTAGTGTAGCAAAAAGGGTCCTCCCAATAATGTGCTGCCGCTTACCAGAAAGTAAGATCTCTTTTTTGGGAGATCATACACACTTAGGGCTATTTCCCCAGCCCTAGGTCTTTATATTCTGGTGCCAAAACCTCTTCAATGATGATAAACACCAAAAAAGGAAAAGTGATGGTATTGTGACAAAAAGAATCCTCCACCAATAATTTGCTGCCGCTTACCAGAAGGTGAGATCTCTTTTTAGGGAGATCGTATGCGCTTGGGGCTATTTCCCCAGCCCTGGGTCTTTACACTCTGGTGCTGGACAAACGCAAAGTTCATAGGAGCATCCGTGTTCATGTAAACAAAAGAGGGGATGCCACCATAGCGTAATTCCATAAAATCATTTATTAAAAGGTAAAAAGACTTGCACTTACAGTTATGTAGATATTGTTAGTCAGTTTCAAAAATATATATTCGAGCCGGCCAGCTCTCGATCGCAAGCCCGTGACTTCCGGGACTGGCAGTACGCGATGACGTCAGCACGCCGCTTCACCCTACGCCGTTTCATCAAAATTGACGTCTTCCAGGGGCACGGGCGGCATGCTGACACACCGCCTTAAATCCACATCAATATGGTGAGTAACGCCCAGTTCTGATCTCCTGGGGTCCACCAGCTCAAATCGCCATTTTGAAAACTGGCATTTGACCTCACTGTGCAAAATATGAGTGAGCGCCCATATCTTACTCGCAGTTAAGAAAACCTCATTGGGTATAAAAAATGTATAAAATAAAATACAAACATGAACATTAAAAAAGGGAATTGATTATTTGAACTAACTCCTCTATTATATTGGACGGCGCAAGGTCTCAGCGGCCAACTCTGGTATTACAGACAAACCCTATGTGACAGCTTCATCCAATGTCTAATTCAAATGTGATTTTATTTCTCCCATATTCAATACAAATAATTTGAATTGTGCTGATTTAAATATAAAAAAAACTACGCCTATATATATCTCAAAGGGGGAAAGAAGGGAGGAAATATCCATCATTCCGCACACATTAGATATCAGCGAAAGTAAACATTTCCTTTTGTATAATGCATTAGTGACAATGCTGACATTTAACCTTATGCTAAAAGCATTTTTCCTAAAAAGAGAAAAATTTATATTGCAAATGAAAAAAGAGAAAAGGAAAAATTGTGCTGCCAGCATTACTTAATTAGGATCCCTGTCCTCTCTTGGGGACAACCTCATCCTAAATTTCAATACACCTTTCCTGCACCAATTGATGGATATTACAGGCTAGATGTATGTAATTACATGACACCCAAGACTATCTTAAGCTCATGTGTCTCTCTATGCGATCTCTCTATACTATGGGTATCTGGTATATGTCCCATTCATAGACAAGCGGATACATAAAAAATGGAAGGAAGAAAAAAAATGTACAAAAAGGTTTTCCAAAACCGAGATGGATATTAGGTTTTGGTTACCCCCATATATTTTACTATCATTTGGAGAATTGTATTTGTTCCGACAACCAGAAAATCAGAACTAGTTCACATGCAAACAATATCAACCATTGTCAATGAATGCATTAACATCCGTGTCAATGTTAAGGCCGTGTGGTGTATAACAACGGACCCTATGTATCCACGCCATCTCAAGCCTTGAGATTTCTCTCACTAGAGAGCTCCCTCTCCAGTGTGCACTGAACTTATCTATTCCTAGAAAGATTGTGTTTGCTGGATTACGGTTGTGATGGATAGCATAATGTTTAGAAACCGAATGAAAACGAAAACCACTTTTAATGTTGGTAATGTGTTCCCCCAAACGTACTTGCATGGATCGCTTGGTTCTACCAATGTACTGGAGCCCGCATGGACATTGTAAGAGGTATACGATGCCCGTTGAGCTACAAGTAATGAAAGGCTCAATTTGATGTACCTTAGAAGTGCTCGTTGATACAAATGATTCCGTTTTTCTACTCTTGATTTTATTTAATTTACAGACCTGGCATCTCCGACATTGGTGGTATCCAGTAATGTTCTGGAAAAATTACACCTTCTTTTTTGGAGGGTCTACCACATTTGGGGCAATCCTATCTTTCAGGGAGGGAACCCCCCTAAAGATAACCTGAGGTTTGGCAGGAAGAAAGGTTTTAATGATCCTGTCATTTCCCAATAGGTGCCAATGTCTCTGGAGCATTTTTTTATTCTGGTAATGTTGGGTAGAGTAAGTGGTAATGAATGGAACAACAGGTCTCTCTCTCTGTTTTATAGGACCATCTTCTAATAGTGTTGATCTATCTATTAGAGATACTTCTTCCAAGGTCCTTTTCAGAGTGTCAGGGTGTCATAGCCCTTTTCCTCCAATCTAATTGATAGAACGCGAGCTTGAACTCTATAATCTTCTAAATTTGTGCAGTTACGTCTCATTCTGATGAACTGACTCTTTGGCACCGATCGGAGCCAGGGGTCATGATGGCAACTTCCCATTGGTATGAAAGCGTTACGATCTGTTTTTTTGAAAAATTAAGTAGTCGTAAAGTTGCCTTCAGTTTTTGATATAACGAGATCCAAAAAACTGATTCTATCCTGACTTGCTTCATGCACGAATCTAATCCCCCAACTGTTGTTGATGGTGGAGAAAAATTCATCCAACTGGGATTCAGTGCCATTCCATAGGAGGAGGACATCATCAATATACCTGGCCCAAAAAGTCAGGTATGGACTACTTTTAAACTAGGTGACGGGGGGGTCCAGATGTAGAGATGGCCAGTGTGGAACAAATTTCAGAGGGTAGTATTGGGGGTATTAGGACTCGTTAACTTGGATTTAGGTGCTTTAGTCAACCTACTACTATTTGCAGCCTCAGAACAACCAACCAGGAGATGGTATGCAACCGGACGAAACTAGGAGGCTTGTTCACTAATGCCAGGAGTCTGACAAGATGGGAGAACTAAAGCTGCTGTTGTATAAGGAGTATTTGGATTTTGTGGGAATTTCAGAGACTTGGTTTAATAGCTCCCATGATTGGCTGGCAACCATGCAAGGGTATTCCCTATATCGCAGAGATCGGGAGGGTAAATATTGGCAGCAAGGATGGGAAGTGTCATTATAATGGGGGATTTTAATTATCCAGACATAGACTGGGCGGAAGGAACCGCGCATTCGGCTAAGGCTCGCCATTTTCTAAATGTCTTGCAGGACAATTTCATGGATCAGATGGTAAATGCACCAACAAGAAACAATGTGTTACTAGACCTACTGATAACTAACAATACAGACCTGATTGCGGACGTTGAAATTGGGGGGAACTTGGGAAACAGCGATCACAGGTCAATTCGTTTCAGCATAAATCACACAAAAAGAGAAACACAAGGGTAATACAAAAAAAAAAATATTTCAAAAGAGCCAACTTCCCTAAACTGTGCTCCTTGCTAGAAGATATTAAATGGGATAAAATCCTAGGAAAAAAAAACACGGAGGAAAAATGGGAGTGCTTTAAGAGCATATTAAATAAGGGTATAAGCCAGTGCATCCCAATAGGAAATACATTTAAAAGAGCTAACAAAAGTCCTGGGTTTCTTAACTCCAATGTATAAATGCAAAGGAGAAGGCCTTTAAACAATACAAGGCTGAGGGGTCATAGTCGGCATTCCAACTTTACAAAGAATGTAATAAGAAATGTAAGGGTGTAATCAGGGCAGCTAAGATAGAACGCGAAAGGCACATAGCGGAGGAGAGTAAAAAATAAAAAAATGCTTTAAGTATATAAATAGCAAGAAAGGGAGGTCAGAACATATTGGCCCCAAAAAGAATGATGAAGGCAATCTGGTTACAAAAGATGGAGAGATGACGAAGGTTTTGAATTTATTATTCTCCTCAGTCTTCACGAAGGAAAACGGGGGGATTCAGTAACCAAGACTGCAATGTTTATCCTCATGACACGACACAGGAAGAACCCTCATGGTTAACGGGATACAATTGTAAATAGACTTGAGAAACTTGACATTAATAAGTCACCGGGACCAGATGGCTTACACCCGAGGGTCTTTAAGGAACCATTGTTCTTAATTTTTACGAACAGTCTATTGACTGGAATGGTACCAGCTGATTGGAGAAAAGCCAATGTAGCACCAATATTTTTAAAAGGGCCAAGATATATCCCAATTTGCACCCTTAGAAAGACTGGAGGCGGTGATTAGTTTTCGTGGTCCTGTATGCAGCTAGACTGCCAAAAAGTGTCACACATGTGGTATCCCCATACTCAGGAGAAGCAGCAGAATGTGTTTTGGGGTGTAATTTCACATATACCGACGGCATGTTTGAGCAATATATCATTTATTGACAACTTTGTGTAAAAAAAGATTTAGAATAATTTTTGTAATTTTCCCGAAACTTATGGCAAAATATAAAATATTCCATGGACTCAACATGCCTCTCAGCAAATAGCTTGGGGTGTCTACTTTCCAAAATGGGGTAATTTATTTGTGCTATCTTGACATTTCAGGGCCTCCGAAACTGTGATAGGTAGTGAGGAGTGAAATCAACAATTTAAGCCATTAGAAAAGCCTGAATGCAGTGATTGGTTTTCGGTTTCCTGTACGTGGCTAGGCTCCCAAAAACTCTTGCACGTGGTATCCATGTACTCGGGAAAAGCATCAAAATTTATTTTGGGGTGTAATTCTACTGCCATGCATTTCCTGAAACTCGTGGCAAAATATAAAAAATTCCATGGGCTCAATATGCCTCTCAGCAAATAGCTTGGGGTGTCTACTTTCCAAAAAGGGGTCATTTGGTGGGGTTTTGGACTGTCCTGGTATTTTATGTCCAACATTAGAAGCTTATGCCACACATTACTACTCTTTTAACCACTTCAATACCATGCACTTATACAGCTTCCTGCCCAAGCCAATTTTGAGCTTTCAGCGCTGTCCCAATTTGAATGACAATTGCGCAGTCATGCTCCACTGTACCCAAACAATTTTTTTTTATCATTTTGTTCCCACAAATAGAGCTTTCTTTCGGTGGTATTTGATCGCCTCTGCAATTTTTATTTTTTGCACAACAAATAAAAAAAGAGCGAAAATTTTGAAAAAAACGACGTTTTTCTTTGTTTCTGTTATTTTTTTTTGTAAATAAGTACCTTTTCTACTTCAATGATGGGCACTGATAAGGCGGCACTGACGGGCACTGTTAAGGCGACACTGATGGGCACCAATGAGGTGGCACTGATGGGCACTGATGATGGGCACTGATAGGCGGCACTGATGGGCACTGATATGTGGCACTCATAGGCGGCACTGATTGGCACTCATAGGCGGCACTGATTGGCACTCATAGGCGGCACTGATTGGCACTCATAGGCGGCACTGATTGGCACTCATAGGCGGCACTGATTGGCACTCATAGGCGGCACTGATTGGCACTCATAGGCGGCACTGATTGGCACTCATAGGCGGCACTGATGGGCACTTATAGGCGGCACTGATAGGTGGCACGGACGGGCACTGATAGGTGGGCACTTATGGGCACGGATGGGCACTGATAGGTGGCGCTGATGGACACTAGTAGGTGGCACTGATGGACACTGATGCCCAGCAATGCCAGCCACCACACATTGTGGTGGTGCCATCATAGTGCCAGTCAGTGCCCATTTGTGGGCACTGATTGGCATATTTTTATTTTTTTATTGTTTTTTATTACATGTGGATGGCCATGGGGGCCATCCACATGCTTGGGGCTTCCTGGGGCGTCCTGGGGGGGTTCCCTGGTGGTCTAGTGTGGGTATCCGAGGGGGGGGCTGCGCTGATAAACGATCAGCGCGAACCCCCCCTGTCAGGAGAGCCGCCGATCGGCTCTCCTCTACTCGCGTCTGTCAGACGCGAGTGAGGAAGAGCCGATCAACGGCTCTTCCTGTTTACATCGTGATCAGCAGTGATTGGACACGGCTGATTACGTGGTAAAAAGCCTCCGCCGGAGGCTTTTTACCGAGATCAGTGTAGCGGTGGGTCAGATTGACCCACCGATCGCCGCGATGCGCGCCCCCTGGGCGCGCGGCGGCTGTTATCCCGCAGGACGTCATATGACGTCCAGTGTGGATAACTGAACCACTTCCCGGACGTCAATCTGCTATTGACGGGGCGGGAAGTGGTTAACCACTTTAAGACCAAGCCCTTCTGACATATTTTGTTTACATGAAAAAATGTAATTTGTTTACTAGAAAATTACTTTGAACCCCCAAACATATATTTTTTAAAGCGGAGGCCCTACAGATCAAAATGGTGGGTGTTGCATTTTTTTTCACAAAGAATTTGCGCAGTGATTTTCCAAAAGCAATTTTTGGGGGAAAAACACTTTTTTGAATTTCTAATGCACAATAACACACTATATTGCCCAAATATTTGGTAAAATATAAAAGATGATCTGATGCCGAGTACATAGATACCAAACACAACCTGCTTTAAAATTGTGCACGCCCGTGCAGCGGCAACAAACTACATACATTTTTAAAAGCCTTTACAGGTTACCACTATAGATTTACAGAGGAGGTCCACTGCTAGAATTACTGCCCTCGATCTGATGTTCACGGTGATACCTCGCATGCATGGTGCAATTTACATACGACACAACACTGATACTTGAGTTCACCTTTGCGCAAGCACGGGGGGGGACAGGGGTGCTTTTAATTTTTATTATTATTTATTTCGCTTTTTTATTATTTTTACACTGTCCCTTTCTCTTTTTTTATCATTTTTATTGTTCTCACAGGGAATGTAAATATCACCTATGATAGCAATAGGTAGTGACAGGTACCCTTTTTCTGAAAAATGTAGGGTCTATTTGACTCTAGATCTCTCCTCTGCCCTTAAAGCATCTGACCACATCAAGATTGGTGTGATGAGATGCTTTCCCAAATTCCCAATGGCACTGTTTATATCCGGCGAAACCAAAGTCATGAAATGCTCGTAGCTGATTGGAGCCATTCTGGTCTCCGATCAGCTCTATGGTCAGCTGGTGAAACCACCGGCTGCATTCTCGGGTTCCTCGGACAGGAGAGCCCGAGAAAGCTATAGAAGGCGGCGGGAGGCGTCCCCTCCCACTGCTTGTAAAAGCGGCGAGGATTACTTTTACATGAAACCCGACCGCCAGCTGAAAAAAAACAATACCAAGATGCCTAAACCTGTAGGCATCTTTCCGGTATAACCGTAATATTCATTACCTGCTGGGACGTCCCAGAGCAATAGCCTTGAGGGGAGGGAGACACCCTGCCAAACAATAGCCATCAGAACTTATACGGAAGCCCGCAGTACACTGTGGCCGAAAGCCGAATCCTTGGCTGCTCGAACATCCACTTGATAAAATATTGTGAACGTATGCATGAAGACCAGGTAGCAGCCTTACAAATCTGAGCCACAGATACCTGATGGTGAAAAGCCCAGGAGGTTCCTACACCCCTGGTAGAATGAGCTTTCACCTTAAAGCGAGGAGCTTTACTTTTCAGACCGTAGGCCTGAATGATCAATTGACGGACCCGATTGGCAATGGAAGCGTTGGAAGCTGCCTGCCCCTTCTTGGGTCCTTTTGGTAAAACAAAGGAGGAGTCTGATCCTTGGATCTCTGCAGATCTAGACAAATAAACCTTGACTGCCCAGACAATGTCCAAAGAATGCAGTCGTCTCCCTTCCACCAAACGAGGCTGAGAGAAAAAAGAAGGCAAAATAATGTCCCGATTTAAATGAAAGGCTGACACCACCTTTGTCAAAAAGGATGGAACAGATCATAACACGACCCTGTCATGGTGAAGGATCAAGTATGGGTCCCTGCATGAAAGGGCCACCAACTCTGACACCCTTCTAGCTGAGATGATGGCCATCAGGAAGGCTAGCTTGCATGACAGCAAGTCTAATGTAATTTCCTTAATAGGTTCAAATGGTTGCTTCTGTAACACAGACAGCACCAAGTTCAAGTCCCAAGGACACATAGGTGACCTAATGGGGAAGAAGCAAACGAGTTGACCCCTGCATAAAGGTTTGGCCCAGTGAATGGGAGGCTAAAGGCCTTTGGAAGAATACTGACAGGGCCGAAACTTGACCTCTGATTGTACTCAAAGCCAATCTGATTTCCACAGCTGACTGTAGAAAAGAAAATTCTCCCAGTCCCGTATTTCCGAGGATGCCATTTTTGGGCTTAACACCAAGCAATATAAGTCTTCCAGACCTTATGATAGATCTTCCTAGTGACAGCTTTTCTAGCATTCACTAGGGTAGAAACCACTGGTCCAAAGTTGCCACAGTCCTTTAAAACCCTGGCTTCAATAGCCATGCCGTCAAATTTTAGAGACTGTAAATTGGGGTGGAATATAGGAACTTGAGTCAGTAGATCGGGGCAACGTGGAATCGTCCATGGCCCGTCTATTGTCAGCCTCACAATCTCTGGGAACCAGGGCCTTCTGGGCCAGGCTGGTGCCCCCAGAATGAATGGAACACCCTCTCTCCGAATCCTGCGCAACAAATGTGGAAGGAGAGGTATCGGAGGGAAAGCATAAACCAGGGAGTACTGGCTCCATGGAACTACCAGAGCGTCTGCGCCGATTGCCAGAAGATATCTTGTTCGGGACACAAACTGCTGTAGCTTGTTATTGAACCTGGATGCCAGTAGGTCGACCTCTGGCCATCCCCAATGTTGGCAAATTTCCTGGAAGACCCCTGGGTGTAGAGACCATTCCCCCGTGCAGATCTGCTGGCGGCTGAGATAATCTGCCTTCCAATTCTCTACGCCCGGGATATGGACAATAGGATCGGCACATGTCCCTCTGCCAAGGCTAGTATGTGGTTCACCTCCTTTAGAGCTGAATGACTTCTGGTATCGCCTTGGTGGTTTTATATAGGTCACTGCAGTGGCATTGTCAGACTGAACCCTGATAGGACAGTCCTGAAGCTCCACCGTCCAGGAGTGTAGGGCCAGACTTGCTGCCCGTAATTCCAGGACGTTGATGGACAGGATCTGCTCTGTCCCTGACCATTTCCCCTGAGCTGTGAGCCCTTCTAGGGTCGCTTCCCAGCCTGAGAGACTGGCATCTGTAGTCCGTATGCTCCAAGTTACCCGAGAGAGGATTTTCCCTTTCGCATGTTCTGATCCTGTAACCACCATTTTAGGCTTAAGCGTGTTCCAAGCCAACAAGATGTCTTGTTGTAAAGGCCTGAAATGGAACTGGGCATAGGGCACTGCCTCAAAGGAGGATACCATCCTCCCTAGAAGACTCGTACAGAGCAAAATGGAGGGTTATCTGGTGCACCTGATCCTTCAGGGCACAGATTCTTACAGTTGGTAAGAATACTCTTGCTTAGACCGTATCTGGGATCAGACCTAAATACTTTAGACTCTTAGCTGGTTTCAAGGCTGACTTTTCGGTATTTATGATCCAGCGTAAGCTTTTACCGCACTGTGCATGTTCTGCTCTGTTCTAGAGCCTGTAATGAGTGAGCTCTGAGCAGGAGGTCATCCAGATACCTGAGCACCAGGATCCCTTGGGCCCTTAAAGACCCAGTACTGGTGCTAGGACCTTTGTGAGCACCCGGGGAGCTGTAGCAAGCCCGGAGGGTAGAGCCACAAACTGAAAATGACATTCCTCTACTGCAAAT
Source organism: Rana muscosa (assembly GCA_029206835.1). NCBI lineage: Eukaryota > Metazoa > Chordata > Amphibia > Anura > Ranidae > Rana > Rana muscosa. Next base: position 225,527,281 of record CM055120.1, read on the forward strand.
CGCAGGAACCTCTGATGAGGCTGAAAGATAGATATGTGTAAATACTGTTTGACCTGATCCTTTACAGACTGGCAGATACCAATTACTGCAACCGCTGCCTTTAATAATGACTCCAATTTCTTGTCAACAGGGTCTTTCAAGCCCTGTGCGTTATTTACCGGACAAGTTAAGTTCTTGTTTAAGGAAGAGACTGCTGCATCCATGGAATATAAAAGGGAAAACCTCTTAAGAGGAACAAAATCCTGTCAGGATGTTCCCAATTCGCATACACCACACCTGTTCCAGCAGGAGGTGTAGTGGGAAAGCCTGTGCGGCCTGAAGAGGCCTCCGGGATCCCAAGAGGACCAGGGGGGCTCAGTCACCTCTGCAAGAGGCAACTTAAAGGCAGAACAACCATTTCGGTCAGAGTCAGGATGAAAAGCCTCTGTGACTGAGAGGCAGACATCAACTGGATATCTTCTTGTCCAGATTGCTCGGAAGCAGACACATCCGCCAGGCCCTCCACAGAATCCTGAGCTTTTAGCTCTTCTCCATCCTCAACCCATTCCTGCTCCAAACTAGGAGGCTCCAGGGAGGGGTATCTGTCACGCTTCTTGCCACCCTGCGGGATGGAGGCAATCCTGCCAGCAATCCTGTGCTCTAACGCGGCTAGGGCAGAGGACAGTTCCTCCTTAAAGGGGTTGTAAAGAAAAAAAATATATATTTTTATAAATAACAAACATGTTATACTTACCTCCACTGTGCAGCTCGTTTTGCACATAGTGGCTCCGAACGGCTTCTTCTGGGGTCCCTTGGCAGCTGTCTCCGCTTCTCCCGCAAGAACTCACCACCTTCATGCGAGCGAGCTCGCATGGTGATGAGTTCTTGCGGGCATGCTCCCGTGATACAGCCAGCAGATATTGACGCTCACTGTATCACTCGGCCCCGCCCCCTGGCGCACTGCGTCATTGGATGTGATTGACATCCAGCTGCTTTCAATCCATCCAGTGTAGCAAATCAATGGCCAGGCAGAGACAAGGGCAGAATGTTCGGGAGCGAGCGCGGGACTTTCGAGGGCTCAGGTAAGTAAAGGGGGGGGCTGGTATTGTCGGATGTTTTTTCACCTTGATGCATAGGATGCATTAAGGTGATAAAACTTTTTTCCTTTACAACCCCTTTAATGATAAAGGGTGAAGCAGCAGCGTTGACTATAGGCACAATACCAGATAGGCGCAGCGGCTCAGATTGCCCGGAATTCTCTGGTCTTTCAGGTGATACAACACTAGGGATACAAGTAGGTTCATCAGGAACTACTGATGACATAGGTGTGCCCTTCCCTGTAGTGATAGTCCCACTCCTCTTTTTTGAAGACATTTACTAGCCACAAAAAGAGAGTACTTGGGTGTAGTATTAAAACACCTCAGAAGGGAGACCCTTTAACGGGGCTCACCAAGCCCCTATGCAGCAATCCTGCTAAGCACCTTTAGCCTGCTGAGCAACGCTTGGTGACTCACGTGACCCGGGTAAGGAGAAATGAACCGCTGCAAGTGCCTGTTCAGAGTCTGCTCTGTGTCCCACAGCTGCCTTCTGGAAGCACCCCATGCTTGGCATATATAGCTTAAATAAGCTGGCTGTGCGCCAGAACCTTCTGTGCATGCGTGCGCATGCCCATGCTCGGCCTCAGCGAATGGGCGTGGCTGTATTAGCGTATGACGCAAATCTTTGTACGCTCAGATAAAGGCTACTGCGCATGTGCGGCAAAGCTGCGTGCGCCATTGCCACCAAACAAACTGCTAAGTCCAGCGGCGCTTTTGCAAATGCACGTGTGCCATGGCCACCAAAAAACTGCTGAGCACAGCGACACTCTTGCGAACGCACGTGCACCATGGTGAACCAAGGCAAAATGGTGCACCGATGTGTGCCATCATACAGGTAAAAAACAGCCAGACACAAGAAAAAAAGGTACATTTTGCAAACACCCACAGCTAGCCCAAAACTCCTCGTATGGTCACTGCACACAGATGTCCAGTCTCTAGCTAGCTTGACTGATTAGACACCCAACAATAATAAGGGGTTTCACTTACCCGTCCAGGTGCAGGGCGGCTTAGAAACTAGCCCAAACTTCACCCATCACGGCAGGTTCCTGTCACTTGAGGACCTGGGTACCCTTTTTATGTTTAGGGTCTACTCCCTTGCTACTGTACAGCACCCTGCAGGAATGCATTAGCGCTGTGGTGTCCAGGATTTCAGTTCGCAGGGTCCAGCGCCCGGAGGCCGCATTGCGGGCAAAACCTTGCAGGAACTTGAGTGTCTGCGAGGCTCGGGTACCATTTATCTAAGCATATAAAGCCTGTGTCAAATGGATCCGATCAGTCATTCCCTTGATTCATTAAAGAACCGTTTGTGGGACTAGAGACCTGGAGCTCAGAGAGCTCAAACAAACCGTGCCATCCACCTTGCAGACACTGGTAAAAAAACTGAAGTACTTCCTGCATGAGAGGGGTTATATAGGGGATCACTTCCTGTCTAAAGACCTTTGGTCTACCAGTGTCCATTAACCTGGAGATGAAGTATAGCCCAGCAGGTAATGAATATTAGCCTCACTCTGTGTCCCATGATGTATGAAAAAGAAAAATGAACTGGTTGCGCTAGCAGAGATCTGGTGTGAGTCTGCTAATGCTGCAGTTTTGTGTGCTGTGTATTGGAAGTGACAGTGATCTACTGATCCTGCACTTGTTTCGGTGGGCTGGGCGGAGGGGCTAAACACAGGTGCTGGCAGGTGTCGGGGTTGATCCTGCAAACGCCAAATTTTTGGGAACACAATACTATTGGGGATGCTAGTATAGTTTTGATCAGATCAAAGATATTGATCCATTCAGACACTATACTAGTAATGGAGGTATATAGTGTATGTTGGTGTCCCTGGCAATCAAAGGGTTAAAAGCTAATGCTGTTTGGAATTGACACTAACCCGGAACCGAAGCTGATGCTAACTGATGTCACTCGTGACGCTAATACAGTGATTAGAAAATAGATCTGTACACTGTACCCAATGACACACTGACAAGGAGTGAAAGGGTTAACTGGGGGGGTGATCAGGGGGTTAAAACTTTATTAGGGAATATATGTCGGGTACGCTGACGCTATACAAGACTAATACTGACACTAACTAGCATCATCCGTGACACTAATACAGTGATCAGAAAAAAAAAAACCACTACACTATACTAATGACACTGAGTGAAAGGGTTGACTGGGGTGATCAAGGGGTTAAACCTTTATTAGGTTTAGGGTACCCCTCATATATTACCTATCTGGGACTAACTCTAACTACCACTAACTGCCCCTAGCGCTGTTTAGCGTCACAAGTAACACCAATACAGTGATCAGTAAAAAATCTGTACGCTGAACTTGGTGACACTGTGACAGGGAGTGAAAGGGTTAACTGGGGTGGGGCGATCAGGGGGTGAAATGTGTCCTGGTGTCAGTGTAGTGCTTGTGTACTCACTGTTGGATGGGCTCCAGGAGGGGAGATGACATCATTTCCTGTGCCTGTGTTTACATTACACAGGCATAGGACGTTCTGTCATTCGCCAGAACCAATCAGCAGGTCCAGGCCATAAATCATTTGCCTGGACCTGTAGACTATTCGGTTCTATAACTAAACTGATCACCACAGGCATGCACAATGTACAGATATGTTGTTTTGTGCAGGTGGGCTGCCCTGCCGCAGTATATGTACGGTGGGTGGTCCGGAAGTGGTTAAAAATCAGTAATAAAGAAAGAGTACAAGCACAAATAACCAATTTATATAAAAATCGCATATAAAATCCTTAGAGACAGATGTATTACATTTTATTTTTAAGTTTACAAACACTTTAACTCTCAGGGACATCCCCCCCCACCCCATTTTCCCATTTAGGGGTTTGTAAGGTGTTGAGGAAATATCCTTCTATAATAGACTCCCCTTCTCTCATTGACTCTTGGTCCTGTTTAGGCTTCCTATCTTTAAAAATACAAAAAAAAAAAAGTCACGCTTGCAGGAAACAATATAAAACATAAATATATCACACAGTGCAGCAGAATGACCATCTTTCTATCTATACGTGGAAGCCTGGACTCGTGGCAGGCCATTCAGATGGTCTCTATCAACCTAGAAGATCCTGGCATGACCCATCAGTCTGCTTGGGTGTATAGGGTGATCTTTTCTCCTGCTTTGGGGGGGACTCTACTTGGCATGGTGTCCCTTACATGGGGTTTTAGTTGGTCCTCAATTTGTTAAGGGATGCCTCAGAGTTGACCTTCTGACCTGGACTCGGTGGTTTGGTCCCTATGCTAGATGACTTTGTACTCTCAACTATACTGTCTTCCTTCGAGACAATGTATTGCCTGGCTTGAACCAGTAGTCTCCATACCGCAGGATCAGGTCAGCACACCTGGGTGCTCCCCATCTCCTGAATGTAGGGAAGTAATAATCACTGGGGACTCTGTGCTACCTTGGTACATCAGCAGGCAGGACACAGTTACCCCTGTTGGTTATGTTCAGAGGTCTCAGTGGGATATGATCACCTGGAAATAGATCCTCCTTCCATGGCTGATCTGCAGCTTTTGTGGAAGTGCCTCCAGATCCCTTCTTGGTTTTCTGTCCTTAACCAGGGTGTGTCAGAAGATTGTAAGAACCATGTTCTGGGTCACGGTTAAGCGCAGGTATCCTACATTGTCCCTCTGTCCATCACCAGAGGTGTTAAATTGAATGGGGTTTTTACTCATCCTCTTGTTCTTTTGGTGTTCATGGGGTTACGGTAAGAGGAGATCCTCCACTGGGGACACCTATCTGGTGACAATTGTCTTAGGGTGTATTTACCCCCACTTAGGAGAGAGATGCTCCCACATCCTGTTGTCTCCCCTCTGCAGTAAGTAAGGGAAAAAATCTCTTGGTATACAGACAGCAAAATAAAGTGCTAACTGTTCCCTTCTCTTATCTACTGTATTTATTGGCGTATAACACTCACTTTTTTACCTGGAAAATAGAGGGTAAACTGTGCCTGCGTGTTATACGCAGGGGGCTATGGAAAGTTTTTTTCCTGAAACTTCCCTCCTTAAAGTTAGGGTGCGTGTTATACGCCGATAAAAACATTGCTTCCATTTTGCGTTTTCTTCTACACTTTGATTTTCTAGCTGCTTTATTTTTTTTCCAACCTGTCCAGGATATTACTACAAGGACATCTAACTATCCTACTTCTTGGTCTAAAGTTATTGTGCTAATATTCCTAAGCCTACATGCAGAGAAAAATGATGCAGGATGTAGAAATATATAAATGGATGGTGCAGCCAAGTATTAACAATCCAAAATACAAAACAGAGACACTAAACTTTTTCTACCAATCTCTTTTAAAGTATATTTTCTTTATAAATACAGGTACATTCGAAAGTTGTGAACAGATTACGAACTTGTTTCTTTTACTTGTTTATTTTTGCAGGTTTCAATACAATGGAGCATCAGAAACCATAGTGTGGTGTCAGCAAGGCTATAAATATCCATCTGTGTGTACACTAAGCAAATCTTAGGAAAACTCTGTACCTTAAAGAAGAATGTCACATCTGGTGAATGCAAGAAATGTTACAAGACATGGAAAGTGGCTTATTACGTTGCAGATGTGCTGCTCAACTTCCCCTGTGCTCTCACAAAGACATGGAAATTATACCTTAGGTTCGGACACATGAATCTGGAATATTTTGTATTCAGTTCTCTGGTGCCCTACAATTACGTACTTGTGATTGTGTTTAGTGTTGTAGCTAGGAATAATGGCTATGCTGATCACCAGGGAGAAGTGCAGTGTTTATATTGTATGACAGCAATCCAGTACATGTGCTGGGTTGATAGCATAGGCACTATTGCCCATAACATTCAGTTAATTTGCAGTTAGTGAGAAGTTTTTTTTTTTAATTTTGCCTAGAAATATATGCAATAACTCCTACAACCTGAGTGCTAGCCCTGGCTCGCCTCCATGGTAAATCGTGTGTTCCACTGGGCGTATCGGTTACACCTGGAGCAGTGAGTTCTTTTCATTTGGACTTTGCAACTCCTAGAACCTCTTGACGGTTACATGAAACCTGTAGCTGGGGAAAGATATATATATATATATATAGTTTGCCATTCCTCTCTGGATGATCCAATATCTTCAATAACTGCTGAACCATATCAGATCAGGTATGAAGAACCAATCAAGAGTTCCGATTGGTTATATACATGTGGGTTAGTGACAAGGAAAGCACTGAAGTCAAAAACAAGCTAGTCAAATGCATTTTATTTTTTATTTTTAGGAGAGGAATGACAAACTAAAATGTTTTAGAGTTGAGTTGTCCTTTATAGTAAACTTATACTGCGAGAAATTGTTTTAATTTGGTAAATTTGAGATGAACCATAGCTTGTTATACTTGCCTCTGATGCTGGACCCTTCTTAAAAGATTTTATTCTATCCATGGAGAATTTCTGATGCCAAGATTTTCCTTTGTAACACGCAACAGAAGTTGGGTGGAACTGAGAATTCTCGTGAGAAGAGGAGAATCTTTAGAAGTAAACATGGCATTTATGGGTGGAGTTTTCTTTTAAAAACATTGATCTCGTTACTCTGACATTTTTGAAGCACTTTTTTGATGGTATTTTGTTGTAAACTCTTAAAAGCAAATAAGCCGTTTGATGAATGATTGTATACTATTTACATGTGCTGCTGGCGATAGGATGGAGGAGGTCACAATGTGTTCATGGCAGCACCATCCAAGTCAATTCCAAAGATGCATTTTAAATTAATTAGTACATATTCCAGTTTAATAACGTGTGTGTGTGTATATATATATATATATAATTTCTTAATTGTTGTAAAGTTTTACTATTTGCCATTTAAAGTAAATAAAATAATTTCTTTCATAAACACATGGTTTTCATTTAAATATTGTCTTCTGTCCTTTCTTGTCAGTTGAGGGACACAGGAGTCTTTCATCTTTGGGTTATACTTTCATCTGCAAGAGAATTAAGCACTGGCAAACTAAATACTGTAGACCAACCCATGATAAACCCTCCTACTGCCAGCAGTTTTTGCTAGTGCTTTAGGACGGCGGATGTCTTTTCTTCACCTCTCCTGGGAAAAATCAAATCCAATTTCAAAGCATAACTTTTTCTACAGTCGACACTCTGCTCTGCCTTACTGTTAGAGTTTGTCTCTTCAAGTGTAGCTTTCTAGCGTGGCCATCCTCCGTCTTGCTTTTGGAGTGCCATGTCTGGATTCCACTGCTCTTCAAGCACTGGGTTTCATGGAAGGAACATTCCAGGCTGCATTCTATTATCAAGTTCACCACAGAGTTCTTTCCAGATCTAGTCATTGGCATTGGCTAAGAGCTTGCTATGTCTCTGAAGACTCTTTTCGTGAGTAGACTGAATGTGCTGCGTACCGGAAGTATCCCAATTTACTTGAAGATCTGGGAGCCTTACAAAATTCCTGCTTTCCAACAGTTCCTTGTGCAGAACTGATCTTTGGTCCGTTTTTGCTGCTTATCTACAGTGACTACCTCCGGCCATCCAACCCTCCCAGTCACCAGCTGTTTGGGTCTTGAGATTACTTGAGGCCTTGTATCCCCAAGCAATCAGCGCAGTCAATTTCCAGACCAAATATGCACTACAAATAAATCAATACACCAAAATTTGCTGCTAAAACATCATTAAGTGATTTCATCACACTCCTAAATGCGTATAAACATTAACCGTGATGTAGCGCATCTGTATACAATCATATATCCAAAAATATTCCAAATAATGAAAAGTCCATTCAGAAGTGTGCATCCAACAAACAACCAATATATGATTCCATTACACTCCTAAATGCATATAATCATAAACAGTGATCTAGCGCACCCATATATAATAATTTATTTTAAAAAAATCCCAAATAAGTCCATTCAGAACTGTGCATCCCACCAATGTGCCATGATCTCACCACACCTCTAAATACATATTAACAATAAGCTGTGATATATCACAACAATATATAATCATTAATACAAAAAAGTCCCAAATAATAAAAAAGCCCATTCAGAAGTGCAATGCATTTCGGCAACATTACAGGCTGGCCCTAGTTCTACAATCCAGCAGGGTCTGGGTATGGTCCTCCAAGGCACAGCCGAGAAGTCAACCGATCCTTAAAGTATAGTTATTTATTTATTTTTCCCAAGAATCATACTTACCTAGGTGGATGCAGCATCGGTCCCCTGCCGGCTCTAACACTGAGAACAAAGCGATCGAACATCGCTGATTGCTCCGTAAGCAGAGAGCTAGTGAATGTCAGGAGGCGAGAGCGGCTGGCTCAGCCTGTTAGTGGCTAACTTATGCAACCACATTATTTTTTTTATTTTTTTTTTAGTTCTTATTTTATTGAAAGACCATAATTAACCTACATGAGAATTAACGTACAGTATTGAAACAATAAAAGTAGGATTTTTAAAACAGCTTACCTGTAAAATCCTTTTCTTGGAGTACATCACGGGACACAGAGCAGCATAGTCATTACTATGTGGGTTATATAGAATTACCTTCAGGTGCTGACACTGGCAACTTCCAAAACAGGAAGTACCCTCCCCTATATAAGCCCCTCCCATCCGGGAGTACCTCAGTTTTGTAGCAAAGCAATACGTGTCCCCAAAAGAGGGGTGGGAGCTCTGTGTCCCGTGATGTACTCCAAGAAAGGGATTTTACAGGTAAGCTGTTTTAAAAATCCTACTTTCTTGTTCATACATCACGGGACACAGAGCAGCATAGTCATTACTATGTGGGACGTCCCAAAGCAATGCCACATGAGGGGGGGGATACACCATACATAAGCTGGGCGCCATCAGGCATGAGGATCTTTTGCGGCCTGCAACACCCTGCGCCCAAAGGCGACATCCTCCTGACTTCTCACGTCCACCTGGTAGAACCTAGTAAACGTGTGTACTGAAGACCATGTTGCGGCCTTACAAATTTGCGCCAGGGAGGCCTGGTGATGCACTGCCCATGAAGTTCCAACTGCTCTCGTGGAGTGCGCCCTAACTTTGAACGGAGGCGGTCTACTTTTCAAGCCATAGGCTTGTATTATGACCTGTCGAATCCACTTGGCTAAAGTAGATTTTGATGCTGCCTGACCCTTTCTGGGGCCTTCCGGCAGAACAAACAGAGAATCCGTTCTACGAATCTGAGCAGTGGCTTTTAGATAAGCTTTAACTGCTCTTACTACATCCAAAGAATGCAATAACTTTTCCTCTACCGAGCTTGGTTTGGGGAAAAAAGAAGGAAGAACCACATCCTGGTTCAAGTGAAACCTCGATACCACCTTAGGAAGAAAGGCTGGATGAGGACGTAATACTACTCTGTCCTTATGGATAACCAGATATGGCTCTTTACAGGACATGGCGGCTAATTCCGACACTCTTCTAGCCGAGCATATGGCTACTAAAAATATCAATTTCCTGGTGAGTAGAACCAAGGAAATGTGCCGCAAAGGTTCAAATGGCTGCTTCTGCAGAACCGACAGAACCAAATTTAGATCCCATGGGCATATGGGAGCCTTAATCGGTGGAATAATACGAGTCACACCTTGCATAAAGGATTTGACAAGTGAATGCATAGCCAGGGGCCTTTGAAATAGTATTGACAAGGCCGAAACCTGGCCCTTGATAGTACTTAAGGCAAACTTCCTGTCTACAGCCCACTGCAGGAAGTCCAGAATTCTGCCTATAACGTACTTACGTGGATGCCATTTTCTGGCCTCGCACCAAGTGATGTACGCCTTCCAAACTCTATAGTAGATCTGCCTGGATACAGGCTTCCTGGCATTGATTATAGTTGATACCACAGAGTTAGAGAAACCTCTCTTCTTTAGGATGTGGGACTCAATAGCCAGGCCGTTAAACTTAGAGTTAGTAAGGAAGGGTGGTATATCGGTCCTTGCGAAAGCAGGTCCGGACGACGTGGAAGGGTCCAAGGACTCCCCACAGACATTTTGATGATCTCCGCGTACCAGGCCCTTCGGGGCCACGCTGGAGCCACCAGGATCACCGGCTTCTTCTCCAACCTGACTCTGCGAAGGAGTCGAGGCAACAATTGTAGCGGAGGGAATGCATATATCAGTCTGAACTGATCCGAAGGGAACACCAGAGCATCCGAGCCGCAAGCGAGGGGATCCCTTGTCCGGGAGACAAACCTGTCCACCTTTGCGTTGAATCTGGATGCTAGCAGATCTACATCCGGTGTTCCCCACCGCTGACATATTGCTCGGAAGACCTCGGGATGAAGGGACCATTCCCCTGGGCATAACTGTTGGCGACTCAGAAAGTCCGCCTTCCAATTCTCCACCCCTGGAATGAAGACAGCTGATATACATGGGACATGCTTTTCTGCCCATTCCAGGATGTGAATTACTTCCCTCTGGGCTGCACGACTCCTGGTGCCTCCCTGATGATTGATATATGCCACTGCTGTGGCATTGTCTGATTGAATTCTGACAGGGGACCCTTGGAGTCTGGATGTCCAGGCTACTAGGGCGTACCGGGCTGCTCGTATCTCTAAGAGATTGATGGGCAGGGTTTTTACTACATTTGACCATCTGCCCTGGAGAGACCATTGCTCCAGTACTGCCCCCCAGCCTGTAAGGCTGGCATCTGTAGTGACCACCTTCCAAGATATCGGGCTGAAGGGTTTTCCCTTCTGGAGATTCTGGGGGATCAACCACCAGCAGAGACTCTTCCGAACGGAAGGGGACAAAGCCATCGGGAAGTCTAGAGCCTGAACTTTTCCGTTCCAGGCTGACAATATGGCCCTTTGTAAATTCCTTGAGTGGAATTGGGCGTATGGCACAGCTTCGAATGATGCTACCATCTTTCCTAGCAGCCTCATGCACAGGCGTATGGACGGCTGTCTTTTTGCACAAAGCAGACGGACCAAGCCCCTCAAAGAGGATACCTTGTCTAGAGGTAAGAAAATCTTCCTCTGGTCTGAATCCAGCCGTAGCCCTAGATATACCAGGTTTTTCACTGGCTGTAGGGCTGACTTGTCCAGGTTGATGACCCAACCGTGAGATTCTAGATACTTGATTGTATCGATAATTACCACTTCTAGCTTGGCAACTGAGTGGTCCATCAACAACAGGTCGTCTAGGTATGCCATTATCGTTACACCCCGTGTTCTTAGATCGGCCAACAGTGGGGCCAGAATTTTTGTGAACACTCGTGGTGCTGTGGCCAGACCGAATGGTAAGGCTCTGAACTGAAAATGGCGCCCTTCTACTGCAAAGCGTAGGAATTTTTGATGACCTGGAAAGATGGGAACATGCAAGTAAGCATCTTTGATGTCGATCGAGGCTAACCATTCCTCCCCTTGTAGGGCAGCGGTGACCGATCGGATCGACTCCATCCGGAAAGACCGGACGTTTAGAAATTTGTTTAGACTCTTTAGGTCCAATATGGGTCTTATGTCCCCGTTTGGCTTCGGGACTGTGAAAAGGTTTGAGTAGAAACCCAACCCCCACTCTTCCATAGGAACCTCCATAATTACTCCTTGGAGCAATAGTTGTTCTAACGCCAATAGGAGAGACCCTCTTTTCAGAGGGTCTCTTGGCATGCCTGACCACATAAAATGGGACGGAGGAGACTTTTAACTCCAACTTGTATCCCAGAGTTACTGCGGAGAGCACCCATCTGTCTTTGATCGTCTCCCGCCAGGTCTCTGCGAACAACTGAAGTCTTCCCCCCACCCGTTTGAGTGGGGGCAGCCCTTCATAGGCTTGACTTGGAGGCTGGTTTAGTACCTCTTCGGATCCAGGGCTTTTTATTACCCTGTGGCTGTCCCTGATTTTTACCTCCTGAGCTTGACCGAGGAGGCCGTCGGAACTGCTTAGTAGCAGACGTCGCAGGGATAGGAGAGGTAGTCCTCTTAAAAGATGGACCCCTAGACCTCTTCTTACTCGGTAAGAGAGTACTTTTACCACTGGAAATCTTCTGGATATACTTATCCAGGTCTTCGCCAAAAAGGCGTTCCCCATGAAATGGGAAGCTAACTAAGAGCTTCTTACAGGGAGCTTCAGCAGACCAGTTTTTAAGCCACAGAAGCCTACGCATATGTACCAAAGACAGCGTGAGGCGGGAGGCCTGATGGATAGAATCCTTGATGGCGTCAACCGCAAAGCATAATGCTCTAGGCAGATCAGCCAGAGCCTGGGCCTGTTGGTCTGGCAAATCCCTCAGGACCATTTTCATTTGATCCTTTAAAGCTTGGCAGACCCCAATAGCTGCCACTGCTGGCTGTGTAACAGCCCCTGCTGTGGAAAAAGCAGATTTTAATAAAGATTCCAATCTTTTATCCACTGGATCTTTGAACATTTGAACATTATCTACTGGACATGTCAGTGATTTGTTCACAGAAGAGATGGCTGCATCCACCGTAGGAACATTCCATCTCTGGGTGAACTTTTCCTCCATGGGATAGATCACCGGAAACCTTTTAGGCGGAACAAATAGTTTATCAGGATGTTCCCAGTCCTGGTATATAAGTCCTTCCAATAATGGATGTATTGGAAAGGAGCAATTAACCTGGGGAGCTTTTAGCGACCCCAATGAGGAGACAGCAGTAGTTGATGGTTCAACAAGAGGCATTTTAAATGCAGATCGAACCATGTCAGTTAGGGTCTGGACCCACAATCTTTCAGTCTGTGATGCTGAAAATGGTTCATCTACTGTCGATTCCTCAAAAACAGAGCTAACCTCCTCCTGATCCCCTTCAGGTAGGTCGGTCCCTTCCTGGGACTGTTGCTCTGCCAACAGGCACTCTAATGGAGGTGATGGAGATCTGGCGCGCTTTCTTTCCTGTAGAGAAGAAGCGATCAATGCAGCCAATCTCTGCTCCAATCCCTCCAGAGTTGAGGAAAAAACCTCCTCTGTTATATATGCAGGAGCAGGTGGACTGAGGACAGCCGCAGTACCTGGCACTCCCGGGGGTTCCTTATGGGTATTAACCTCTGATTTCTCAGGGGAGGAGGGTGCAGATGACTGCTCCAGATCCTCAGAGCCCGATGGAGACCCCCTACACTTCCTGAGAGGTATATCTCAGAGTTTTTTTAGGCGGCATATTCCTTAGTTCAAAGCTGAGGTATTCCAGCCGCAATACACCCCTCCTGAAATAGTCTAATGCAATTTGCTGCTATGTACATCAGTGGGTGTCTACTAATGCGTCTTTCTGGGGATGCCTGTATCAACCGCCCGCTGTAAGCCCCTATACCATGCTACCAGCTCCTTTTCATGCTCTGTGTCCATAGCAAGCAGCGTGGACTGAGTCCTTTTATCTTGCTGGGACGCCCGCGCACGCGCAGAAGCGCTGGGCGCACAGAACGCGTCATCCGCCAGGCTCCGCCCCCTTTTTTGAAGCTAAACCTTATAAAAAGAAAGCATGTGTGCGCGCGCGTGCACGTGAGCGCTCTTGGCGCCATGTAGGGAGAGGAGCCAGGGTCCCTGTTTTACCAGGACTCGGGGATGGAAGGAAACTACTTGGCAGCATGACAGAGGAATGCAGCTTCCCTGATAGAGAGCTCACTCATCTGCCTGGACTTTCACCATGGAAGGAATAGTCCCAAGAAAAAAGACGTTCCACAGCGGCCTCTAGTGGACAAACACAGGTACCGCACGTTTGTCTTTTTTTTTTTTTTTTTTTAAAACCTCCTTTATGAAAAACATTTCCAGGTTTACAGTTTTTTTAAAACTTCCCTTATGAAAAAACATTTCTAGGATTTCTTAGGCATATACAGCTATTAGCGGGAATACCCTTTAGGTAACAGGCAGAAAGACATATTAGGCTTGGGGGTCCCCTCAATAGAACCAAGTTCCTGAGGGGCCCCCACTTACCTTTTCCCCGCCGCAGGACTTTGTTTGGTCCACAGAAGCCCAAACTTCACCTCTCACGGCAGGCATTGTACTAGACCTTCAGGGACCGGGTTCCCAAGGATTCCACTCCCCTGCACAGATAGCCTCTTGGTTTTGGGTATGACCAGAGCTCTGGATCCCAGGGTCCAGCCCTCCTAAGAGAGGCATTACAGGCAAAACCCTGCTCTTCTCTGCAAGGCCCGGGTACCGACCGTTTAGCTATGAAGCTTTTTTGGTCGGATCCGGAATAGCTTGCTAAGGCCCAGAGAACCTGTACACAAGCCCAGATGAATACATGTTAACCTTGGCCAACACCTTAGACACTGGCAAAAAACTGAGGTACTCCCGGATGGGAGGGGCTTATATAGGGGAGGGTACTTCCTGTTTTGGAAGTTGCCAGTGCCAGCACCTGAAGGTAATTCTATATAACCCACATAGTAATGACTATGCTGCTCTGTGTCCCGTGATGTATGAACAAGAAAGCAGTTACATGAAGTATGGCAGTGACAATTCCAAAAGGTCAAATTGGTCTAATTTTTGTGCTACAACAGGTTACATGGTGTAACAGGGGGGAACGTGTACTGATATACAACTAACACAAAGCGGTAACCTCATCCTGAGATGTAACATGATGTATTGTTATACGGTAAAACAACATATGAGACATAAAAACGAACTCTTGCATAAAGCAATTGTCTTAAGGATCACAAATCATTCCATCTGTTACGTGATTTATACACAAAAAGCAGTTGTATATTGGTGTAAAACATAAGAATGATAGAAAGATGTCATCGGCACATGCGTACTGGGGCAGACTGAAGCAACGGCACATATGTGCCGTTGCTTCAGTGGCTATGCCGTTACCGGCGGCTCCCGCGCGCGGGAGTGACGTCATCACGGCTCCAGCCAATCACAGTGCCGGAGCCGCGATACCCGGAAGTAACCCCCGGGAGAGATGTCTCTGCCGGAGGGGGGACGAGGACTGCTGCCGGGGCTTCGATGTAAGGTAAGTCATAATGAGCTAGTATGCTATGCATACTAGTCCATTATGCCTTTGTCTTGTAGGGTTTTTTTTTTTCCCAAGGGTTTACAACCACTTTAAGATCCAAGACTGGGCTAATGCATCCTTTTTGTTGAACTAAATAGGTTTGAGTGTTCATACCTTTAGTGAGTTCTCGAAAAAATTCCAATTAGGGGACAAGTTTATCATTTGCATTAAACCTCTATACCAACGTCCAACTGCTTGCCTCAAGATTAATAAATCAACATCATTCGATTTAGGGAGGGACACTGGATAGCGTTGCCCACTCTCCCAGCTCCTATTTGTGTTAGCCCTGGAGCCATTAGCTGCTGCCATTCGGGGGGAGCCCCAGCTGGTGGGATTCTGGAGAGGTGAAATGGAGGAAAAATTGGTGTTATACGTAGATGACGCATTGGTATTCCTTAGAGAAGCATCTACCTCAGTGAAGATTGCAGGTGATAGGGGGCGCTGTAACGGGTGGGCCCGTGGAACCCAGAAGTTCTTAGAAAGTATGAGCCAGAAAATAATGGACATTGAGAATATGTCTTGGATTGCTTTAAAATTGGTCTGTAATATTAATCCACCTGGATGTCTGTTGTAATGTTAATGAATCCAGACTAGCTTCCAAAGACCTTTTCATTGTTTGTGATGATGTGGATTGGAGCTGGTAGACCGTCTGGCTGCCTATTATGGGATGTTTAAGTGTCTTGCTGTGAGGAAAGGGGGGGGGGAATCACTCCAGCAACCCCTCCTGCTAAGACTGTTTACTGAAGGAGAAGTTTGAACACACCTGGCCTGTATCGCCATTGTCATTGGACAGTTTAACCCGCCCTGTTCCCCAAGGATGGGAGGGAAGTGTTTTGAAGAGAAGTGTGTTACCATGTGCTTGCAATAAAGATTCATTCCCTCTTTTGGAACCTCAACACAGAGTGGTTGTCTTGTCTGTGGAGGGAGAAGTATTTGTATGGGGTCTTATTCGGCTGGTTGGAGTGTCTGGTGGCTGTCGTGTGTTTGGAAAGGGAATATCCTAACGGCGTTAACCCCTTTAATACTTGGGGTGCCGTTACAGGCGCTAATGAACAAAATAATAATACTTAATAAGTGATGCAACACAAAATATAATCTAGTGACAGATGCAATTAGTGTTAATAATAAGTGATCAAATAATTGTCCATTAGGACCTTCCCCAGCCATAGGAATTACACAAGGCAGGGGAGATCTGCAGCTCTCCCTTGGAGCTCTCTACACACTCTCCTGAAGAGAGGCAGTCTTCTGACTATGACGAGCCTACACCCCAGCCTTCACTAGTGGTGGAGAACTTACTGTTTACAAATTAAGGGAAGTGGTTAAGTGCACCTAGAGGCTTGAGATTGATCTGGATTCGATTAGGTGGAGTTAAAACTCAGGAGTCTAAACAAAAGGAGTCTTCAACCTGAGTAGACTGCCCTGAAGAGAAGTAGATTTGGCATCTGACAGATTGGTTGCTGGTTTGTGACTGAGAAAACGGACTACCGACCCTTCATTTTTTCTTTATAAATCCTTATATTACCTTACATGTTATATATTATTACTAAATCTGGTTTGTAATTACTAAATTCAACACTAAGCATATATTTTAGCAAGTCTCCAGATAATGGTCAACATATGTTAAACTTATATTTAGATTGTCCATTCATTGGTGAAACACTCATCAAAATTGGCACCTCATCCCAAGCAATTTATAGTAAAGGGAAGGTAGAACAAAAGGGATTTTTGTGGTGCAAAGATAAATCAATGAGAAAGAGTTTCTAAAAATATATAATTTATTTAGTACAGATTATTACAAAAATTATAAAAACACAGGTCCTAAGTATATTCAATACATAGTATGTCATACAGAGATGGTGGTTATAATACACAACGTTTAGGATGGAACATAGGAACTCGCATAGAGACCCAACATGTTTCGCTTAGAAAAGCTTCCTCAGGGGTATGCGAAGACCATCAACGTTAAGTATGACTATACAAAAAAGAGAAAAGAAATACAAAATTATACCTTTGAATAACTAAACAACCATATTTAGACAAATTAAATACAAACAGGATTAGACTACAGGGTCAAATCCCTCCCTCTGTCACTTACCAAGCCACCCGTACTGTCTGCAGAACACCACCAAGAAACACAGGATCAAGAACTACGATCAACCCTTATAAAGACAGGCGTGGTTGTGTGACCACAGCGAACAGTAGATAGGGGACCAGCTATGTGTCAAAGACAGGAGTAGAAAGAAAAAAGAAATGGAAATAAAATTACAGTAGGATTGGTAAACCAATGAGCAAACCACAGAGGACGGAAAAATCCGTCTACTATGAGTTCAGAATGCAATAAATAAGGTTGACTTACATATAGTCAAGTGAACAAAAATATGTTCACTTGCAGATATTGTGAGGCTGTCTGCTTGGAGAAAAACCGATTTTTGTTGTGGAAGCCACTAAAAAAAAAAAAAAAAAAAAAACACAATAGGTTTAGTTTATAGATATAAATAGCATGGCGTGCCTATATCCTCCAAAAATAAGCACACAAAATCAAAATATATAATTCATTAAGAGAAATTGGCGGACTGGATGTATTGCAGGACGTGTATTGCATTTAAGCAATATTATTATGAATAGATATTTAGATATTTAAAATTGTTCCAAAAGAGACGAAATGAAACATCATGGACACTAGTCTCCATATATATATATATAGTAAAGTCAATAATAAAATTGGAAACAATAAATAATTAATTAATTACAGGTCCAACAGTCCAGAATAAAGTGGGACAAGAGCCCACTCTAACCAAATAGAAAACATCATATACATTTGGTATGATCCCCTATTGGTGGTGCAGACTAAGAAGTAGGTTATAAACAAAAAGGGGTATATAGAGAAAATCAAGAAAGAAAAACCAGAGAAACCGGAATTTGGCTAAACCTTACCTATCGATGTCCAAGACATCAGCTTGGGCTCCACCAGCCCACACTGCTGCAACCAGCGTGTGAGCAGGTTATATACTGTCCGCCATTGCGGTCAGCGTCTGACATCACCGACCGCAATGCGGGCTAAGAGCGCATGACGTCAGCCCGTAGGACACAACACACGCCGAGGACTGCGAAAACCAGAATGCACCGGGGCAAGGGGAGGAGCCGCTCACCGTCACAGCAGGCGGGACAGACGCAAGCGGACCCTCCCCATTGGAATAACCAACAGAGGACGTGCGAACACATCCTCCATTGGGGATGACAAGGGCAGCCTAAGGCGGACAATGTCCCTGTCACCAAGGATGATGCTGTGCTGGAATAGGGTCATCCGTGGAGGAACATAGATGACCCTGGGCGCCCATATGGTCACACCGCACAAATCAAGGGGAAATCATGGCCCGAGCGGGATGGTGGCACACAACAGACAGGGCAGGTGGCTGATGTCAAAAATTGGAGGGATAAGCACAGATACAGATAAACGGGCCCAGCTGGATATCCAGCTCACATGGCCCGATGCTCCAAGGGAGGGAAAAGAGAAAAGACCCATGTCAATCCCTAAACAGTTATATCAAAACTACATGATACACATATATAGAATGTTACATAATATCAAACAAATAAAACAACACTTATTATAATGCAATAACCTTTTTAGATGAAGGTTGAAACTCAAATGTCCATAACATGAAGGGCCACGAGAATATACTCGTGACCCTTGATGCAGAGACATACACCATTTTACAGTGGCAACAGTAGGCAGCTAATTGGTGAAAAAAAAAAAAAGGGGTTGGGAAAAAAGGGGGGAAAAAACAATGAATATAAAAACAGAAAATCCATCCAGGAGATAACATCAAAGGAATGGTCTAAAACTGAGACTTTCATTAAATCCAGGAAAATGAGTGGCCCTAAGGTCATAGATCCAGCGCGCCTCGAGTTGGAGCAGGGTCCTGTCTACACTGCCCCCCTCGAGTCGAGCGGGACATGGTCCAGGGCCAAAAACTTGATAACATCAGGATCAAAGTTATGATAGTGACCGACATGCCCACTGATTGCAGTCATTACTTTTCTCTTCAAAATGGGTCTCATATGGTCCCTTATTCTCTTAAAGAAAGGTCTTTTAGTTTTCCCAACATAGTACCCACCGCATTGACACTGTGCCAAATAGATCACCTCCACTGTTTGGCAGGTGACTACAACTCGGGTAGAGTGCCAGTTGCCATTGGGTAATTTGAACTTAGTTTTGGTGTCTACAAAGCGACAAACGTCGCAATGACCACAAGGCGATGTGCCTCCAGTAGATATATTTTTGGAGACTGAAGGAGTCTGAAAATGACTATGAACAAGGCGGTCTCTCAAAGAGGGAACCCGTCTAAAAGTAATCTCTGGGTGTTTTTTAACATATTTATTTACAGTTGAATCTGCTAGTAATAAGGGCCAGAATTTTTGTAAGATGTTTCTCATTTCTTTATGTTGGGAAGCGTACCTAGTAATTAGTCTGACCGTGTCAGTGGTTGCAGAGTTTTTAGAAGAAAAGATGAGGGCGCTTCTTTTTTGGGTCTTGACCCGATTAAAGGCTCGTTTTAGACATTTATGGCTATAGCCTCTAGCTTTTAGTCTTCGATAGAGATCTTTTGAAGTGTCTCTAAAATCCGCATCCTTACTGCAGTTACGCCTAAGTCGAAGATATTGACTATAGGGAATGCTCCGCAGAAGGGGTGCTGGATGTGCACTACTGGCATGAAGGATGGTGTTTCCAGCGGTGGGTTTCCTGTATAGACATGAGTTAATTAGCCCTGTATCATCGATAGAGATATTGAGGTCCAAGAAACTAATAGTAGTTTGACTGTAATTAATTGTAAATTTTAAATTAAAGTCATTGATAGACAAAAGATCAAAAAACTGCTGCAGTTGAATTTCATCGCCTGACCAAAAAATCAGTAGGTCATCTATGTACCTATACCAGGAGATGACATGGTCCAGGAAGGGAGCAAGGTCATCCCTAGAAAAGACCTGTCGTTCCCACCCCCCCCCCCCAGGTACAGGTTGGCATACGATGGGGCACACTTAGTCCCCATCGCAACCCCCTGCACCTGGAGGTAGTGGGAAGATCCAAAAAGAAAAACGTTATGTTTCAAAATATAGCTTAATAGCTCCAAAACAAAATCGTTGTATACCTGTCAGGAGGGGCCTCTCTCAGAGAGGTGACCCTCTATAACCTCCAAACCCCTAGCATGTGATGTGGTGTTATAGAGGCTTTCAACATCGAGAGAAACGAGCCAAGTATTGGCCGGAAGCTGTATACCTTCTATTGTTCTTAATAAGTCGATGGTATCTTTGACATACGATGAAAGCGAGGTAACATGAGGAGATAGATAACTGTCAATTAAAGAGCTAGCGTTTTCAGTGAGACTGGAACAGCCAGAAATAATAGGCCGTCCTGGCGGATTAGTTAATGATTTATGTGTCTTTGGCAAAGCATAAAACGTCGGAGTCCTTGGATTCTTAATATCAAGGAATTTCCATGTATCCTGGTCTATAATGCCCCGCTGAAAGGCTTTGAGGATAATGGAGCGATACTTGGCATGATAATTTTCCAAAACAGTTTTAGAAGTTGGTCTATACCATTCAGAATTAGACAAAATCTTCATACACATAATCTCATAGTTTTCCACATCCATGATAACAAGATTGCCGCCTTTATCTGCGGGTTTTATCATTATCTCGGAATTACTTTGTAGAGATTTAATAGCCGCTTTTTGTGATGTAGTTAAATTTGAAGATGCTGGAGAAACAAAGTTCATTTCTTGAATACTATTTGAAACCTGTTGAACAAAGGCCCAAATATTGGGATTGGTGTTCAAAAGGGGAAAATTTCGAGATTTAGATCTGAAAGATTGGGGAGGGGGGAAGGACATGCCAGCGATAGATAAACCCGGTACATCACTCCACCAGGAATCCTCATCGGGGACATGGCCCTCCTCCCAAAGATCAATCAGGTATAACATCGCATTATGTTCAGTGATCTTTAATTTAGTATTGATATCTATGTCACATATAGATGGTTCAACTGGAGGTTTATCATAGATCACTCTATATATAAGGCGACGCGCGAACAAATGCACATCTTTAATAAAATGAAATTTGTCAACATTAGAATCTGGACAAAAGGTCAATCCTAATTTCAGAATTTGAATCTCACTTTCAGATAGGTTATAGCTAGACAGGTTGACTATACCCTGCCAATACTCTGCAATACACCCTGCCAATACTCTGCAAAATACCCTGGTGCAATACTCTGCAAAATACCCTGGTGCAATACTCTGCAATACCCTGGTGCAATACTCTGCAATACCCTGGTGCAATACTCTGCAATACCCTGGTGCAATACTCTGCAATACCCTGCAAAATACTCTGCAATACCCTCCACAATACTCTGCAATACCCTGCAAAATACTCTGCAATACCCTGCAAAATACTCTGCAATACCCTGCGCAATACTCTGCAAAATACTCTGCAATACCCTGCACAATACTCTGCAATACCCTGCACAATACTCTGCAATACCCTGCACAATACTCTGCAATACCCGCCACAATACTCTGCAATACCCTCCACAATACCCTCCACAATACTCTGCAATACCCTCCACAATACTCTGCAATACCCTCCACAATACTCTGCAATACCCTCCACAATACCCTGTGCAATACCCTCCACAATACCCTGTGCAATACCCTGCCATACACCGCAATACCCTGCCATACACCGCAATACCCTGCCATAGTCCGCAATACTCCGCAATGCCCGGCAATACTCCGCAATGCCCGGCAATACTCCGCAATGCCCAGCAATACTCCGCAATGCCCAGCAATACTCCGCAATGCCCGGCAATACTCTGCAATAACCACTTCCCGCCCTCCGGCCGTCATATGACGTCCTTGACTTTGTGCGGGGATATCTGAATGATGGGAGCAGCTACAGGCATCATTCAGATATTAGCTTTTTCAGCCGGCGATTCCCTACACCATAAGAACAAATCATTTTTTTTTCAGGCTTCCCAGCCTAGAGGTGAGATGTGGGGTCTTATTGACACCCCCCCCCCATATCTCACTGTAAAGAGGACCTGTCATGCCATATTCCTATTACAAGGGATGTTTACGTTCCTTGTAATAGGTATAAAAGTGATCAAAAAAATGTTTGGGGCGGAAAAACATGTCAAACTAAAATAAATAAAGTAAAATGAAGAATAAAATATTTTTTTTTTTTTTAAAGCGCCCCTGTCCCCGTGAGCTCGCATACAGAAGCGAACGCATACGTAAGTCCCGCCCACATATGAAAACGGTTTTCAAACCACACATGTGAGGTATCTCTGCGAACGTTAGAGCGAGAGCAATCATTTTGGCCCTAGACCTCCTCTGTAACTCAAAACATGTAACCAGTAAAAATATTTAAAGCGTCGCCTATGGGGATTTTTTAAGTAGCGAAGTTTGGCGCCATTCCACGAGTGTGTGCAATTTTTAAGGGCGACATGTTAGGTATCTATTTACTCGGCGTAACTTCATCTTTCACATTATGCAAAAACATTGGGCTAACTTTACAGTTTGTTTTTTTTTTTAAGCACAAAACATTTTTTTTCCGTAAAAAACGCGTTAAAAAAATTGCTGCGCAAATATCGTGCGAGATAAAAAGTTGCAACAACCACCATTATATTCTCTAAGGTCTTTGCTAAAAAAACATATATAATGTTTTGGGGTTCTATGTAATTTTCTAGCAAATAAATGATGATTTTTACATGTAGGAGAGAAATGTCAGAATTGGCCTCGGTGCTCCAGAATGCCTGAAGGTGCTCCCTGCATGTTGGGCCTCTGTATGTGGCCACGCTGTGTAAAAGTCTCACACATGTGGTATCGCCATACTCGGGAGTAATAGCAGAATGTGTTTTGGGGTGTAATTTGTGGAATGCATATGCTGTGTGTGAGAAATAACCTGCTAATATGACAATTTTGTGAAAAAAAAAAAAAGAGAAAAAAAAAATCTTGATTTTGCAAAGAATTGTGGGAAAAAATGACAACTTCAAAAAACTCACAATGCCTCTTTCTGAATACCTTGGAATGTCTTCTTTCCAAAAAGGGGTCATTTGGGGGGTATTTGTACTTTTCTGGCATGTTAGGGTCTCAAGAATTGAGATAGGCCGTCAGTACTTCAGGTGTGATCAATTTTCAGATATTGGCACCATAGCTTGTGGACTCTATAACTTTCACAAAGACCAAATAATATCCACCAATTTGTACTTATTTTTACCAAAGATATGTAGCAGTATAAATTTTGGCCAAAATTTATGAAGAAAAAATAGTAATTTGCAAAATTTTATAACAGAAACAAAAAAAAAATCATTTTTTTACAAAATTTTCAGTCTTTTTTCTCTTATAGCGCAAAAAATAAAAAACCCAACAGTGATTAAATACCACCAAAAGAAAGCTCTATTTGTGTGAAAAAAAGGACAAAAATTTCATATGGGTACAGTGTTGTATGACTGAGTAATTGTCATTCAAAATGTGAGAGCACCGAAAGCTGAAAATTGGTCTGGTTATTAAGGGGGTTTAAGTGCCCAGTGGTCAAGTGGTTAAGAATCCAAGGACTCCGACGTTTTATGCTTTGCCAAAGACACATAAATCATTAACTAATCCGCCAGGACGGCCTATTATTTCTGGCTGTTCCAGTCTCACTGAAAACGCTAGCTCTTTAATTGACAGTTATCTATCTCCTCATGTTACCTCGCTTTCATCGTATGTCAAAGATACCATCGACTTATTAAGAACAATAGAAGGTATACAGCTTCCGGCCAATACTTGGCTCGTTTCTCTCAATGTTGAGAGCCTCTATAACACCATACCACATGCTAGGGGTTTGGAGGTTATAGAGGGTCACCTCTCTGAGAGAGGCCCCTCCTCACAGGTATACAATGATTTTGTTTTGGAGCTATTAAGCTATATTTTGAAACATAACGTTTTTCTTTTTGGATCTTCCCACTACCTCCAGGTGCAGGGGGTTGCGATGGGGACTAAGTGTGCCCCATCGTATGCCAACCTGTACCTGGGGGGGTGGGAACGACAGGTCTTTTCTAGGGATGACCTTGCTCCCTTCCTGGACCATGTCATCTCCTGGTATAGGTACATAGATGACCTACTGATTTTTTGGTCAGGCGATGAAATTCAACTGCAGCAGTTTTTTGATCTTTTGTCTATCAATGACTTTAATTTAAAATTTACAATTAATTACAGTCAAACTACTATTAGTTTCTTGGACCTCAATATCTCTATCGATGATACAGGGCTAATTAACTCATGTCTATACAGGAAACCCACCGCTGGAAACACCATCCTTCATGCCAGTAGTGCACATCCAGCACCCCTTCTGCGGAGCATTCCCTATAGTCAATATCTTCGACTTAGGCGTAAC
The DNA here is from genome assembly GCA_029206835.1 of Rana muscosa. Taxonomy (NCBI): domain Eukaryota; kingdom Metazoa; phylum Chordata; class Amphibia; order Anura; family Ranidae; genus Rana; species Rana muscosa. Next base: position 225,551,678 of record CM055120.1, read on the forward strand.
TGCAGTAAGGATGCGGATTTTAGAGACACTTCAAAAGATCTCTATCGAAGACTAAAAGCTAGAGGCTATAGCCATAAATGTCTAAAACGAGCCTTTAATCGGGTCAAGACCCAAAAAAGAAGCGCTCTCATCTTTTCTTCTAAAAACTCTGCAACCACTGACACGGTCAGACTAATTACTAGGTACGCTTCCCAACATAAAGAAATGAGAAACATCTTACAAAAATTCTGGCCCTTATTACTAGCAGATTCAACTGTAAATAAATATGTTAAAAAACACCCAGAGATTACTTTTAGACGGGTTCCCTCTTTGAGAGACCGCCTTGTTCATAGTCATTTTCAGACTCCTTCAGTCTCCAAAAATATATCTACTGGAGGCACATCGCCTTGTGGTCATTGCGACGTTTGTCGCTTTGTAGACACCAAAACTAAGTTCAAATTACCCAATGGCAACTGGCACTCTACCCGAGTTGTAGTCACCTGCCAAACAGTGGAGGTGATCTATTTGGCTCAGTGTCAATGCGGTGGGTACTATGTTGGGAAAACTAAAAGACCTTTCTTTAAGAGAATAAGGGACCATATGAGACCCATTTTGAAGAGAAAAGTAATGACTGCAATCAGTGGGCATGTCGGTCACTATCATAACTTTGATCCTGATGTTATCAAGTTTTTGGCCCTGGACCATGTCCCGCTCGACTCGAGGGGTGGCAGTGTAGACAGGACCCTGCTCCAACTCGAGGCGCGCTGGATCTATGACCTTAGGGCCACTCATTTTCCTGGATTTAATGAAAGTCTCAGTTTTAGACCATTCCTTTGATGTTATCTCCTGGATGGATTTTCTGTTTTTATATTCATTGTTTTTTCCCCCCTTTTTTCCCAACCCCTTTTTTTTTTTTTCACCAATTAGCTGCCTACTGTTGCCACTGTAAAATGGTGTATGTCTCTGCATCAAGGGTCACGAGTATATTCTCGTGGCCCTTCATGTTATAGACATTTGAGTTTCAACCTTCATCTAAAAAGGTTATTGCATTATAATAAGTGTTGTTTTATTTGTTTGATATTATGTAACATTCTATATATGTGTATCATGTAGTTTTGATATAACTGTTTAGGGATTGACATGGGTCTTTTCTCCTTTCCCTCCCTTGGAGCATCGGGCCATGTGAGCTGGATATCCAGCTGGGCCCGTTTATCTATATCTGTGTTTATCCCTCCAATTTTTGACATCAGCCACCTGCCCTGTCTGTTGTGTGCCACCATCCCGCTCGGGCCATGATTTCCCCTTGATTTGTGCGGTGTGACCATATGGGGCGCCCAGGGTCATCTATGTTCCTCCACGGATGACCCTATTCCAGCACAGCATCATCCTTGGTGACAGGCACATTGTCCGCCTTAGGCTGCCCTTGTCATCCCCAACGGAGGATGTGTTCGCACGTCCTCTGTTGGTTATTCCAATGGGGAGGGTCCGCTTGCGTCTGTCCCGCCTGCTGTGACGGTGAGCGGCTCCTCCCCTTGCCCCGGTGCATTCTGGTTTTCGCAGTCCTCGGCGTGTGTTGTGTCCTACGGGCTGACGTCATGCGCTCTTAGCCCGCATTGCGGTCGGTGATGTCAGACGCTGACCGCAATGGCGGACAGTATATAACCTGCTCACACGCTGGTTGCAGCAGTGTGGGCTGGTGGAGCCCAAGCTGATGTCTTGGACATCGATAGGTAAGGTTTAGCCAAATTCCGGTTTCTCTGGTTTTTCTTTCTTGATTTTCTCTATATACCCCTTTTTGTTTATAACCTACTTCTTAGTCTGCACCACCAATAGGGGATCATACCAAATGTATATGATGTTTTCTATTTGGTTAGAGTGGGCTCTTGTCCCACTTTTTATTCTGGACTGTTGGACCTGTAATTAATTAATTATTTATTGTTTCCAATTTTATTATTGACTTTACTATATATATATGGAGACTAGTGTCCATGATGTTTCATTTCGTCTCTTTTGGAACAATTTTAAATATCTAAATATCTATTCATAATAATATTGCTTAAATGCAATACACGTCCTGCAATACATCCAGTCCGCCAATTTCTCTTAATGAATTATATATTTTGATTTTGTGTGCTTATTTTTGGAGGATATAGGCACGCCATGCTATTTATATCTATAAACTAAACCTATTGTGTTTTTTTTTTTTTTTTTTTTGTGGCTTCCACAACAAAAATCGGTTTTTCTCCAAGCAGACAGCCTCACAATATCTGCAAGTGAACATATTTTTGTTCACTTGACTATATGTAAGTCAACCTTATTTATTGCATTCTGAACTCATAGTAGACGGATTTTTCCGTCCTCTGTGGTTTGCTCATTGGTTTACCAATCCTACTGTAATTTTATTTCCATTTCTTTTTTCTTTTTTTCTTTCTACTCCTGTCTTTGTCTTTGACACATAGCTGGTCCCCTATCTACTGTTCGCTGTGGTCACACAACCGCGCCTGTCTTTATAAGGGTTGATCGTAGTTCTTGATCCTGTGTTTCTTGGTGGTGTTCTGCAGACAGTACGGGTGGCTTGGTAAGTGACAGAGGGAGGGATTTGACCCTGTAGTCTAATCCTGTTTGTATTTAATTTGTCTAAATATGGTTGTTTAGTTATTCAAAGGTATAATTTTGTATTTCTTTTCTCTTTTTTGTATAGTCATACTTAACAAACGTTGATGGTCTTCGCATACCCCTGAGGAAGCTTTTTTAAGCAAAACATGTTGGGTCTCTATGCGAGTTCCTATGTTCCATCCTAAACGTTGTGTATTATAACCACCATCTCTGTATGACATACTATGTATTGAATATACTTAGGACCTGTGTTTTTATAATTTTTGTAATAATCTGTACTAAATAAATTATATATTTTTAGAAACTCTTTCTCATTGATTTATCTTTGCACCACAAAAATCCCTTTTGTTCTACCTTCCCTTTACTATATGTTAAACTTAAATTACTGTTTTTTTTCTCCTCTTCTGTTGTTGTTGCCTTCAAAAATCACTGGAGCTTGACATAAATATCTAATTTGTGTTCTCCTTAAGGCCCCTTTCACACTGGGGCGGTTTGCAGGCGCTATTTAGCTAAAAATAGCGCCTGCAAACCGAGCCTAAACAGCGGCTCCTTTCTCTCCAATGTGAAAGCCCTGAGGGCTTTCACACTGGAGCGGTGCGCTAGCAGGACGGTAAAAAAAGTCCTGCTAGCCGCATCTTTGGAGCGGTGAGAGGAGCGGTGTGTTTACCGCTCCTCCACCGCTCCTTCCCATTGAAATGCATGGGATACCGTGGTAATACCGCCCGCAAACCGCGGCTGTAGCCGCGGTTTGCGGGTGGTATTAACCCTTTATTGGCCGCTAGCGGGGGTTAAAACCGCACCGCTAGCGACCGAATAGCTCAACAATCCCGAAGTTATAGCGCCGCTAAAAATAGCGGCGCTATACCGCCACCGCCCCAGTGTGAAACCAGCCTAACTGCTACTATTTATAGTGACTATGTTTATTGACAATATATGCTTGGAATTTTGAAAATTTAATAAACAAATTTGACAAGAGAAAACGGACTACTTGGAGTCTTTGGATGAGAGCTGCATTGTTTCATCTGTGCAGGCGAATCAGGGACCATTTTGAGCAGAATGTAAGAGCTTCTTCTACACCAAGGTTTGCATCTACTTACTTTTGATGTCCTGACCCATATCAGGTTCGTTTTTTCACCGTCTGGAGAGACTAATTGCAGCAGCTTCAGCGAATGAAGCACAGCGGACGCTAAGAATCAGTATTGGGACCTCAACCTATTGACATCTGGTGGATCCACTCCGGTACCCCGCAGAGGGTGATATCTGCAGGCTCGTTGGACCTTGCCATAGTGGAGGTCCACCATTTCTGGTAACGTACCCATCTTTAAGTACTCACTCATCGAGGTGGATGTGGCTCCTTTTGACTTCTGTGGATCTTCTGGGGCACTTCTCTTGCACCATCATCTTACGTTTTGAAACATCTTTCAGAGCTTCCCTTTCTCTAGTGTGAAGGAATTATTCCCTTTATATCTATATATGTGTTGGACTTCCTTCCCCTTCAATTTTGGTTGTTTGGAACTACGCTATATAGACTCTCTTAAGCACTTTAACACATATGTATTTACTTTTATACTTTCATATATTTTTGTAATATCATTATTGTTTGGTGGTTATTAATTTTGAATGATTGCTTTGTTTTTGCTATTTAGTTTGTGTCACTTTGAACCATTTACCTCAAATAATTTACATTCACTTTTGTGGATGTAGTGGCGTCCTCAGGTGATTTGGTACCTTATGGTTTGTGTCACTTGTGTATGTTAATAATTTTTTATCATTCAATTTTCACTTTCATTTATTTGGCTACGATATATTTTTACATTTTATATTTAATTTTATCCATTAGGCAAAGGCTTGCCAGAAATAAAAACAAAAATCTTGTAAAGTCTCAATAAAAATAAAAATAATTATGAAAACGAAGTGCTTCAAATCCAATGGAAACCCTTCAGCAAATCAATCCTCGCTGCATTAAATATATAGTCCAACAAGTGCAATCTTATTCCTTCACCACACCACTTGAAGTTGCGACACCCAAAGTGCACAGGTAGTAGATTGTGCTTACCAAACTTTGTAGACCTCTTTTAATTAAAAAGATGGTCACAACCGCTTTAGCAGGATAGTGCCTGCACACATATGATCAGACATACATGTAGTGACCTCTTGCCTCCGATTTCAAGCATAGGACATGAAACACAAATAGGAAAATTCCATAGTGCAAACCATTTATTTAAAAAATACTTGAATATAAAAACTTTGGCCAAATGGCTGCTTACATTAACAGGTGCCCATCCAGGCACTGGGGCTGCAGGCTTAACGGTAGCACAGGCTCCTCCACCTCCGTGTCGGCGTGCGTTCCACTGGCTGCTCTCTCTGCCCAGAGGGACCGGATGGGACGTGGAGCATAGAACACGTGACCAGACTGCAACATTCACTAGATAGAAGCCATTCACGTCATCATTCAGGGGTGCAGCTCAGCACTAAGGTGTCACATATAATAATATTTCACAATTAGGTTGGCGCAGAATTTTCTCATATTAATACCTCAGTGAAGAGCCTGATGCATCCTGTTATTACCCTTGGATCTTATGCTGGATTCTCGATCAATTGGAATAAATCTACCCTCCTGCCTTTAGACCCTCTGCCCCCGCATGCCTCTAAAACTAAAATAGTTGACACCTTTGTATACCATTAGAATTTGGATCCACTCTGATATATTTAAATATACAAATTAAAATCTTACCCCCTAGTTGTCTAAATTTAAGCAAAAGGCAAACAGTTGATACAAACTGCCCCTGTCAGTGGGAGGGAGGATTAACGTAATGATTTGAGCCCCCACCTTTTCTAAATTCTGCATAATGTCCTAATTTCACTCTCTAAACATATTTTCAAACAGTTTGACTCTATATTCAGTATCAACTGCAAATTAAATTGGAAACCCTACAGGAGGTTAAGGAAGTTTGTGTGTGTAAAGGCAGGCGTCCCAATACTTTTGCTAATAGAGTGTATAAATACACTCTCTATTAGCAAAATTATTGGGACGCCTACCTTTACATGCACATGAACTTTAATGGCATCCCAGTCTTAGTCCGAAGGTTTCAATATTGAATTAGCCCACCCTTTGCAGCTATAACAGCTTCAACTCTTCTGGGAAGGCTGTCCACAAGGTTTAGGAGTGTGTCTACAGGAATGTTTGACCATTCTTCCAGAAGTGCTTCGTGAGGTCATGCACTGATCTGGACGAGAAGGGGCAAAGCCCTGAAAAACAACCCCACACCATAATCCCCCCCTCCACCAAATGATTTGGACCAGTGCACAAAGCAAGGTCCATAAAGACATGGATGAGCGGGTTTGGGGTGAAGGAACTTGACTGGCCTGCACAGAGTCCTGACCTCAACCCGATTAGAACACCTCTAGTCCACATCAGTGTCCGGCCTCACAAATGCACTTCTAGAAGAATGGTCAAACATTCCCATAAACACACTCCTAAACCTTGTGAACAGCCTTCCCAGAAGAGTCGAAGCTGTTATAATTGTAAAGGGTGGGCCAACTCAATATTGAACCCTACGGACTAAGACTGGGATGCCATTAAAGTTCATGTGCGTGTAAAGGCAAGTGTCCCAATTAGGCAAATATTCTGTAGACTGATAAGACAAAAATGTAACTTTTTGGAAGGTGTGCGTCCTGTTACATCTAGCATAAAACGAATACAGCATTTCATAACAAGAACATCATACCAACAGTCAGACATAGTGGTGGTAGCGTGATGGTCTGGGACTGCTTTGCAGTTTCAGGACCTGGATGACTTGCCATAATTGATGGAACCATAATTTGTGAGCTCTACTAGAAAATCCTAAAGGAGAATGTCGGGCCATCAGTTCGTGACCTAAAGCTCAGGTGCACTTGGGTTATGCAGCAGGAAAATGATCCGAAACACAACAGCAAGTCCACCTTCAAATGGTTCAAACAAAGCAAAATGTAGGTTTTGGAGTGGCCTAGTCAAAGCCTGGACTAAAATCCAATTGAGATGCTGTATCATGACCTTACACAGGCCGTTCATGCTGGAAAACCTTTCAATGTGGCTGAATTAAAACATTTCTGCGAAGAAAAGTGGGCCAAAATTGTTCCACAGCAGTGTGAAAGACTCATTGCCAGTTATCGCAAACGTTTGATTGCAGTTTTTGCCGTCAAGGGTGGCACAACCAGTTATTAGGTTTAGGGGCAATTACTTTTTCACATAAAGCCAGGCAGATTTGGACAGCTTTTTTGCCTTAATAAATTAAACCAATATTTAAACACTGCAGTTTGTATTTACTCGGGTTATCTTTGTGTAATAATACAATTTTATGATTTGAGTAATTTACGTGTGACAAATATGCAAAAAATTATGTAATCAGAACAGGAACAAATACTTTTTCACAGCATTGTGTGTGTGTGTATATATACAGTGGGGCAAAAAAGTATTTAGTCAGCCACCAATTGTGCTAGTTCTCTCACTTAAAAAGATGAGAGATGTAATTGTCATCATAGGTATACCTCAACTATGAGAGACAAAATGTGGAAACAAATCCAGACAATCACATTGTCTGATTTTTTTAAAGAATTTATTTGCAAATGATGGTGGAAAATAAGTATTTGGTCACCTACAAACAAGCAAGATTTCTGGCTCTCACTGACCTGTATCTTCTTCTTTAAGAGGCTCCTATGTCCTATACTCATTACCTGTATTAATGGCACTTTTTTGAACTTATCAGTATCAGACACCTGTCCACAACCTCAAACAGTCACACTCCAAACTCCACTATGGTGAAGACCAAAGAGCTGTCGAAGACACCAGAAACAAAATTGTAGACCTGCACCAGGCTGGGAAGACTGAATCTGCAATAGGCAAGCAGCTTGGTGTGAAGAAATCAACTGTGGGAGCAATAATTAGAAAATGGAAGACATACAAGACCACTGATAATCTCCATCGATCTGGGGCTCCACGCAAGCTCTCACCCTGTGGGGTCAAAATGATCACAAGAACGGTGAGCAAAAATCCCAGAACCACACGGGGGACCTAGTGAATGACCTGCAGAGAGCTGGGACCAACGTAAAAAAGGCTACCATTCCTAACACACTACGCCGCCAGGGACTCAGATCCTGCAGTGCCAGACGTGTCCCCCTGCTTAAGCCAGTACATGTCCCGGCCCGTCTGAGGTTTGCTAGAGAGCATTTAGATGATCCAGAAGAGGATTGGGAGAATGTTATATGGTCAGATGAAACCAAAGTAGAAATGTTTGGTAGAAACAGAACTCATCGTGTTTGGAGGAGAGAGATTGCTGAGTTGCAAAGAACACCATACCTACTGTGAAGCATGGGGGTGGCAACAACATGCTTTGGGGCTGTTTCTCTGTAAAGGGAACAGGACGACTGATCCGTGTACATGAAAGAATGAATGGGGCCATGTATCGTGAGATTTTGAGTGCAAACCTTCCATCAGCAAGGGCATTGAAGATGAAACATGACTGGGTCTTTCAGCATGACAATGATCCCAAATACACCGCCCGGGCAACGAAGGAGTGGCTTTGTAAGAAGCATTTCAAGGTCCTGGAGTGGCCTAGCCAGTCTCCAGATCGCAACCCCATAGAAAACCTTTGGAGGGAGTTGAAAGTCCGTGTTGCCCAGCGACCGCCCCAAAACATCACTGCTCTAGAGGAGATCTGCATGGAGGAATGGGCCAAAATACCAGCAACAGTGTGTGACAACCTTGTGAAGACTTACAGAAAACGTTTGACCTCTGTCATTGCCAACAAAGGATATATAACAAAGTATTGAGATGAACTTTTGATATTGACCAAATACTTATTTTCCACCATAATTTGCAAATAAATTCTTTCCAAATCAGACAATGTGATTGTCTGGATTTGTTTCCACATTTATTCTCTCATAGTTGAGGTATACCTATGATGACAATTACAGGCCTCTCTCATCTTTTTAAGTGGGAGAACTTGCACAATTGGCGGCTGACTAAATACTTTTTTGCCCCACTGTATATATAGTATATAAACTATAAAACATATAACACTCGCATTCATTTATTTACTTTTTTTCTTAATTATGATGTCACCAAGTTTTGACAATATATTATTGTTACAACTTACATGAGTGGGGAATGCAAAGGTGTATGGCGGATCCAGTCACTATGTGTGGATAATTTCCTTTGCGCCAATATAATATTTCCATAACTACTGAATTTATGACACATCCTCTTACTTATAAATGTTTATTGTGATTTCTTTGGATGCTGTCACTGCAATTCAGCTGTTGTATTGTCTGGAGGCAACAATTTGTATGTTTTCTTTTTGGGTTTTGTTTTGTATATAGCCAAGGATTGTAAGGCTGAATTGTTCTCAAACAAAAACTGTATGACTTTTTTTTCAATAAAAAAAAAAACAGGTGCGAGAGAAACCCCATAAACCATTTTGCCAAAGAAGTTGGGCAAGGACATTCTGATCCAAAAATCACAAAAGGGCTACCTGGAGATTTGCTAATCCATGCAGTGACACCAAAGCATCTAAGATGTAAGCTGTTCAAATGTTCACAAAGGCTCACAGCGGCCCTCCACTTTGGAAAGTGGGAGCCCACCTGAATGCTGAGGAGAATTTGTTTACAGGTTTAGTGGACTTTGAGCCCCAGACCTTATGGGTGGTCTGGGAGTTAAGCTTGGGAGGTTTGGACATTCCATAAATCAAAGACCAACACAAAAGACCACAGTGAGTAGGGGCTGGGCAGGAGGGTAGGGAAGGGCAAAATGCTGGGGTCAGGAGGGGGCAGTAATGCACAATACAGGGGGAGTCAGGAGGGCACAATATGAGGATATAAGAGAACATAAAACAGGGGCAGTAATGTATAATACATACAGTATATAGCCTTCTAAAGCAGAGCAGTGAAAGGAAGCTGCTGTCACAAATCTAACCTCTTCTGGCAGGCTGTCAGTGGCTTAAACAATTAGCATGACATCTTTCGCCCTCTTCCCACGGGCAGTTTCTGGCCCTCTTCCAGAGCTTTGCAGGCATTAAGGAAGAACCCCAGAGTGACTGCTGCTGCTGCTTGTGTGGGCAGGATGTGCACTGCACCAATCCCTGCTGTACATATCCCCTCCACACAAACAGCAGCAGTGGTAAAATGCTTAGCCACTGGGGTTCTTTCTTAACCCCTGCATATCGCAAGAAAAAGCATCGGAAACTGCAGGAGGAAAGTAGCGGGGGAGATGTTCCGATTGTATATTTGGCCCTGTGACATGCTGCTGCTGTACCCGCAGCCCAGATTCTGGGATGCTGCCCGGGACAAGGAAAATCTGGGACAGTTGGCAAGTATGATGTAATGCAAGATTATCATGGGACCCCTGGGCAGTGCCTAGGGTTGCCAATGCTTTAAGACAGACCTGCCTCCTGCAGCCTAACACAGCTATAGCTTAAAGCAGGGGTGCCCAACCTTTCAAAGCACTAGGGCCACTTAAGCAACTTGGTAACTGGTCGCGGGCCACAATCAGCGGAGCGGGCAGATGACAGGTCCGTGTCCGCTCTGCATATGCAGAGCGGACACAGACACCGCCTGATCGGACACAAGTCAGTTTACATCTGCCACTCAGAGGTGAATGGAGGGTCCAATTGGGTCGGACTGACCGTGTGAAAGGGGCCCCTGGCTGCTTTCGCACTGATGAGCTGCATTTTACCCGCACCGCAGGTGCAACTTTGGCTTTTTTGCAATAGACTTCTATTAAATTCTGCAGGTTTGGTGCACTTTCAAAAAGCTCACTAAACTCGCAGGTAATAACAGAAGTCTATGGCTCAGTGCAGGTAACCCGCAGGTGCACTGCTCTGCATCTGTTGATTAGTTTGAAAGCAGCCCAGTAACCACTGCAGAACAGATATGCCCATATATACAGTGCCTTGCGAAAGTATTCGGCCCCCTTGAACTTTTCATCCTTTTGCCACATTTCAGGCTTCAAACATAAAGATATAAAATTTTAATTTTTTGTGAAGAATCCCCAACAAGTGGGACACAATTGTGAAGTGGAACGAAATCTATTGGATTTTTAAAACTTTTTTAACTAAGAAAAAAATGAAAAGTGGGGCGTGCAAAATTATTCGGCCCCCTTGCGTTAATACTTTGTAGAGCCACCTTTTGCTGCGATTACAGCTGCAAGTCGCTTGGGGTATGTCTCTATCAGTTTTGCACATCGAGAGACTGAAATTCTTGCCCATTCTTCCTTGCAAAACAGCTCGAGCTCAGTGAGGTTGGATGGAGAGCGTTTGTGAACAGCAGTTTTCAGCTCTTTCCACAGATTCTCGATTGGATTCAGATCTGGACTTTGACTTGGCCATTCTAACACCTGGATACGTTTATTTATGAACCATTCCTTTGTAGATTTTGCTGTATGTTTGGGATCATTGTCTTATTGGAAGATAAATCTCCGTCCCAGTCTCAGGTCTTTTGCAGACTCCAACAGGTTTTCATCCAGAATGGTCCTGTATTTGGCTGTATCCATCTTCCCCTCAATTTTAACCATCTTCCCTGTCCCTGCTGAAGAAAAGCAGGCCCAAACCATGATGCTGCCACCACCATGTTTGACAGTGGGGATGGTGTGTTGAGGGTGATGAGCTGTGTTGCTTTTACGCCAAACATATCGTTTTGCATTGTGGCCAAAAAGTTCGATTTTGGTTTCATCGGACCAGAGCACCTTCTTCCACATGTTTGGTGTGTCTCCCAGGTGGCTTGTGGCAAACTTTAGACAAGACTTTTTATGGATATCTTTGAGAAATGGCTTTCTTCTTGCCACTCTTCCATAAAGGCCAGATTTGTGCAGTGTACGACTGATTGTTGTCCTGTGGACAGACTCTCCCACCTCAGCTGTAGTTCTCTGCAGTTCATCCAGAGTGATCATGGGCCTCTTGGCTGCATCTCTGATCAGTCTTCTCCTTGTCTGAGCTGAAAGTTTAGAGGGACAGCCAGGTCTTGGTAGATTTGCAGTGGTCTGATACTCCTTCCATTTCAAAATGATCGCTTGCACAGTGCTCCTTGGGATGTTTAAAGCTTGGGAAATCTTTTTGTATCCAAATCCGGCTTTAAACTTCTCCACAACAGTATTACGGACCTGCCTGGTGTGTTCCTTGGTCTTCATGATGCTCTCTGCGCTTTCAACAGAACCCTGAGACTATCACAGAGCAGGTGCATTTATACAGAGACTTGATTACACACAGGTGGATTCTATTTATCACCATCAGTCATTTAGGACAACATTGGATCATTAAGAGATCCTCGCTGAACTTCTGGAGTGAGTTTGCTGCACTGAAAGTAAAGGGGCCGAATAATTTTGCACGCACCACTTTTCAGTTTTTTATTTGCTAAAAAAGTTTAAAATATCCAATAGATTTCGTTCCACTTCACAATTGTGTCCCACTTGTTGGTGATTCTTCACAAAAAATTAAAATTTTATATCTTTATGTTTGAAGCCTGAAATGTGGCAAAAGGATGAAAAGTTCAAGGGGGCCGAATACTTTCGCAAGGCACTGTACACTGTGATTTTAGTAATAAACTGACTTTTAATAACAGTATTCTAATCCATTCCAGAGCAGGAGGTCGCAGGCCACATCAGAGGGCTCCGCGGGCCACATGTGGCCCCCGGGCCACTGGTTGGGCACCCCTGGCTTAAAGCAACAATCATTCCCGCCAAATGTTCAATCACCAAGGGATCAACCACAATAAGATCCCTTGTAATGGACTTTGCACAATCAGCCAGTTTGGCACAGCTACAACAGGGTAAAGAACAGAATCTGCTAGAGAGAACAAAGCTTTAGAGGGGTTTCCAAGTACTTGGTTCCCTAAAATAAAAGTATGGGTTTCTGTTTTTTTTTTAATATGTACTTACCTAGGTGGATGCAGCATCGGTCCAATCCTGCATCTGTCCCCCGGCGCCTCTAATTCTGAGAACCGAGCGATTGAACACCACTGATCGCTTGGTTCTCACAGCTCCCCGAGCAGAGAGCTGCTGTCAGTCACAGCTCTCTGCTCTGTCCCCTCCTCGCTCACTGGAGCGCTGAGATGTGGAGGGGGAGGGAGTGGCTGGCTTAGGCGCTCAGCGGCTCGCTAAGAGGCTGAGCTGGGCGTCGGTCCAGGGATCTGGCGGATCCTGACTCCGTGGTCGTAATGACGTGGAGCCTGGACCAACTTCTGTGATGTCAGCCAAGAGCGAACTTCAGCACGCTCTCTGGTGAAAACGAGTCACAGGAGTGCAAAACCAACTGCACTTCTGTGATCCATAGCAAAAGTACAATCAAACGAGCTTTGGCTGTACTTCTCCTTTTAAAAACGGGCATCCTCCACTGGAATGGTAGCTGTTTTGATAAGGCAGGACACAGCTGGATTCACAGTGGTACAGACCACTTTTAAAAAAAGATAATCTAAGATCAAAGCACTATTTAATCGTCTAGATACAGATTTATTCTGAGACAAAATAAGACGTTCTCACAAAGCCAACAATTGGGGGGGGGGGCTTCTGGGAGATGGTTAGAGAGAACCCTCTTCTTCTGGGCTTGAAGAAAGATGGTATTTACTGGACTGAACGTAAAAATGAAACTGTGCAACCTGGAAGCTTACTGCCCCTGTGCCCCCTGATTCTACGGTTACTGTGGTTCTCTGCCCTGCCTCTTCCTGGGCGCACATTCCAACTGGCAGCAGCTCTTGGCTTTCTTTTATTTGGCACAGCACAGTGGTTCTGACACATTACCCGGGTTCACAGCAGCCTACATGTGCTTGGAACTGAGGCCTTCTCCTCCCTCACCACAGCAGCTGAGGAACTGAATACCACTCTGGGGACAACTCAATAGGAGGGGGTAGCTTTTCCACTCAGGGCTCTAGTAAATCACTCTGATGAGAACCCCTAAGCTAACTCCCTGCCTTCCTCTGCCCATTCTGCTGTCCCACCTGCCACCCAAGCTTTCTCTTTGTGGTAGAAAATTCCTCTCTGGCTAGTATTTGAGGCCATGGATAGCAGGGTCACAGGCATGCCCCTTTGACCTCCCCTCCTGAATCAGTCTTTAACCTTGCCCTTGAGTCAGACTTCAGGAGGTGGTGGTAGTTCAGGATGATTTCTCTCCTGAGGAATTGGATCAGGATGACATGCCTGTAGTGAAGATTCCATCTATGTTTAAAGATACTATACTACCTTTTATTGATGCTGCATGCTCCTACTTGGCATAAGGCAGCCTGCTCACTGCAAGGTACAAGGTCTCCTAAATTTTCATACCCAGCTAAGATTTTCCCAAGCCATTTAGACTGTCCTATATGGATACTGGCCTACTCTGGAGAAAAATTATACCCCTTTAACCACTTCAGCCCCGGAAGAATTTGCCCCCTTCCTGACCAGAACACTTTTTGCGATAGGGCACTGCGTCGCTTTAACTGACAATTGCTAGGTCGGGCAACGTTGCACCCAAACAAAATTGACAACCATTTTTTCCCACAAATAGAGCTTTCTTTTGGTGGTTTTTGATCACCTCTGCGGTTTTTATTTTTTGCGCTATAAACAAAAAAAATGTGACAATTGTGAAAAAAAGCAATATTTTTTGCTATAATAAAAATCTCCAAAAATATATATGTAAAAAAAAAAAATATTTCTCAGTTTAGGCCGATATGTATCAAGGGGTTAAGTGTGTCCTAGGGAGTGATTCTAACGGTGGGGGGGATGGGCTACCACTGACATGACAGCGATCACTGCTCCCGATGGCAGGGAGCAGTAGATCCCTGTCATGTCACTAGGCAGAACAGGGAAATGCCTTGTTTACATGGGCATCTCCCCGTTCTGCAGCTCCGTGTCACGATCGCAGGACCCCGGTGGACATAGAGTCTGCGGGACCCACAGTCACAGTCGTGGAGTACACGGCGGGTGGGCGCGCGCTCACTAAGCTACAATATAAAGGGGACGTACCTGTATGCCCATTTGCGCAGCCATGCCATTGTGCCAACGTACATCGTCGTGCGCTGGTCGGCAAGTGGTTAAAATGCTTTGCTCAGCAGTATCCTATTGAAGAAAGTTTCCTTTGACAGTGGGTGAACTCCTTATGGCAGGTATTGCCATTTTTTTTGTCTCAACAAGACCCTCACACCTCTGTAGAAGATAATCCCATGTTCAAGGAGCCAGAAGAAAATAAGTTATAGGACCTCTTTATAGTCCTACTTTCCCTAGCGGGCCCTGCCATGCAATCTGCTGTTGCTACTATGGCAATCTGCAAGACTAGTGCTGTCTGAACTAAATTCATTGGCATGGATACCTCAGCCCGTTGCCAGTTAGACCGTTTCTACTACGTGAATGGCGTGATGGATACACATCTTCAGTTCTCCAGGATGGTCCTCTCGGTCCATATACACAGGATCCTTTGGCTTAATTGCAGGTCGGCTGAGCTTGCATGTAAAAAGTGACATGAGTGGTTACCCTTTGAAGGTGAATATGTGTGTCATACCTCCTTGCATAAGTACAACCAGAAGCTTACAGGGTGAAGAGTAATATTTTTCTACAGAAAAAGTGTGCCTTCCCCAGTAGGGTGTACTACTCACAAAATTAGGAAAGGTCCCTTTCATTTCTCTACGTCTTCCAGGTTCAAATTTGAGGCAGAAATGTACTTTCATAAGAAGACATGGCTCTCTAAACCAGCCAAGACTACTGTAGCCCCAAGAGTTCTATCCAGTAGTGGGGTACCCCCACTTATCAGAGTGTGGAGAGGGTGGGATTTTGATCACCAGTCATCTCTATGACCGTCGGAGGCCCGGGCACGATGTGATGACGTCACGCCCGGGTCCTCAGATGTTAACAAAGCCGCCATTGCGGCTAGTAAGTATGAGATCAGTGAAAAAATGCTTTCCAGCCTAGAGGAGAGATGGGGGGTCTTATTGACCCTGCATCTCTCAATAAAGAGGACCTGTCACACACATTCCTATTACAAGGGATGTTTACATTCCTTGTAAAAGGAATAAAAGTGATCAAAAAAAAGTAAAATAAGTGTAAAAAAAAAATAATTTAAACGCCCCTGTCGCCGGTAGCTCGCGATCAGAAGCGAACGCACACGTAAGTCCCGCCCACATATGTAAACGCTGTTCAAACCACATATGTGAGGTATCGCCGCATGCGTTAGAGCGTGTGCAACAATTCTAGCACTAGACCTCCTCTGTAACTCTAACCTGGTAACCTGTAAAAAAAATTAAAGCGTCGCCTATGGAGATTTTAAGTACCGAAGTTTGGCACCATTCCATGAGTGTGCGCAATTTTAAAGCGTGACATGTTAGGTATCTATTTACTCGGCGTAACATCATCTTTCATATTTTCCCCAAAAATTGGGCTAACTTTACTGTTTTGTTATTTTTTAATTCATGAAACCATTTTTGTTCCAAAAAAAAGACGTTTGAAAAATTGTTGCGCAAATACCGTGCAAGAAAAAAAGCAATTACCGTCATTTTATTCCCTAGGGTGTCTGCTAAAAAAACATATATAATGTTTGGGGGTTCTGAGTAATTTTCTAGCAAAAGAATGATGATTTGTACATGTAGGAGAGAAGTGCCAGAATAGGCCCGGTATTGAGGTGGTAAAAAAAAGCCCGGGGTTGAAGTGGTTAAAGGAGCGAAGCAGGTTTTGAGTGTCTCTTGGGTCCAGTCATTCATTAGGGTGGTTAACCAGGCCTGGAATGGGATGACCCATTCAAAGTCAGAACATACTTCATGTTTTTAAGACACAGCCTTCCAAAATCCTCAATGAATAGAAGGGTGAAGAGGCTGATTCAAGAGAAGTGGCAGTAGTGATATAAAGTTTTAGACCCCTTTCCAATGGGGCATTTTTCAGGCATTTTAGCGCTAAAAATAGCGTCTGTAAAGCACTTCTCATGCCTCCCCAGTGTGAAAGCCCAAGTGCTTTCATACTGGGGCCGTGCGCTTGCAGGACGAGAAAAAAAGTCCTGCAAGTAGCATCTTTGGGGTGATGCAGGAGCATTGTATACACCGCTCCCAAAACGCCCTGCCCTTTGAAATAAATGGGCAGCGCTGCCGAAGTGCCTGCAAAGCGCTGCAGCAGCAGCGCCGCCACATGGGCGCTTTTAACCCTTTTTTCGGCAAGCGGTGGTTAAAAGCGCCCCGCTAGTGGCCAAAAAGCACCACTAAAACTAGCAGTGCTTTACCGCTAACGCCAGCACCGCCCCAGTGTGAAAGTACCCTTACATAAGTAAGCAGCGGCAAAAAATTATACCCTACTCTGGAGGGAAGTACGGCTTCTCTGGTCAAAAGAATGGCACTGCATCGAGCTAACGCACTTAACATGCGTTGCAGTAACACACACTTTACAACACTGCACCCTACTGCAAAGGTATGGACACTATCATTATGCATTTTATCAGAAGTGTTCTTCACAGGGAAGATTCAGTTTCCGTTGGCTGTAACCACGATCAATCTGAGAGATTCATGTCGAAAGACAGGGGGTGTTTGAAAGCCAGGGATCGCAGTACTACGTGGCAAGCGCAATACAGTCGGGACCCAGAGTGGAGGTCTCCATTAGGGATGAGCCGAACACCCCCCGGTTCGCAACAGAACCTGCGAACGGACCGAAAGTTTGCGCGAACTTTAGAACCCCGTTAAAGTCTATGGGACTTGAACGTTCGGAATCAAAAGTGCTAATTTTAAAGGTTAATATGCAAGTTATTGTCCTAAAAAGGGTTTGGGGACCCGGGTCCTGCCCCAGGGGACATGTATCAATGCAAAAAAAAGTTTTAAAGCAGTGATTTTAATGATGCTTAAAGTGAAAATAAATAGGATTTTTGTACTCACTGTAAAATCCTTTTCTCTGAGTTCATGGACGGACACAGCTTCAATCTTGACAAGTGGGTATTAGCCTTCATTTAGGAGTGACTAGGCAGAAAAAATGTTAACAACTTCAGAGCTGAACAGCCCCACCCAGGGGCGGTCCTACTGGCTATATCCCCTCAGCCTGCACTAGGCAGATCAGTTCGTCAAAAGCAGTACAAACTTAAAAACGAGGGGTGGGTGCTGTGTCCGTCCATGAACTCAGAGAAAAGGATTTTACAGTGAGTACAAAAATCCTATTTACTCTTTCGTTCATGGACGGACACGGCTTCAATCTTGACAAGTGGGACGTCCCAAAGCAGTGTCAAAAATGAGGGGTGGGAACCGCATTAAAACAACTTCACCCCAAAACAAAACAGAGCTCCTCAACGGAAGAGTTGAAACTCTAAACAGCCGCTTGCAATACCTTGCGGCCAAAAGAAGCATCCGAAGATGCACACACATCAACTTATAAAGTTTAGTGAAAGTGTGAACGGACGACCAAGTCGCCGTCTTACACACCTGGGAAACAGACGCTTGATGCTCTCAGAGCTCGGACAGCGTCCAAGAAATACAACGTCGTCTCCTTAGGATTCGACGGATGAGGACACAAGGATGGCAGTACAATGTCTTCCTTGAGATGGAAGGTCGAAACGACCTTAGGAAGAAAAGAAGGCTGCGGACGCAGCACCACCTTATCCTTGTGGAAGGTCAGATAGGGAGCCTTGCCCGACAAGGCTGCCAGCTCAGAAACCCGTCTTAACTGACGTAACACCAAGAGGCACCTCTTGCCGTGGTCGAATGCGCCGGGAAAGGAGGGGGAAATTATGCAGACTGTAAGGATTTTCAATCTTTCCAGTCATGTATCGTCTAAACCTGAAGAGTTGCTTCTTGCTAGAGGCCTCACTTTTGCTCCAACAGCACCCCCCAACCCATTTACACTATTCCTGGATCTCAATAGATTTATTAGAAACATTACTGTCAAACAATATTTTAATATGAAGGCCAAAAAGATTCCCCTGCTGACGAGGACACATCTGACACTTCTACTGACACATGTCCTCCTACAGACCATTTTCAGGATTGCAGTGTTCCAGAACGCATGGCCTTGGAACACCTAGAGCTCTTATACACGGAAGACTCAGATGACTTCTTTGAGTCACTTACTCAACATCTGTCTTCTTCTCCACCTATCCAGCAGACTAAATTCAGACCCAAGTCCATCTTTTACCCCACATTTGCTAAAGGACCTTACATTCAAAGTTTCTATCAAGTAGTCTATGCAGAAATCTTACGTATGTGCCAACAAAGTCCCATACATAAATCCTCAACCAATCTTTCGACAGCTGAAACAATTGCCTTAAAACATCTTACAGATAATAGAAAACTCATAATCAGATCAGCCGATAAAGGGGAGGGATAGAAGTCCAAAAACTTGTAGACTACCAATCGGAGAGTGCTCGGCTAAAGGCTTACCTGTGACCCATTACCCATGTTCTCCAAGGAAGCACACGACCTTGTTAATAAAGCTAAAACTGAGGGATTCGTCACCAAAACAGAGGTCGCATTTCTACTTCATGACTTCTATAAGAGACCTTACTTCTATCACCTCCCCAAAGTTCATAAAGATTCAGCCAACCCGTCGGGGAGACCTATTGTAGCCCTAGACCTATTGTAGCGGCTATGGAAAGTGTTACCAATTACTTTTCCATATATATCGACCATTTCTTACAGCCTTTAGTCAATAACCTCCCTTCGCACATTAAAGATGGTATAACACTACTTCAAATGCTACAACAATATCGATACCTCCTACTGTTGGGTCTCGCTAGACGTAGTCTCCCTTTATACGTCCATTCCTCATAAAGTAGGCCTACACGCCACACAGTATTTTCTTAATGAGGACTCAATGCCCGACAAATCAATTTTCTACTAGAAATGCTAGAATACTGCCTCAACCACAATTATTTTGAAGCCAATGGTCAGTTCTACATCCAAATTCAGGTAACAGCTATGGGGGTTAATTTTACCCCCAGTTATGCCAACCTCACCATGGGTTATTGGGAACATCAATACATCTGGCAAAGCAACCCTTATGCTTCTCATCTAGTATTCTATGGTCGTTATATAGATGATGTGGTTATCATCTGGGATGGGCCTGACACGCTAATCCCAGGGTTCCTACAATATTGCAATTCTAATATTATGGGTCTGTCTTTTACTGCTGTGACAGATGAGAACACACTGGCCTTCTTGGATCTGGAGCTGTTTCATGATGACCTTGTGATCTGTGCACAGAATTACACCAAGCCTACTGCTGGCAATTCCTTTTTACATTATGGGAGTTATCACCCACGTTGGGTGAACAATATACCCAAGAGACAGTTTTGTAGACTGAGACATAATTGTACCCGGTCACAGGACTATATCTCCCATGGCTCGACATTGAAAACCAAATTTTTGGAGAAAGGCTACCCTGATGAGCTAGTAGAGGGAGCCTACCTACATTATCTGAATGCTGACGTGAGGAGTGAACGAGCTATGAGAACAGACGACAGTATTCAACCAGTTCGTTTCGTCACCCAATTACATAGCCAATTCAGGAAAATGGAACGGATCCTGGTCAAACATTGGTCTATATTGAGTGAGGGCCCCCATCTAAAATCCACACTCACAGACCGTCCCATAGTAAGTTACAGAAAGACCAAAAACATCAAGGCCCAGATAGCCCCTAGTAAAATTAAACCATCAGGGCCCTCTGCTAGTGCTTCCTTGACATTCTTCAACCTGAAGGGTATGTATCAATGTAGGAAGGCACTATGCCTCACATGTAAACATGTCACTCACAGACAGAAAGACTTCTCGTCTAAAGGTAAGCAATACACCATACCTGATTTTTATACATGCTCCTCTGAGTATGTGGTGTATTGCTTGACGTGTCCGTGCGGCCTATTTTATGTAGGCTGCACCATTCGCACCCTCCAGAAAAGGTTTGGAGAACACCGAAACTTCGTTGAGAAAGGCCGCGATAAATATAGTGTAGCTAGACATTTCAAAGAGTTTCATCACCAATCATCTGGGGGTCTACGTGTTTGGGTTATAGAAGCTATTTCCAAACATCTCCCCAAAGCTGAGCGCTACAAGTGATTATGTGAGTGTGAAAATTACTGGATCTATACCATCGATGGTCTCTGGCCCGGGGGCCTAAACGAGGGCATTGAAATCAATATTCTTCTATAATGATCCCTTTATAATGGTTTCATGTAACTACAATCATGTGCATATATATATAGTTGCTTTTATACATTTGTATTGGTACCCCTATATGTTTTTGTTACCATCTTGTGATTCTTTATCCCTCTAGTATGTTATGAGTCCAATCCCTATATCTGGTTTCCTTTTAAGACGTATCCCCCTTGTGTATATGTATGTGTATGTATTTATGTATATACGTGCGTATATATGTGTGTGTATATGTATTTTGCACGTCAGATTTTCATACATATACGGTTACCGCATATGTGCAGGTATATCCTCCCGTGTGCATGCCCATATGCTAATTACAGCCCATACCGCTATCATGGATATTTGGATATCTATATGTTTGGTATTGGACTTCTTACCCTCCAAATATATGTCTTTCTAACACTAATGTATACAGACATGTTTTTATAATATATTAATCTAAAATATTTTGGATATGTTGGAATATTTTTAAGACACCTTTGAAATATCCTGAAATTATTTTTAGTCATTATATTAATTATATATTTTTTAGATTTTTTAGATATTTTCAGGTGTTTTTTAGATAAATTTTGGGTCCGTTTATATGGGATCATTTTATTTTATTATATATTATTCACATCCCCTCTTTATATGTTGATATTGCTTTAATCTTGTGTTTGTTTTTAAATTTGTAAACACCTGTCTTCCCATCTCTAATGGCTATTGCCAGCGCTAGGATATGTTATTCAGATAGTGGCCGCGGTCTGTATCTGGTTTCCATGGTGAAACAACAAGCCTATCAGGTAGCTCCTGTTTGGTACTAATAGCCCCAATCTAAGATGGCCCCCATAGAGCCTGATGAAGAAGCATGCATGCTTCGAACGCGCGCAACCTCCCGCTGACCCCACGACCCGGAAGTGACATCTGCTGCTATGCTCCAGGGAAGCTGTCCCCCGTCCCCGCTGCCGTGAGTGTGTGGTTCAGCCATCGCTTAGGACATTCGAGAGGACATCTAGAGACACCATCCCTCCTCTACATCTGGACATACAGCACCCCCCTTCCTGGGAAGAGCGGATGAATCGTACACTTATCCAGATAAGCCTTTCAAACTTGTTCTTTTGTGAGTGTAATACTTGCATTGGTTTTATTTTAATTAAATCTTATTTGACTGCTACGCTTAGAAGGCGCTGCTTTTGTCCCTTTTTTCTGGGAAAGGGAGGCGCCTGACCCTTCATGGCGAAAGCCTCATCACGATCTGTCGGATCCACCTAGAGATGGTGACCGACGAGACCGCTGGGCCCTACTTGGGACAAGCCACCGAAACAAACAGTGAGTCTGGACTCCGGGACGGAGCAGTACCAGACAAGCATACTCTGAGTTCGGACAACGTCCAAGGAATGCAACGTCGTCTCCTTAGGATTCGACGGATGAGGACACAAGGATGGCTGTACAATGTCTTCCTTGAGATGGAAGGTCGAAACACGACCTTAGGAAGAAAAGAAGCCTGCGGATGCAGCACCACCTCATTTTTGTGGAAGATCAGAAAGGGAGGCTTGCATGACAAGGCGGCCCACTCAGAAAGCTGTCCTAACTGGCATAACAGCCACCAAAAGGATCACTTTCCGAAAAAGTGTCAACAAGGGAATCTCCCTGATGTTCTCAAACAGTGGTTTCTGAGGCACCTAGAGGCCATGCCGTTGAAGCCATTGACTGCAAGCAGGAGGGCATATGGGACCCTGCGACGGCAGGTCCTCTCGTAGCGGTACATGCCCAAAGGATGTCTGCTACACAAGCCCCACGGAGGTAGTGGAGGGTGGACCGGAGGGGCCGCCTGCCGAGCCCTCTGTACAAACGTTCTCACTAGAGAGTGAGTCACCAGGGGTCATGGAAAAAAGACAGCCAGGGCAGATACCTGCCCCCTAATTGTACTTAAAGCAACATTTTTGGCCCGTTCCCTGCTGAAAGAACAGCAGGACTCTGGAACCAAATAAGTACGCGGATGCCACCTAATTTCCTCACAAATGGATATGTAGGTCTTCCAAGTGCGATGGTAAATCTTCCTAGTGGATGATTTCCGAGCACTCCTCATGGTAGAGATCACTGAGTCTGACAGGCCCCGGTCTCTTAGCACCTGGCTCTCAAGCCATGCTGTTAAGCCAGTGACTGTAAAAACAGGATGGCGTATGGGACCTTGCGACAGCAGGTCCTTTCTTAGCGGCAGATGCCAAAAGGCGTCTGCTACCAGACGCACTAGATCGGCGTGCCAAGGATGCCAAGGCCAATCCAGAGCACTTGGGACCATTGGAACCCTCTCTGCCTCCAGTCTGTGAAGTAGATGAGGAAGGAGCTTCAGAGGAGCAAGGCATAGATTAGCCGGTACTGGCTCCACGGTGCCATCAACACAGCTGTCGTGTTTGCCCATGGGACTCTTGACCTGGCCACAACCTCAATACCTTCTGATTGAGTCGAGAAGCCTGGAGATATACGACTGGCATGCCTCCCCTCTGGCAAAGGAGCTGAAATGCCTCCGGTTGTAGAGACCATTCTCCTTGGTCCAGCATCTGGCAACTCAGGTAGTCCGCCTGCCAGTTTCCCACACCCAGAATGTATACGGCCTGACAGGCCTGGTACGCTCCTTTCTGCCCCCCTTAGGAGGTAAATGACCTCTGATGCTGCAGCAGAGCTGCTTGTTCCTCCTTGATGATTGACATACGCCACCACTGTGGTGTTTGTCCGACTGGATTCTGACTGGACGCCTCTGTAGCCTCCGAGACCATGTGGAGAGGCAAAGCCAGATCGCCCGGAGTTCCAGGACAATGATCGGCAAGTGGGATTCCTCCAGAGTCCAGCGACCCAGGTTGACTGCGCTCCCCAGACTCCTGTCCAACCAGGAAGACAGGCGTCCGCTATGACCACCATCCAGTAAAAAAGGAATGAATGACTTCCCGGACAGAAATGCCAGTGATGTCGGCCACCAACTAGTGAGATCCTGACTAGGTGGCTCATCCGGATTTTGACAATCCAGGGATGAAGGGCACTTGACCCTCTGGACAGAATTACCTTCTGTAACACTCGCATGTGAAATGCACTATTTGCACTATTGGTACCGCCTCAAAGGAGACTACCATGAGGCCCAGGACTCACCTGAAAAAGTGGTGTGACAACCATCTTTGGGATGTCAACTGCCGCACCGCAGCCCGAAGGGTCTGCAACTTTCCCATAGGGATAAAACAACTTCCGCCAGAATCAACCCTAGATACACTAGGAGTTGAGATGGTACCGATACTGACTTCTGAGTGTTCAGCACCCAACCAAGGATCGGAGGTTCTGACAAGTTATAGACACGCTCACCTCTAATTTTGAGTTTCAAGTGGCCCTCAGAAGAAGATCGTCCAAGTTGCCCATGATAGCGAGCCATGCTGTCTTAGTAGGGCCAGAATCGGGGCAAGCACCTTGGTGCCGATGCCAGGCCAAAGGGGAGAGCCACCATTGGTAGTGGTCTTCCCCGGCCGCCAAACGCAGACATCTCTGATGCCTGGTGCATATGGGAACATGCAAGCATGCGTCCTTGATGACCAAGGATGCCAGAGAATCCCCCGGATGGAGGGCAGCGACAACAGAGCGTCTTCAGCACTACGAACAGATTAGAGTAGAACCCCTGAACCTGTTCCTGTACTGAGACAGGAAGGACCAGCAGGTCTTGAACCGCCCCTGATAGGACTTCCCGACGAGTCGGCTGAAGCTGGCGGTTTAGAGGGGAAAAATCTGTTTGGTAGGCAAGCAAGGTTGGGCTTGCGAAGCCAGGGATGCTTCTGTCCCTCAGCAGGCACTTTATCGGCCTGGGGTCGTTTACTTGCCTCACTAGGCGGACGAAAGAACTGCTTGTGCGCGGTGAAGGAGAGCCCAAGCCTATGGCGTGGCTCCTTACCCTTTTTTGAATTGCGGGAGCAGCAAGCTCTTACCTCCTGTGGCATCCTTAATGATGTCATCTCGAGAGGCTCCAAAAAGACTGTCACCCTTAAAGGGCAGGTCCAATAAGGCCGCCTTGGAAGTTTTTTGGTTCGTAGACCAGCACCTTAGCCAAACCAGGTGGCATAACACCACCGCATAAACTGAGGCTCTGGACAGCAAGGGGTTAGTATCCATGTCTGACTCGCAGACAAACTTAAGGCCCTGTACCAACTGGTCGGCCAAAGCTACCTCGTCCGGAGGAGCTTCCGTCTTTAATCCTTGGAGTAGCATTTTTGCCCACTCAGTAGGTGAGAGCGTTCATCTGGAAATAAACTAAAAATATAGCTGAAACCTGGATGAAAATTGGGAGAAGATATGAAATGCTATGCTGACAGCTTCATTGCAGAGGTAGTCCAAACACCTGGGTGTCAGTGGTCAGCATAGAAGGCCCAGATTCAGGTATAAGTAGAAAATACTTCAGCAGAATTTTCATAAATTGCAGATATTGGTGAAGTTTTTTTCACAGTATGTAAACCAGATGCAATGCAAACAATTTCAGATGAAATGGTGGTTTCAAAAAAAGGAAAGTCTTTTTAAATTAGGCTGCAAAGGAGGTTATGCCCGGCAGGGCTGGAAGCATCTATGGGAATAAATGCCGTGTGAGGCGGTACATGAACGTGATAAGTGAGCTATTGGCTCAGATTAAACTTACCCGTCCAGAGTTTGCACTCAAAAGTCCATCCGCCAAGATCACACTGACTCCACTTAATAGTGCCGGTGTCTGTAAATTACCAGGAGAGGTGGTCCGGTAAATCAACTGCTCTCCATGCACCGTCGTCCTGCTACGGGTGTCTGTAAAGTTCCCAGGCAGTTTAGCGTGGGCTGCATCCGTCGTCCGGTCACATGTTCTCTGTGCAGAGAGTTCAAATGTCATCAAACGTGACCGACGTTGTTGCGGAGGTTAAAACAGATAAACATCATTCAGAAGCAGTAAATCAGTAAATTAGGTTAAACGAGCCTCTCTGTATGTTTGTATATTAGTCCACATAAGTTAGATGTGCCATGCTAGATATTAAAGTTATTATTTCTCATATGATGTTATATTATGAACTGTATGCTTTGATATGCGTAGCTTTAATTGAATATATTTACCTTTTCTTCTTCCCCCCAGTTTATTATTAGACTTCCCCCTTTATTGTTTCCTTCATTGTATACATTGGAAGAAAAAAATTTTGTTTCCACAGGATGGTGCTATTCCGTTACTCAGCGGCTTCTGGCTCTTGATTGGCTAATAAGCATTATTTAAAGTGAGCATTTATTCACCGCTGTTACATCCAGATGAAGTGACTGGTGTGTCACGAAACGCGTCAAAGCCTCCAGCAGCACTGAATGTGCGTTCCGAAAGAACGCTGGATGCAGGACAGGCAAGTAGCTCAATTGCATATTTTGCAAGCTCTGGCCAGTGATCCATCCTCAAGACCCAGTAACCCAAAGGATTTTCGGTGGGAAAGGTGTCCAAGTCTGATCTTGCCCCTAGGTATTCCTGCACCATGTAAATGAGACGCTGGCGATGGTTGCTGGAACCGATCATACCTTGGGGCTGCGTATTAAAAAATTGTCTGAACGCCTCGGTCAGACGGCCACCTTCTCCACCGTTTCTTCTTTGACTGACCGAAGCCTCAGCAACACGTTGTCCAGGATCAGGAATTTGTAACCTCCCAGTCTCTGGGAACGTGTTGCCCAGACCTTTCTGCAAGGCCTCCCGAAGATGCTTCATCCTCTGCTCCCTCTGCGATGGCAAGATAAGGTTCGCAACCTTACCCTTGTAACGTGGATCAAGGAGGGTTGCCAGCCAGTAATGATCCCTCTCCTTGATGGCACGAATACGAGGATCCTTCCGCAGGCTTTGCAGGATCAGGGAGGCCATGCAGCGTAGGATTGCTGAGGCATTCGGTCCGGAGTCCTCTGGGTCACTCAGGATGACATGATCCACAGCCACCTCCTCCCAGCCACCTACAAGTCCATAGGTTTCTTGGGACTGTAATTGATCCCTTGGAGACTGCTGCTAAAGCTGAGTGCTAGGCTCCACCTCCGTGCTGACACAATCCTCCTCCTCCTCCTCCTTGTCCTCTTCCTGTGTGATAGGCGGGCCAGCAGCAACACTGTCTGGATAAAGGGGGCTTTGAGAGGTAAGGAAGTCCTCCTCTTCCTCCCTCTGTTCTGCCTCAAGTGCCCTGTCCATTATTTCATGCAGTGTGTGCTCCAACAGGTGGACAAGAGGGACAGTGTCACTGATGCATGCACTGTCACTGCTCACCATCCTTGTGGCCTCCTCAAATGGTGACAGGACAGTGCATGCATCCCTGATCATGACCCACTGGTGTGGCAAAAAAAACAAGCTCCCTTGACCCTGTCCTGGTGCCATATTGGCACAGATACTCATTGATGGCCGTCTGCTGCATGTGCAGCCGCTGCAGCATGGCCAACGTTAAGTTCCACCTGGTGGGCATGTCACAGATTAGGCGGTTCTTGGGCAGGTTGTATTCCTTTTGGAGGTCAGCCAGCCGAGCACTGGCATTATATGACCGGCGGAAATGCACACAGAGTTTCCTGGCCTGCCTCAGGTCCTCCTGTAAGCCCGGGTACCTGCCCAAGAACCGGTGAACCACCAAGTTAAGGATGGAAGCCAAACAGGGCACATGGGTCAGGTGTCCCTGTCGGAGGGTGGAGAGGAGGTTGGTGCCATTGTCGCAAACCACCATTCCTGGCTTAAGCTGGCGTGGCGTCAACCACCTCTGAGCCTGCCCCTGCAGAGCTGACAGAATCTCTTCCCCAGTGTGGCTCCTGTCCCCCCAAGCACACCAGCTCAAGCACCGCATGGCATATTTTTGCCTGTGTACTTGCGTAGCCCCTTGAATGCCTACGGAGCACCGCTGGTTCCAAAGACAAAGCACAGGAAGAGGCTATGGAGGAAGAAGAAGAGGAGGGGGTGGAGGAGAGAGGAGTGTCAGAATCACCAGTAGTAGCATTTTGGAGGCGTGGTGGCGGAACAACCTCCAACACTACTGCACCTTGTCCTGTATCCTTTCCAGCTGCCAGCAGAATCACCCAATGTGCCGTAAAAAATAGGTAACGTCCCTGTCCATTCCTGCAGGACCATGATTCAGCGGTAATATGCACCTTACCGCTGACCACCCTGTCCAGGGAGGCCAAGACATTGCCTTCCACATGCCGGTAGAGAGCTGGAATCGCCTTCCGTGAGAAAAAGTGGCGTTTGGGAACCTGCCGCTGAGGAACCGCACATTCCACAAACTTACGGAAGGGGGCAGAGTCTACCAACTAAAAAGGCAGCAGTTTAAATGCTAGCAATTTAGCCAAGCTAGCATTCAACCCCTGGGCATGTGGATGGCTGGGAGTGAACTTCTTTCGGTGGTGCAGCAGCTGGGGCAGGGAAATTTGCCTGGTACAATCTGACGTCGGTGTACCGATAGCAGATTGCCCGCAAGTTCTTGGCTGTGACACACCTAATTCTACACCTTTATTCCTCTTAGTGCAGGTTTCAGAGAGGACTGATGAGGATCAAGGAGAGGTCCGCATTGTTCTTTGGTGTGGGTCTTTTAGGTACACTTGTCAATGAACTGCATGGCAGGTCGACATATGTCTGGTTAAGCATGTGGTGCCCAAGTGGTTGATGTTTTGGCCCCGCGAGATACGCTTGAGACATATGTTGCAAATAGCAGCAGTGCGATCTGATGCACTCGTCTCAAAAAAGGCCCACACCAAAGAACTTTTGGAATAACGCGCAGAGACAGCAGCGCCCTGCACATGCAGAGCTCTGCGGTGTGATGCAGTCAGTGTTCTGCCCTTAAGCTGGCCCCTGGAGGGCATCCTGCCTCGTTGGAGATGTGCCTACTCCTCCTCCTCTCTCCTATCAGGCACCCACGTGGAGTCAGTGACCTCATCATCCCCTCCCTCCTCATCACTGGAGCAAACCTGGCAGTATGCTGCAGCTGGGGGAACATGACTGCCAGATTGCTGTCCTTTTTGGTCACCCCCTCTCTCTGGGTTCACGTTACTACCTTCCTCTAGCTGGGTACCATCATCAGAGACTTCAAAACGCTGGGCATCCTCCTGGACCATGTACCCAACACTGTGGTCAAACAGTTCGGGGGACTCCTCAGGAGGACATGGTGGGGCTAGGGAAGGAGTGACTGATGCCATTGAGCCGAGGGAAGAGGCCGCATTGGCAGCTGCTTTGCCAGACAAAATACCCTGAGCCTGGGTGAGAGAGGATGAGGAGGATGACGACGGCTTGGTCATCCACTCTACCAAGTCTTCGGCATGTTGCAGCTCAACATGGCCAGCTGCTAAAAAAAAGGATGCACCGTGTCCACGACCAGCACTGTTGCCTCTGGACACAGAGCCTGCTTGCCCTCTTTTATTGGCTTGTGACTGTCTGCCTCTCCTTGTTGGCCTTCCAGACATACTAATGGCCTGCAGTGGGATGTAGCTGCACAAAGCTGGGATGTATATATATACTGATTATACTGCAGCTAGCAGAATAAACTGCCTGCCTGTAGTACTATTAGTACGAGAACACCAGCAATTATCTTCAGGTAGCTTTAGGTGCACACTGTGCAAAGGACACAGTACACCAACTGTAAATACTGCAGCTGCCTGCCTGTGGTATTAATATGATCAGAAGAACACCAGCAATTGTCTTCGGGTAGCTTTAGGTGCACACTGTGCAAAGGACACAGTACACTAACTGTAAATACTGCAGGTACCACAATCACCTGCCTGCCTGTCAGTATATTAGGAAGAGAATAACAGGAACGGATCTAGCTAAACTGAATACAGTGTGTGTGTGTGTGTGTGTGTATATATATATATATATATATATATATATATCAGAGGTGGGGGACTTGAGTCACATGACTTGACTTAAGTCAGACTTAAGTCACTTGTTTGAGGACTTGCGACTTGCTTGACAGAATTCAATAAATGACTCGACTTGACTTTGACTTGTCACTAATGACTTGCGACTTGACTTTGACTTGGGCTATATGACTTGCAATGACTTGGCACCACTAACACTAACCGCAAGCCGCCGTCTGCCTACCTGATCAGCGTGTCATGCAGACAGATGGCGGCCATTGCAGTGTTCAAAAGCCGCGCCTCCTCGTCTGTGATAGGCAGAACACTCAATTTCACAGCAGGCAGTGTTCAGCCCATCACGGACATCCTCTTATCCTCGTCTGTGTTATGAGGATGAGCGGATGTCCGTGATGGGCGGAACACTGAATGCTGGGAAATTGAGTGTTCCGCCTATCACAGACGAGGAGGAGGCGTGGCTTTTGAATACTGGATTAGCCGCCGGGATGCCGTCGATCAGGTACATGGCTGACGGGCACAGTGAAGCATGGGCACAGTGAGACACGGGCACAGTGAGGCATTGGGCACAGTGAGGCATTGGGCACAGTGAGACAAGGGCACAGTGAGACACGGGCACAGTGAGGCATTGGGCACAGTGATAGTGCTGAGCTGATGGGAATGATATGTGATGTTCTGTGTCAGTAATGCTGGTTCTCAAATATCCAATATAAAATTACTAAAACTGGCATCCATAAATACTTATTGAGATAGCATAAAATAATAAAACATAAATATTGTGCCTTTATATACTCCTGTATTAGTAAGGCGCTTATATTACCAGCAAGTGCTGAAGCAATGATAAAGTACAAATGATCCGTGACGCAGGAAAAATAAAATAACTGAGACAGTAGTAAAAGGTGCATGTATCCGTGGAGAGAAAAAATGGTACTAAGCAGTACCTGTACCACCAGTAAGGTAAAGTGCAAAGGTGCATGAATCCGTGACACAAAAATTTGTACTAAGCAGTAACAAATACTTGTGTAAACAATTGCTGTGTTCATATAATAAAATGACTGTCCTTTTTAAAATCTGTGAGAGAAAAAGCTTTAAAATAAACGTGCAACAGAGCAACTATGTTGCTGTGAGAAATTCCAAAAAAGGATTCCTTATGGACTGAAAGCGGTGCTGTGATAAGGTGCTAGGTGATGAGTGGTTTAAACTTCGTGCCTTCCACACTGACTCCTGTGGTATATGGATGTCCCCTTACCTCACTGCTGTGAGGTTACAGCATATAAGAGAAACCCTCTGTTTGTCCGACCTCCTCCTGCCTGGATGGTCCCTTGGAACCTGGGGTAGTTGTGCTGCCTGGTATAGGGGGAGGGGGGGGGAATCCTCTAGCTGTGGAGACTCCAAAGTAATGTACATAAATGGGGGGAAGAGCGAAGGAATCCCAAGATAGTGTAGTATTGTTATGCAAAAGGTTTATTTAAACAGTAAGGTTTGCAAGTACTCACATTTAAAATGTATAAACGGGTATATAACACAAACACCAGAGGTGACGCGGACGAGCTCGGCGCTCGTATTTGATATACCTGTGTATACATTTTAAATGTGAGTACTTGCAAACCTTACTGTTTAAATAAACCTTTTGCATAACAATACTACACTATCTTGGGATTCCTTCGCTCTTCCCCCCATTTATGTGCATTACTTTGGAGTCTCCACGGCTAGAGGATTCGCCCCCCCCCCCCCCCCCCCCCATACCAGGCAGCACAACTACCCCAGGTTCCAAGGGACCATCCAGGCAGAAGGAGGTCGGACAAACAGAGGGTTTCTCTTATATGCTGTAACCTCACAGCAGTGAGGTAAGGGGCCATCCATATACCACAGGAGTCAGTGTGGAAGGCACGAAGTTTAAACCACTCATCACCTAGCACCTTATCACAGCACCGCTTTCAGTCCATAAGGAATCCTTTTTTGGAATTTCTCACAGCAACATAGTTGCTCTGTTGCACGTTTATTTTAAAGCTTTTTCTCTCACAGATTTTAAAAAGGACAGTCATTTTATTGTATGAACACAGCAATTGTTTACACAAGTATTTGTTACTGCTTAGTACAAATTTTTGTGTCACGGATTCATGCACCTTTGCACTTTACCTTACTGGTGGTACAGGTACTGCTTAGTACCATTTTTTTCTCTCCACAGATACATGCACCTTTTACTACTGTCTCAGTTATTTTATTTTTCCTGTGTCACGGATCATTTGCACTTTTGCACTTTATCATTGCTCCAGCACTTGCTGGTAATATAAGCGAAGCGCCTTACTAATACAGGAGTATATTAAGGCACAATATTTATGTTTTATTATTTTATGCTATCTCAATAAGTATTTATGGATGCCAGTTTTAGTAATTTTATATTGGATATTTGAGAACCAGCATTACTGACACAGAACGTTACATATCATTCCCATCAGCTCAGCACTATTTCTTTATATCTATTCACACTCAGGGTCACGGATTATACCTTTCAGTGCTTTGCAGCAGATGATCTTTTTTATTATAGTAGCGCGGAATTACTTTCTATACACATTGGGCACAGTAAAGCACAGGCACAGTGAGGCAAGGGCACAGTGAGGCAAGGGCACAGTGAAGCACGGGCACAGTGAGGCACGGGCACAGTGAGGCACGGGCACAGTGAGGCACAGTGAGGCATGGGCACAGTGAGGCATGGGCACATAACCAATATTATTTATTTTTATCCCTCCTATTATTTTTATACAGTATGGGGTAGATCAGTATTTTGACTTGATTTGTGACTTGACCAAAATAAATGACTTAACTTGCTTGGCTTCTAGCAGGGACTCGACTTGACTTGCTTGCTTTTCGTCACAGTAACTTGGGACTTGCTTGAGACTTGAAGGTTAAGACTTGAGACTTGCTTGTGACTTGCACATGTGTGACTTACTCCCATGTCTGATATATATATATATATATATATATACACACAACACCTAGGATGCATATATATCCTCTACACACTGTAACTGCAGCTAACTGACTCCCCTGCCTGCTCTATCTAACTTAAATCAAATGACACTGTTTCTCTGTCTATCTCTCTCCGCCACCGCAACACACTACACAAGGCTGCCATGCAGGCGGCCTTATATAGTTTGGGGCGTGTGCTAAACCCCCTGAGCCATAATTGGTCAAAGCCAAGTGTCCCTTTAAGTGGGTGTGTTAAGGGCGCTGGACATGGGGTGCTATTGGAGGCATGACCTGTGTGTAAACACGTGATTGGGGCTAAGAAGCTCTATTGGCGTAGTTTAGAGTGTGTTCGGGGCGCAAAGCTTGTAGCCACGAAAACTCCACCTCTAGCATTAGGTTTCCAGTGCTTGATTTGGTCCATAGGGTGGGGCTTTAATCAGACCTGCAGCATCATTGGCTCACAGGCTGCCTGTCTCCTTCAGTAAGTGAGGGGGAAATCACCAGCAGAACTGCTCAGGGCAGACAGTGAGCGATGTGCAGAGGCAGCTGCCATTCATCTCCCTGTGACACAGACTCGGCATCCAGCAGTGCACACAGAAATCTCCAGGTATATACACTACATGCCAGGAGTGGAGGGGGGAGGGGGGAGGGGGAAGAAGGGGCTATTATCACTGTGTCCTGAGTGACTGTACAGCAGCATTTTACTCTCCAACTTTACTTCACCTCTCTCCATGTAATGCACGTCTGTACACCTTCCCTATCGCACTGATCCCCCTCCCCCTTCACTATCTCCGTTTGCATAGATTAGATATTCACTGCACACATCCTGCAGCCTCAGGTCTCAGATCTGACCATTCCAACCACTGTCTCACACCCTTTCATTTCCACATTACTTTTTATCTCTTCCAAACTGTTTAGCAGATCAGAACATTCTCTGCAGTGCAATCATTTAAGGTGGCTGTATGAATGACATGAAAAAGGAATCCTCTATTCTATTAGTGCAGAATGTACTGATCTGCTCAACAGTTTGGAAGAGATAAAAAGTATTGTGGAATGGAGAGGGTGTCCGTCAGTGATTGGACCCCTAAAGAGGAATGCCCAGATCTGAGACCACACTTGTAAAGAAGAACTCAGCATAGGGATGGTGGGAATCCCTCATAATGGGCACAGCGGGTGTACAGACCCGGGAACTTGGCACAGGGATGGTGGGAACCCCTCATAATAGGCACATCAGCTTACAGACCCGGGAACTCGTTACAGGGATGGTGGGAACCCCCATAATGGGCACATCAGGTTACAGACCCGGGAACTTGCCACAGGGATGGTGGGAATCCCTCATAATAGGCACAGCAGGGGTACAGACCCAGGCGCTCAGTACAGGGATGGTGGGAACCCCTCATAATGGGCACAGCAGGTGTACAGACACAGGAACTCAGCACAGGGATGGTGGGAACCCCTCATAATGGGCACAGCAGGTGTACAGACTTAGGAACTCAGCACAGGGATGGTGGGAACCCCTCATAATGGGCACAGCAGGTGTACAGACCCAGGAACTCGTTACAGGGATGGTGGGAACCCCTCATAATGGGCACAGTAGGTGTACAGACCCAGGAACTCCATACACTGATGGTGGGAACCCCTCATAATAGGCACAGTAGGTGTACAGGGATGGTGGGAGGAACCCTCATAATGGGCACAGCGGGTGTACAGACCTGGGAACTCCTCATAATGGGCACCTCAGGTGTACAGACCCAGGAACTCTGCACAGGGATGGTGGGAACCCCGCATAATGGGCACAGTAGGTGTACAGACCCAGGAACTCAGTACAGGGATGGTGGGAACCCCTCATAATGGGCACCGTAGGTGTACAGACCCGGGAACTCAGTA
Organism: Rana muscosa; assembly: GCA_029206835.1. Lineage (NCBI taxonomy): Eukaryota > Metazoa > Chordata > Amphibia > Anura > Ranidae > Rana > Rana muscosa. The sequence goes on from CM055120.1 coordinate 225,586,052, forward strand.
CAGCCTGTCCTTATACATTTACTTGAGATCACTTAGACCCGGTGGGTCTCTATAGTGGGAGGTAGCGCCAACACCACATTCTACATTCAACACCACATGATATACCATCAGTCAGATTCATGCTTCAGAGTAAAGCCTAGTACACACAACCGAGAATCTCGTCAGGAAAAAACCCGTTGTTTATCCCTGACGAGATTCTTGACAAGAATCTTGTCCCGGCCGAGTGTACACACGCTCGATTCAAAAGAACCGCCGTTCTTTTGAATGGAACGAACACGGTGACATCATCGACTACGACGAGAATGCGCTCGTCACATTCGATGCTGTCGCCGCCATCTTGCTACACCCTACCTATGCCTAGGAAGCTACCGCGCATGCGTCAAAGTCATTTCGAGCATGCGCAGGTTTCCACGACGACAGGTAAGCGTACACACTCTCGGATTTCTCATCGGGAAACAGAAGGTTCTCTATTTTTCTCGTCGAGATTCTGGACAGTTTTCTTGACGAGAAACCTGAAAGCCTCGTACACACGCACGGTTTACTCGGCAAGAAAGCTCTGCCAGCAATTTTCTTGCTGGTTTTTGCCGGGAAAACTGGTCGTGTGTAGGAGTCTTTAGTTTAAGGTCCCGTTCAGGCTAGATTCACACTGTTGTGCAGAGAGGCTTACAGCAGTGTTCTCCATTTCAGGGATGAATCAGGCCCGAATTTTTGCCTGCATTTGGACCTAAAACGAAGCATATTTCCAGGTTGTAAGTTGGCAAATGTCATTGCAGATCCCTACTTGTTATTGATTGTATTGAAAATTACATAACACAGTTGGTGTTCTGTACATTGACCGTGTACAAAACACCATCCTACATGTACACCATGTTTAAACATTTGCCCGTTTTATGAGTCACAGCGGGCCTCAGATGAAACTACATAGGTAATTGTAATTGTAAAAATACAAAATGTAGTGCAGTACTTACATTGTTTTCTTATCAAAAGCGAAATTACCTTTTAAATGCAACCCCTGTTGTCTAACTAACGTTTAATGTTGTAGAGCGGCTATGCAATGGATTAATAAAGTCAGAACTTAAAATGCAAGTTTAAACCATTTCCTAGTCTGTGATCTCCAGATACCGTTTGGGTTTTAAAACAAATTGAAGCTTCGTCTGTGTATAATGTGCAGCCTGGTATATGATGTGCAGAGCCCTGTGTATAATGTGCAGCCTGGTTTATGATGTGTAGGGATGAGCTCTGGCGTGTTCGCATACTCCACGTGCAGAGCCCACCAGGAAGTCTGACTTCCTGGCGAGCTCTGCATGTGGAGTATGCGAAAACGCCAGAGCTCATCCTTAATGATGTGCAGAGCTCTGTGTATAATGTGCAGCCTGGTATATGATGTGCAGAGCCCGGTGTATAATGTACATCCTGGTATATGATGTGCAGAGCCCTGTGTATAATGTACAGCCTGGTATATAATGTGCAGAACCCTGTGTATAATGTGCAGCTTGGTATATGATGTGCAGAGCCCTGTGTATAATATACAGCCTGGTATATGATGTGCAGAGCCCTGTGTATAATGTACAGCCTGGTATATGATGTGCAGAGCCCTGTGTATAATGTGCAGCCTGGTATATGATGTGCAGAGCCCTGTGTATAATGTACAGCCTGGTATATGATGTGCAGAGCCCTGTGTATAATGTGCAGCCTGGTATATGATGTGCAGAGCCCTGTGTATAATGTGCAGCCTGGTATATGATGTGCAGAGCCCTGTGTATAATGTGCAGCCTGGTATATGATGTGCAGAGCCCTGTGTATAATGTGCAGCCTAGTATATGATGTGCAGAGCCCTGTGTATAATGTGCAGCCTGGTATATGATGTGCAGAGCCCTGTGTATAATGTACAGCCTGGTATATGATGTGCAGAGCCCTGTGTATAATGTGCAGCCTGGTATATGATGTGCAGAGCCCTGTGTATAATGTGCAGCCTGGTATATGATGTGCAGAGCCTGGTGTATAATGCTGACACTATGAGTGGAAGCAAGTGGAATACAGGGGACGGAGTGGGTGGATTCTATAAGGAGTGTGGCTTATGAGAAGTGGGAGGGGCCAATCGTGGAGGGACGCGGTCTTGCGCCCCCCCATACTAAAATTTCACCAGCCGCCACTGATGCGGGTCATAGTGCATGCTTGGCCAATCATCAGCCAGCAATGCACTGCGATGCCGCAGTGAATTATGGGCCGTGACGCGCCATTTAAATTTGGCACGAACGGCCCAAAATGTTCGCAATTCGGCGAACATGGGTTCGACTCGAACTCGAAGCTCATCCCTAGTCTCCATCACCCATGAATCGCTAAAAGAGCAGATTATTATTGCTCTTGGTGAGCTTAAAGCTGAAGTAATCCCATTGAGTTAACAGTTTAAAAAAACATTGGTTGTGCTCTCAACCAAACTGTCAAACCATCCAATGGCTGGAGTCATAACTGGTCACGTGCAGCATCATGGCAGTTGAAGATTAAACAGAGGCCAAGATGGCAGTTTAAATGGCTGAAAATGATAGGAGTGTTTACTTTCACAAAGTTCTCAGTGGATGAAATAGCATTTGTTGTTATCAATGTTCCCCTAAGGCCGTGCTGCATTTAGTGACAATGAAGGGGGCTTTAAAGGATTAGCGGCACATTTCGGCCGCTAGCGGGGCACTTTTAACCCCCGCTAGCGACCTAGAAAGGGTTAAAACCGCCCCAGATGCGCCGCTACTGCGGCGTATTGGCGTATTGCTGGCGGAATGGCGGTGCTCCTAATGCGCTCCAAAAAAGTTGCTGGCAGGACTTTTTCTGACGCCCTGCCAGCGCACCGCTCCAGTGTGAAAGCCCTCGGGCTTTCACACTGAAGTGAATAGAGCAGCTGTTTAAAGGCGGATTGCAGGCACTATTTTTAACGCTATAGCGCCTGCAAAACGCCCTCAGTGTAAAAGGGGTCTTATAGTAATTAACCCCTTGCCACCCAGGCCAATTCTGACACTTCTCTCCTACATGTAAAAATCATCATTTGTTTTTTGCTAGAAAATTACTCAGAACCCTCAAACATTACATATATTGTTTTAGCAGACACCCTATGGAATAAAATGGTGGTCTTTGCAACTTTTTATGTTACACGGTATTTGCGCAGAAATTTTTCAAACGTGTTTTTTTTGGAAAGAATCTGTTTCATTAATAATAATAATAATAATAATAATAATTTAAAAAAAACACTAAAGTTAGCACGATTTTTTTTTTTGTATACTAAGCGATGCTTTAATTTTTTTTTTTACAGGTTACATGTTAAGAGTTACAGAGGAGGTCTAGTGCTAGAATTATTGTTCTCGCTCCAATGATCGTGGCGTATGTAACCTGTGTGTATCTGGCTCTGATACTAGCCAGGGCCTACCCAGCCACTGACTAGTATTTCTCCCCAGCCTGTCCCCACACACCCTCTCACCTGCTGACCTGTGGATGGGGGAATCACTCCTGCAGTGTTATTGTGTTCTGCCTGTGAATATAATGATCAGTGTTGCTAACTATAGCTGGCAGCACTGATTGTTTTGGGAAAAACCTGACAGGCTGGTTGTACTCAAGTCAGATAATAGATTGACTTGTGTAAAACCAGCTAGCCCATACATAGATCGACTATGGCTGGTCTCTGCTTAATTGGCGTAATTTCAAACCATGTATGGCCCGCTTAACCACTATGCAGTCCCTAAACATCCTTCCACAAGCCTTTACATTTTTCCTTCCCAGATTCCTTCATCCTCCTCACCTGTACATACTCTCCACACTTCTCTCCTGTACATACTGCTCACTGTCATACCCTCCACACTTCTCTCCTTTACATAGTGCCCACTGTCATACCCTCCACACCTCTATCCTGTACATACTGCCCACTGTCATATCCTCCCCACTCTTCTTCTTTACATACTGCTCACTGTTTACCCTCCACACTCCTCTCCTGTGCATACTGCTCACTGTCATACCCTCCACGCTCCTCTCCTATACATAGTGTCCACTGTCATACCCTCCACACTTATCTCCTATACATAGTGCCCACCATCATACCCTCCACACTCCTCCCCTGTACATACTGTTCACCGTCATACCCTCCACACTTCTCTCCTATACATAGTGCCCACTGTCATATCCTCTACACTTCTCTTCTATACATAGTGCCCACTATCATACCTTCCATACCTCTATCCTGTACATACTGCCCACTGTCATATCCTCCCCACTCTTCTTCTGTACATACTGCTCACTGTCTTACCCTCCACACTCATCTCATGTACATACTGCTCAGTATCATACCGTCCACACTCCTCTCCTGTACATACTGCCCACTTTCATAAACTCCTCTATTGTACATAGTGCTGGCTGTCCTACCCTTCACACTCCTCTCCTGTACATACTGCTCGCTCTCATACCCTCCACATTCCTCTCCTGTACATACGGTCTATTGTCATACCCCCCACTCCTCTCCTGTACATACTGCCCACTGTCATACCCTCCACACTCTTCTCCTGTACATACTGCTCACTGTCTTACCCTCCACACTCATTTAATGTACGTACTGCTCAGTATCATACCGTCTACACTCCTCTCCTGTACATACTGCCCACATTCATAAACTCCTCTATTGTACATAGTGCCGGCTTTCATACCCTCCACACTCCTCTCCTGTGCATACTGCCCACTATCATACCCTCCACACTCCTCTCCTGTACATACTGCCCCCATTATACCCTCCACACTCCTCTCCTGTACATATTGCCTACTCTCATACCATCCACACTCCTCTCCTGTACATACTGTAACCCAACCTTACCCTCCACACTCCTCTCCTGTACATACTGTAACCTAACCTTACCCTTCACACTCCTCTCCTGTACATATTGCCAACTATCTTTTACTCCACATTCCTCTTCTGCACATACCGCCCCCATCATACCCTCCACATTCCTTTCCTGTACATACTGCCCACTGTCATATTCTCCACACTCCTCTTCTGTACATACTGCCCACTTTCATACCCTCCACACTCCTCTCCAGTACATACCACCCTCTGTCATACCCTCCACACTCCTCTGCTGTGCATGCTGCCCACTGTCATACCCTTCAAACTCCTCTCCTATACATAGTGCCTTCTGCCATACCCTCCACACTCCTCTCCTGTACATAGTGCCCACTGTTGGACCCTCCACATTCCTCTCCATCACCTGCACAAACTTCCCAGTTTTATACCGTCCATACTCCTCCCCTAAGCCTCTTACCCACAAAAACAGTTCTTTAAAATTATACTGAATATCCTTAATGTTACCAGCTCTAGAATGAGCACACTTTTGTTAGTTCAACTAAAGGAAATCTTCTCAGTCCTCATATTTGTTCTGCCCCATTATTAGTACTCATTTCATTTTGTGATTACTACTGTGATATATAGAGGAACATAGGGGATCTCAGCTACTCTAAATATAGCACTGGTGAAAAAAGTGCCCCTAAAAATATTTTTGAAATGTTGGCAACTATGCACTTAGGCACTGACCAAGGGCCACCGGGTCAGTAGGGGCCTCTAAGAGAGGCTCCTGGGATCATATGATAATAAAGCGGTAGTAAACTTCGCTAACATTACTACTTTTTAGAGGCCCTGAGGTAGGTTATGCCATAGTGTACAAATATGTACAGCATATTAGCACATTAGGGTACACTTAAATTGTCAGACTGAGCCCTCCAGTGCTGCACTGTGATCAATCCGGCGGGTCCTGGGCGCTTCTATCTTCACCCGGTCTTCCTTCTGGGCTCTGTGCCTTCGGTCACTTGCCTTGGCTGGGCTGCGTTGATGTCATTCCCACGCGCATCCTCTCTCTCTCATACCCCCTTTCTCTCTCATCCTCCCTCTCTTACCCCTCACCCCTCTCTCATCCTCTCTCTCTCTCTTTCTCATCCTCCCTCTCTCTGTTTAATTTAATTTGTTATAACAAAAAATAGTTTGCATATTTATTTATTTATAAAAGGCTCAACAAAATCCTCAGCACCAGGCCCATGATGTTCTTAATCTGGCCCTGTCACCCTCCAGGACATTTCTTCATCGTGACCAGAATAGCAAATTCTGCTCAGGAGGTGGATGTCCTTTCTGATTACATAAATATTATATGACTGCAATGGGGGATGATTCTAAGTCCTCCCTGAGAGAGATTTAAAGGCTTTTATTCTGAAATTGAGTTTCAGTGGGAGATGGGCATTTCCAGCTCGTGTCTTCCTTTCAGGGCTCTCCACCTCACCGATGACCTTTATAGAGGTTCTAATCTTTGTGTAGCCCCTCTAAGGAAACGGTGTTGCTTCAAATCCATCATTATTTGGCTGGTTTTCTACTGTTGGCTTAGAGTTCAAATGACCTACTAGTATAAAAGGTGATTCTTCTGGCCAGCCTGAGAAGTTTTGTCTGGATAGGAGGTGTCAAGACAGTTGGGGCAAACCTGACTAGTCATCGATACGGAGGCCCAGTTCAATGCTCACGCAAGCACTTTTCTCCTCCTTTGAATGGGCCAAGCAGTTGTCAGATTCCCAATGCAGGAGTCTCCTGTAAACGATAATGTCTTGTTTCCCTATGCTACACTGGGCACCCTGGATTCTCTGGACATTCCAAAGAATTTCCTTTTTGCAATGCAGAATGCAGCACTTGAGCCGAGTCAAAGTGCTTCTCCCCAGAAACGCAGGAGCCTCTGGTGATAGGTATGTCAGGGGACTCTCACCTGATCCCATCTTGTAGGTTCATTATCTGGGACCATTGTAACCACTGATGCCAGCACTTGGTTCTTGGGTCTTTAATCTGTCCATATCACTCAAGTATAGGGCCACGCTCAGCTGAGTCTGTTTGCATCACCATACATTCACAAGGTGCCTCTCTTCCTACCCTCACCTGTTGGTGGAGGAAATGGATGCCCTCACTCACCCAAGAAATAGGCCCGCAGCCCTTTGGTTTTACCCTAGCCATGGAAGCTAGTCAAGACCAAGCATTTTAGCTATCAGTCTTTGCACAACACATGTCCCACGATGGACTGTAAATTGAGGGAGAAGGATTGGAGGACTTGGGCCAGCTTCTGGAAATGGTTCAATCAAACACTATTTACTCCGAAGTCTGGAACAGGCTCACAGCCTGAGCAGAATTTGGAGGTTGCCGAGTTGCTATCATTACCTCACCTGGATCTGGATTTGTTGCTCAGCCTCGTTCCATAAGGGCTCAAAATTTCAGCTTTCACCAGGTTAAATGTGAGCTGCGAGGGGAATGCTTCACGATGTTGGTCCTGAGATTTTGCCCTGAGGAGGAATAATGTTCCGCAGTAGGTTTTTATTCTGGACATCACTTGAGAGGCAGTGTCCCTTGATAACTTCAGGCGATAGCTTCAAGGGGCAGAGTATTAAAGCGAAGTTCAACCGAAAAAAATTATAATTAAAAGTCAGCAGCTACAAATACTGCAGAGGGTGGAGTAGGCGCCGGACAATGGCGTAGGTCATCGCGGTCACCATGGTGATCTATGCCCGGAAGTGGGAGCAAATACCTGTATTACACAGGTATCTGCTCCCTCCTCCCCCCTGAAAGGTGCCAAATGTGACATCTTACATCAGTTCATCTTACAAAGTGGCGGTTCCATACTTTCCGGCAGAGACGGTATCTAACCTACAATGGATGTACCAAGTGTCTAAGATGCCTACCTTCAAGCAGCTTCCTAGGTAAAATCCTCCAGAAGGCGGCTTGTGTTTCCATTAGGCAAATTCGGAGAAGTAACCTACAGCAAAACCTTGTCATCTTGAAGAGTCAAGGTCATCCAGGAAACTTACAGTGCGGCCAGGCAAGCGCCTCTAGAAGTGATAGGCTCATTCAGCTAGGTCCATTTTTACATCTTTAAATTTGGGCATTTGCCTATGGAGACCTCTGCAAAGCAGCAGGCTGGTTGGCGTGGTGTACTTGCCTATGGCGCTACAGGGAAGATCCAGGGGCTTGTACATCAATGGACTTCAACAAAATGACAGCCCAGGCTTCCATGTCCATTGTAATAAAGTTTGATTATACATTTTAACCCTCCCTGTTTAACTCGCTATTTATCATATGTATGCTGCCATGTTGGCATCAGGAAAATAGAAAATTGTATCAAATACTTTCCGTAATTTTATTTTCTGACCCCAAACATGGCAGCGCTCCCTTTTTTGATCTTGTTATTTTTACGGAGAATGGGGGAGGTTGCTCTCAGTCAGACTTTTAATAGATTTGGACAGGTCCTGTGGGTGGATATAGGGGTGGAGCTATAATGTATGCTGCCATGGATTGGCATCAAGAAAAGAAAATTACGGCAAGTACTTGATACAATTTTAAATTTTTGCTTGGTGCAAGTCAAGGAACTTTAATTCTAGGAAGTACTCCCTGCCATTTATTTTGTCCTGGTCCGGATCGGCATCTGATTTTTAGTACCAACAAACTCTCTAGACCTTTGTTCAGGGTGTTGCACACATAGTTGTGTTCAAAATAGCAGTCCAACATCACTAACCAGATCAATCGCTGTTTTTGGTAAAATTATATTGCTACTTGGCAAATAATAAGGGCCTTTTTCACACTGGTTTGCTTCAGAACTGTCAGTAAAACGCTAAGTGCTTTTGAGGCATTTGCAGTGAGTTTTTAAAGGACATGTGACTCAAAAACTGCACCAAAAACTCTGTGGGGCATTTTTCAGACGCTTCCCAATAATTTCAATGGAGAGGGGCGTTTTTGGGCCACTTTTTTCAGCTCTCTAAACATGCTCCAAAGATGCTGCATGCAGGATTTTTTTCACTGCACTGCCAGTGTAAAACCATTCATTGATTTTAATGGGAATCATTTTTCTTGAGCTTTTCAGATGCCTTTAATGCAAAAGCGCTTGAAAACTCCTCAGTGTGAAAGGGCTCTTACTAGTAGGTGTAGTAGAGTGATGCAAAACCAACAGACAAAGCAGTCATGACATGCATGCTGCTGATCATGTGTAATTGAATCATTAATTGAAAGGGACGTGTTCAAAATAATAGCAGTGTGGAGTTCAATTAGTCTAGGTTTCCATCTATGTGGTTGTGTTTAATGCGTTTTTCAGGCACGTTTTTGCATGCAGTCTTCAAGCAATTTGCGTTTTACATTTTATTTTTTACTTAAACACACTGTAAAAACACGGTATATCGCTGGTTCCAAAGAAGGGGGCCCCCAGATCCCGCCCCCCCCCAGGTGAAAAGCCTTAAATTGTAAAAAAAAAAAAACGAGACAGTTTTTGACAAGTCCTTTATTAAAAAAGAAGCCTGAGCTGGCTTCTCCCGGAGCCGTCCTTCTTCTTGTGCTTTCTTCTTCCGGTGCTGAAGACAGCTCCGGGAGAAGACCGCACAAGCAAAAGACGGCACCGGGAGAAGATGGCTTGGGGCTTCTTTTTTAATATAGGAGTTGTCAAAAAACAGCTCTTGGTTTTTTTTTTTACATTTCACTGCTTTTTGGGGTGAATTTCCCCATGTGGGGCTGGATCTGGGGGTCCCCTTATTAGTGGGGGCTTCCAAATACCGATAAGCCCCCGCCCGCAGCCCCCGACAACCACCGGCAAGGGTTGTCGGGAAGAGGCCCTTGTCCCCATCAACATGGGGGCAAGGTGCTTTGTGGTGGGGGCACAGAGCACCCCTGTCCCAAAGCACCCACCTCCCCTTGTTGAGGGCACGCAGTCTTGTATGGTTTAGGAGGGGGGCCCACGCTCATCCCCTCCCTTTCCTGACTTGCCGTATGGATTTTGGGGTGGACCCCCATTCCATTTTTTTTATTTTGGGGGGGGGGTCCCTCTAAATCCATACTAGACCCGAAGGGCCTTGTATGGACCTGGGTTGGGGGGGACCCCACGTCAGGTTTTTTGTTTGTTTTTTACGGTCATTTTTTAAATTTATTTTTTGCATTCAGCTGTCAGTGGAGAATACCACTGACGATTCATCAGCTGTTAAGGATGCGGCAGCCGGCTTGGCTCCCCCCTCCTTAGCAACCAGCTATATACAGTGTTTTGTATGGAAAAATAAAAACCACAAAACGCAAAACACATCAAAAATCACATCACAAACACAACACTTGCATTTCTAGTGTGATTCAATTGAAGTCTATTACATGCAGAATGTGAAAAAAAAAAGTCCCCGACCCTTTCCAAAAACACACCAGCCGCACAACGTGTAGATGTGAATGTGTAGTATAGGGAACCATGTTAAATGGACTTTAGTGCATTTCTGCAAACTGCAAAACGCATGAAAAAACACATAGGTGTGAACCTAGGGTAAGTGAGGTCATTCAGTCTGTGAAAAAAAAGGTGTCAAACAGGTGGCCCTTATTTAAGGATGAAGGCAGCAAATGTTGTACATACTGAGTATAGTGAATTTCTCTCTGAAAATCTGAGTAAAATGGGTCGTTCCAAACACTGTTCAGAAGAACAGCATACTTTGATTAAAAAGATGATTGGAGAGGGGAAAACATAAAGAACTGCAGAAACTGATAGGCTGATCAACTAAAATGATCTTAAATGCTTTAAAATGGCAACGAAAGCCAAAAAGACATGGAAGAAAACGGAAAACTACCATTCGAATGGATCGAAGAATAGCCAAAATGGCAAAGACTCAGCCAATGATCAGCTCCAGGGTGATCAAAGAAGGTGCAAAGTTACCTATGTGTACTGTAACAATTAAAAGATGCCTATGTGAAGCCAAGCAATCAGCAAGAAGCCTTTGCAAAGTCCCATTGTTGAAAAAAAAATAAAAAACGTGTTAAAGAGGTTACAATTTCCTAAACTACACATTGACTGGCCTAAAGAGAAATGGCACAACATTTTGTGGACTGGTGAAAGCAAGATTGTTATTTTATCAGTTTATCAGATCAGTTTATCAGATGACCCCCAAACACTGAATTCAAGTCACAGTACACTATGAAAACAGTGAAGCATGATGGGGCAAACATTGTTATATAGGGATGTTTCTCATGCTATGATGTTGGGCTTATTTATCACGTGGATCATTTTGAATACACCAAAATACTTGAAGTGGTTATGTTGCCTTATGCCAAAGAGGAAATGCCCTTGAAATGGGTGTTTCAACAAGACAAAGACCCCAAACACCAGTAAGCGAGCAGCATCTTGGTTTCAGACCAACAAGATTAACATTATGGAGTGGCCACCCCAATCCCCGGACCTTAATCCAATAGAAAACTTGTGGGGTGACCTACAAAATGCTGTTTTTCAGGTAAAACAATGCAAAAAATGCAGAGGATTTGTGGAATGTATTGCAACAGTCATGGGCTGGAACACCTGATAAAAGGTGCCAGAAGTTGGTTGACTCCATACAACACAGATGTGAAGCAGTTCTCAGAAACAGTTGATATACAACTAAATATTAGTTCCTTGATTTACAGGAAAGCTAAATCTTCAAGCATTTTTCAGTTTATACAGTAAATGTTTGAGTTTGTAAAGAAAAATGAGGCTGAAAGACTCTTTTCCCCCTATGGTGTTCTTTCACTTCTACCTTAACCAGGATATGGTCCATCCTTTCTTGTGTCCTCTTTTCCTAAGAAAATTTGTCTACACTGTCTTGACATGGTACATACTGAGAGCCTACTACTACTTAATTTACATTAACTTCCCAAAGGTAGAGGCAGGGCCTCCCTGCTTCTCACTCCAGCATTGCTAGGTAGATCAGCATGCTTTTATTTTATAGTAGGATCCCTCCTTTCCCTATTAGGGCACACTTTACCAGATGTTGCTGCTGCCTGGGTTTCTGTTCACAAACTTGAGTTCTATCAGGTGAATGTTCAGGCATAAGGTGCTACAAGCTGCTCTTGGAGCCTGTTGAGCCTTTCTTGGCCCATTTTTTATGTGTGCCTGTTAGCCGCTTACTGTGTTACCCATCCCTCAGTTGGAACGTCCCATGGTAAAGGCTAATGATCCTGTATTCTGTATGGTAAGACTAAGAAAATAGGATTTTTGATTACCAAAATAATCTTTTTCTTGGAGCCCAGTATGGGGCACAGGTCCTCTCCTCTGGTATGATCTCCCTATTGCTTACTACAAAACGTAGGCTAACTGGGAGGAGATATATAGGGAGATTTCCAATTACCCGAATGTGGTTGCATATAACCCATGTAAACAATAATGATCCTGTGTAAAGATGGGAAGGCCTGTAAAAATTGGGCGAACAAAGTGTGTAATATGTTCTTTTACAATGATAAATAATATACCTATCTACGACATGGTATTCAATCTATATACAGTAACATGAAGACTTTAGTGAAAGATTTGAGACATTATGTAAAGTCTTAAAATTATTGTACGTTCTCTCAGCTGAAGACAATCAAATCCTGGAATACAATTCAAGTAACACTACTTCTCAATGCAGTTTTCAATATGCAATATGCATTTCTGTCACTAGGGGCCACTGCAGGGGAAAGACTCCAGTTTAGTTTGCTTGTGGGCTCCATCTTGTACCTCCTACAGTTGGCTGAGTGTTGAGATACAGTAGATGATAGTCTCTGTCCTCTTAGGCCTTAATTGACAGGTAAGAAGGTAAATGCACTATATTGGCAAAATTATTGGGATGTCTGCCTTTACACGCACATGAACTTTAACCACTTGCTTACTGGGCACTTAAACCCCCTCCTGCCCAGACCAATTTTCAGCTTTCAGCGCTCTCACTCTTTGAATGACAATTGCGCGGTCATACAACACTGTACCCAAATAAATTTTTTCCTTCCCCCCCCCCCCCCACAAATAGAGCTTTCTTTTGGTGGTATTTGATCACCTCGGCGGTTTTTATTTTTTTATTAAAAAAGACTGTGTTAACAAAAGTTCTTTGAGCATGGGGAAAGGGCAGGCAAACTCCTTGCTTATCTAGCACACAGTGAGGACAGACCCCCGACTGTTATCTCCCTTACGGACCCTAATGGTGGCACAATTACAGACCCACAGGCGGTGACTGACCGATTTAGAGATTTTTTCTCCCACTTATATACATCCCAGGAGGCCAGAACTGACGACCAGATAACAAATCTACTTGCAGGTATTGATTTCCCAACATTGACTGATGCTCAGGTTACCGTCCTGGAGGCACCTCTTACGACTGATGAGGTTTCTGCAGCACTTGCTAGCTTTCATAAGTCTAAGGCCCCAGGTTCTGACAGCCTGCCTATTGAATTTTATGTGCAATATAGTGAAATACTATCTCCCAGACTGTTGACACTTTACAATAATCTTTTTGACACTTTTACCCTACCTCCTTCTATGAGAGAGGCGACCATTGTCCTCATACCCAAACCAGATAAGGACCCGGGCCTACCAGAATCATATCAACCTATATCGCTCTTGCAGGTGGATATAAAGACCCTGGCTAAAATCTTGGCGCTTCGTCTAAATCAAGTAATTTTGAATCTGATACATGCTGACCAGGCAGGCTTTATGCCAGGATGCAACACATCATTTAACCTTAGAAGACTCTAGATCAACCTGCAAGCAACTTATGTCGATGTTGGGTCCCGGGTGGTAGTGGCTCTGGACACAGCCAAGGCATTCGACTCTGTCGAGTGGCGATACCTATGGGGCTGCCTCGAGAGATTTGGTTTCGGCCCGAACTTCATTAAGTGGGTGCAGTTGTTATACCAGGCCCCGAGGGGTAGGGTCGTCGCTAATGGTTGGACCTCCCGACCCTTTGACCTCACCAGAGGCACTAGGCAGGGCTGTCCCCTGTCCCCCCTATTGTATGCCCTGACGGCCGAACCCCTTGCTATAGCCATCAGGAATGACCCCAGGATCCGTGGTCTTCAAGTGGGAACATTGGTAGAGAAAATCAGCCTCTATGCTGATGACACGTTATTATACTTGGCAGACTCTGATGTCTCCCTACAAACTGCACTACAAATCATTGAATACTTCGGATAATTTTCCGGTCTCAAAATTAATTGGGATAAATCCCAGATTCTGCCAATTGATAGCTTCCCCTCCCCTAGACTCCAGGAGCATCTTCCTCTACAGAGGGTCAGCTCTATTAAATATCTAGGAGTCTTGGTATCTAGGTCACTGGCCGACTACATCACCCTAAATGTTGAACCCCTTTTTACACTGATCAAGTCCAGGACTCAGATCTGGGCCAGACTACCATTAGGAGTTTGGGGTCACGTCAATATCATAAAAATGATTTTGCTTCCTAAGATCTTGTATACGCTTTGGCACTCGCCTGTATACATACCCCTAAAATACTTTAAAATAATTGATACTCTACTGAGATCATTTGATGGGGCAACAGCAGGCACAAGCTGGCCTGGAATGTACTCAAGAATCCCACTGATTTGGGTGGGACAGCCTTTCCTGATTTTAATTTATATTATTTAGCGTCCCAGCTATCCCAACTTTATCATATCGATAAAACTGACAGACTGAGATTCCTGACTCTTCTATGCCCCTACTGAGCCCAGTGCACTACAGACCCCTTGACGGCAGTGGCAGTGGGGCAGGGAGGCAACGATTCTGAGGGTAACCGTGAGTCACTGTTATATCATTATAGACGGATTTGGGACATAGCGATTAAGCTGCTTAAGATTCCCACATTTAATGATTATACTCCCCTCTGGCACAACAAGTCTCTACCTGAATTTCGATTGCTCCCGGACACTAAAGTATGGAGTAAAAGAGGGGTGTATTATCTACACCACATACTTTCTGACGGGTCCCTTAAAACATTCTCTGAGCTCCAGGGTCAATACATGCTCCCTGGGGCTATGCATTTTAAATTCCTTCAGCTACACCATGCGGCGCGATCCCAGTTCTCTCCAGCCGTCCCGCAGCCAGCTTCTAACGCCCTTATTGCGGTGATCAAGGGATCAGACCCTCGTCGGTTAATCTCTGATTTCTACAATATGCTACTTACTCCATCGGCCACCGTGCTGGCATATAATCTGAAACCGAGGTGGGAAAGAGATGTGGGGCCACTGGAGGATGAAGAGTGGAGTGAGGCTTTGGATGCTTGCAAAACAGTCTCCCCTAAACTTTCCGACAGACTATCACAACTGTTTATCTTGCATCGGACATACCTTACTCCTCTTAGAGTCGCTCGTTTTAAACCTGACACCCCCACGGTCTGCCCAATGTGCACACGAGACCCGGGCACGTTCTTCCACTTGCTTTGGTCATGTTCCATGCTCCAGGTGTTGTGGAAACAGGTTGTGGACTTCCTCCATGATGACATGGGCTCCCCTTTGTCTCTAGACCCTAAACAGTGCTTGTTGGGCATCTTCCCGGATTCTGAGCTTGATAGGTTCACAAAAACTTTTTTACATGAGACACTCTTCTCAGCTCGGAAGATCATAGCCCATCATTGGATGAGGCCCACACCCCCCAATGCCTCTGAGTGGAAAGCAGATATTAATGTTACCCTCCCCTACAAAAAATTCATATATATCAACCGGGGCTGCCCTGACAAGTATAATAAAATTTGGGATAGATGGCTTAATTCCTCTGACACCTACACGGGGGGCCTGGAGGTTGTGGTTAATAATATGTTCTTAAAGCTACTACTATTTTTAAAAATTTAAATTTTGTATTGCTTACGGACCCGAGGGGTCAATCCCTCCTCACCTAATGATGCCTTTGTATTACGTTTATGACTATATTTGCACTTGACTGCAGTTTGTTGATACATGTGTACATTCTTTCAGATGGATCTTCCTGATACCTGTATTGTCGTATACCCTGTGATGTTATGTTTCATATGAACAATGTTCAATAAAAACCGTTTAATATAAAAAAAAAAGACTTTTTTTTTTTTTAAATGGACAGTTTTTTTTCCTTCATATCAGCAATAATTTAGAGGAGTGTGGGAGAGAAGTACTAACATCCTGAAGTTGGTGATGAGTCCCCTATAACTGCTGGTGGTCAGTGGCTTTTTTCCCCCCATAACATTTATGGTCCATTTGCCCCCTGTGTAACCACTTGCTGCTCAGTGCATCTTTTTGAAGTTAATGTGTCAAAATTTTGTTGGTGGTTAGTGGGAACAGTTTTACTTACAAAGGATCAGCAAATCGGCAAAAGAGGGTTGTTTTTTTTACAAATGTGAGCACTGTAATTGACTATTACAAGGCATAGAGCCATGCTGATTGGCTCTGCACATTTTGCCTGTGATCAATGCAATCTAATGAGAGACAGCTCATAGGCATTGTACACAAAAGTAGTAAAGAGAGTAACATTTTGGAGTGGCGCTAAAGAAATACATATCCAGTGCGTCTTTTTTTTTTTTTTTGGCAGTATTGTGGGCAGTAGTGCAACTAGTACTGACAGTTACAGTATTAAAAGATGGTTCCACTGATTTTTTTTTTTTTTGTTTGTGTAAGTCTCCAACCTTTTATGTGGTCACTATTTCAGAGTTGACACAGTGATCACGGGATCGGGAACCACTTGTTATTGGTTCCCAAACACAAGTGGGTCCCTGGCTGTCGGTGGTGGCAGCTAGAATTGAGAGTAAGCAGGTGTGTAAATTATCACTTGGCACAAAAGTGGAGAACTTCTATTAACATATCTGGCATACGCAATCATGCTGGGGAACATTAAAAAGACAGATTGCAGGCAGGGAAGGTAGTTAAAGTGACAATCAGCACTCCCATTATGATCTGTGTTCAACTTAATCCTTTTTTTCTTCGCCTCCCGTTCTCCCCCACTCTTCCTCTGCTTACTCCATCAATTTTTCTGTATATTTCCTAGTTTTCTTAAATTCTGTCCATTTTTCCCATATACTATTAAATCTTTCTATCAGACCATACTCTCTACTACTAAGATATTCCATTTTAACCACTTCAGCCCTGGAAGATTTGGCTGCTCAATGACCAGGCCATTTTTTTGCGATACGGCACTATTTTTTATTACCAGTAATGGTGGCGATCTGCGATTTTTTATCGGGACTGCGACATTATGATGGACACATCGGACACTTTTGACACATTTTTGGCTATAAAAATGCACTGATTACTGTGTAAATGTCATTGGCAGGGTAGGGTTTAACACTAGGGGGCGATCAAGGGGTTAACTGTGTTCCCTAGTGTGTGTTGTAACTGTAGGGGGAGGGGACTGACTATAGGAGATAGCTATTAGGAACTCACAATCTGCCTCTCCTCTCAGAACAGAACAGGGATGTTTGTGTTTACAAACACATACATCCCTGTTCTGCCTCTCGTGGCCGGCGGTCATCGGCACCCCCGCAGTGCAGCTATCCCGCTTAAAGGAGCCGACGTACAGCTATGACGACTCGTGGGATCGAGCCAAAATGCTGCAGTATAATGACGGCGGCTGGTCGGCAAGTGGTTAAATATGTGGTCTATTCTTTCAAACCATTGTGGGTTTTCCCGGGTCTAATCATTTTTTGGGTATTATTCCTTTTGCTGCATTCAGTAAATATGGGATCATTGTTCTCCTATATTGTTTTTTTTTGCACTACTTGTTTTATGAAATAAACATGTCCATGGATCATTTAGTATCGCCTTCCCTGTAATTTCCCTTATATAGTATTGTATCTCATGCCAATACTCCTTTATTTTTTATATATTCCCACATGTGGGTCATATTACCTATCTGCCTACAACCTCTCCAACAGTGGGGATTTATCTTGTTGATATTTTTGACTTTCTCCATTGTCAAGTACCATCTCACTAAATACTTAAAGTTAATTTCTATAGTTTTTATGTCTGTCGCGTAATCATGTACCACTCCCATTACTTTAACCACCTGTTGCTCATCCAATCGTGAATCCAATTCCCTTTCCCATTTTTCAATGAATGGAGGTCTTTCTAGTCCCTCTAGATCAGTAAGTATTTTATAGATCCGGGATATTCCATGCTTCAATGTTGTCTGTACATTACATAATTGTTCTATTGGATTCAAATTCTCCTCTGTTCTAATTGGCTGTGGTAATGAAATCACAAAATGTTTCAATTGATCTTTATTAAATCGCTTTTATGTTTTAATTCCTGAAATGTTCTTCTTTTCCCTTTTATCTACTACATCTTTAAATTGTGCATTCCCTATCCAACTTCCACAAAGTACCCCTTTACCGGTGAAAAAAAATTTGTCCCATTTTTCGTGTCGGTAAATTAAATCCCATACTTTAAAAGCGCTTCTTGTCAAGTCATGTATCTCCTCGTCCAGTGTTCTGTAATTTCTTGGTATCCATAGATTTTTATCTAAGTGTGTTTTACTCAGTGTTTTCCATACCAACCCATCTTTTTAGTTTTTTTGTGTTTGTCCATTCTATCATACGTGTTAGTATAACTGCGTTTATAATTTCTTTTTATATCTGGTGCTGCTAATCTTGGCTTCTTGTCTTGCCATACGTATCTTAACAACATTGTTTTTAAAGTTCTGCAGAAAGTCTGAGGAAGTGTTATTGGTATCATTTGAAATTTGTATACTATTTTCAGGAGTATTACCATTTATAACATGTTTATCCTTCCCATCCAAGACAACGGACGGGTTGTTATTTTCTTAATCTCTGTTTTGATTTCATTAACCACTTCCCATCCCTTGTATAGTCATATGACGACCGCAAGGTGGCTCTGCCATATGACGTCCTCGGCTTCCCGGCCGCTAGGGGGAGCACCCGCACCCTCCGCGTCACTCGGGAGCTGATGTGCGTGCCTGGCGGCCACGATGTCCGCCGGGCCTAAACTGAGGAAGATTTTTTTTTTTTTTTTAAATTGGGATATTTACTATAGCAAAAAGTAAAAAATCGTGTTTTTTTCAAAATTGTCCTGTCTTTTTTTGTTTATAGCGCAAAAAATAAAAACCGCAGAGGTGATCAAATACCACCAAAAGAAAGCTATTTGTGGGGAAATTTTTTTAAAAATTAATTGGGGTACAGTTTTGTATGACTGCGCAATTGTCATTCAAAGTGTGACAGCGCTGAAAGCTGGTCTGGGCAGGAAGGAGGTGAAAATGCCCTGTATTGAAGTGTTTAAGCAGTGGAATTTAATTTGCTTGATACATTTTCCCAAGAGTGGCAGTTAATTTTATTCTAAGATATTTTTAATATTTCCCCTTCCATGTAAATGGGAATTCATTTTGTAATACTAATGCTTCATTTTTAATGAAACTTTTATTAAAAATTTCCGATTTTATTGGGTTAATCTTGAAGTCCATCCAGTTCAACCATAAAAAAAAAGTTTGGTAGTGTTAGTCTAGGCTTGGATATATAAAATAGTATATTATTGGCATAAGCCGCAACCTTATGTTCTTCTCCTCCCATTCTTGCTCCCTCCACATCTGCACTATTCCGTATAGTTGCCAAAAAAGGTGGGCAACCTTGTCTTGTTCCGTTAAACATCTCAACAGGCAAAGACGTGCCTCCATTGACCCTAACTGATGCTGTAGGATGATTATATAAGTTTTTGATCCATTGGGTAATTTTAGGTCCTATCCCCAGGTTTTCTATTGTTTCCATCATAAATCCCCAGTCTACCCAGTCAAATGCCTTTTCTGCATCTATTGACAGAAATAGAACTGTGGATTTCTCACTTTTGTAGCAATAATAGTGTTCTTATCCCATTGTCTTTACTTTCCCTTCCTGGTATAAACCCTGTTTGATCTACATGGATCCACTCTGGCATCAGCTTCTTTAATCTTGTTGCTAGCATTTTAGCGAATAATTTTGTATCAGCATTTAACAGTGCTATTGGTCTATAATTGGATCATAATGTGGTGTCTTTTCCCTCTTTAGTTATAACTGTGACATACGCCCATAATGACTCTCTTCTCATCTCCCTCACCCAAGCCATTTCGGTATTCGCATAATTTTGGGATTAGTTGTTCCTTGAATTTTTTAATTTTGGGATTAGTTGTTCCTTGAATTTTTTATAGTATCTTATTTTAAATCCATCGGGTCCTGGGCTCTTCCCTACTGCTGTACTATTTATTGTTGTTCTGATCTCCTCAAATGTTATTGAGTCTTCCAGGGCCTGTAACTTTTCTACTGAAACTTTCGGTAATTTTGCTTCTCTTAAACATTCCTGTATTTTTTTCTCCTTTTTATTTCTGCTTCTCGTGTCTCCTTCTCTCTTACAGAGTAGAGTGCGCTGTAATAACTTTGGAAAACTTTTGCAATTTCTGTTGTTTCATATACCATCTCCCGCTATTTTTCATCTTTTCTATATAGTTTAATGATTTTTTTTTATATGCGTTAACGTTTTTGCAAGATATTTTCCTGGTTTATTCCCTCATTTATATATATCTTTCGCCACTTTATTAAATACAGAACTTTTCTTGTTTCCTGCTCCAAGTCTTTTAGGTGATCTCTATTTATTATAAGTTTTTGATGTGTTTTATGCATCTGTTCCAGCTCAAATATTTCTTTTATTGTCCTTTCCATGTCTCTTGATCTTTCCTTCTTCTTTTTGTCTCCTATAGAGATCAGTATACCCCTGATATATGCCTTGTGTGCTTCCCATATTGTGGCTTTTGAGACCTCTGGGGGCCCATTCTTTAAGAATTATTGTTCTATTTCCTTCTTTTTTTTCATTTCTATTTCTTGTATCATATCGCCATTCAATCTTCATGTATTTATCCTATTTTGGGTTCCCATAAGCCTCAACTCCACAATTACTGGTGCATGGTGATGTTATTTCGATAGATGATTTAACTGCTGCCTCCAAAAGTCTATGCTCCACTAAAATGTAATCTAACCTTGATTACGTGTTATGCACCGAGGAATAGAATGAATAGCCTCTTACATAGTTGGTAAGGTTGAAAAAAGACACAAGTCCATTAAGTCCAACCTGTGTGTGTGTGCGCTTTTATGTCAATGTTACATTGTATATCCCTGTATGTTATGGTAGTTTCGGTGCCTATCTAATTTAGCTATATAAATTTCAGAAATGGCCTTACATTCAACACTGGAAACTACAAGATTTGGCATAGTTTCTGGAAAGAGCGGAACCTGGCAACTGACTTTTGGTTCATAATTTTGATAGACCTAGTACAAGCGCTGGCGCACTCAGTGACTGCTATGAGAGCATTGTGGTTACGGCCACTGGAGGGCAGGCGGAACTTCTACACAAGCCTTTGACGTTTCCCATAATGGGAATGTTATTGTTTGGCCAAACACTGAACAACACAATTAAGCAAATGACAGGAGGAAAAGTCTGGACAGCGGTCACAGACTAGTAAGAGGAAGCCGCCATCCTTCACTCAAGCCTACTGAACTTCAGAAGGTGCAGGAGGCCAAATCTTATAGGCTGCAGATTCAACAGATCACAGTGGAGGTGTGTCAAAGTTACTTTTGACATGAAATCAAGTCCAGAGCAAGCTGCTAAGATGACTGAAAAGTCTTTTTGAAGGTGCATCCAACCAGTCTCTTCCAGTTGGGGCCAGGGGGCCTGAGTGAAGTTGTTGATTGTAGCCTCCTTCTGGAGGGTTTGGACGATGTAACGGGAGGGCCCGTGGAACCCAGAATCTCTTAGAAAGTATGAGCCAGAAAATAATGGACATTCAGAATATGTCTTGGATTGCTTTAAAATGGGTCTGTATTGTTTATCCACAATATCTCCCAGGATATATGCCATATTAGAAGAGTGACTCATTCTAGTGTGGCTGCTTTGCATCTAATTGTGGCTTGTGCGAATTGACCCTGTAATTGTGTGAAAGTGTATTTATGATAATGTGTATTGTAAGTTAGCAGACAGCCAGTCTGGGAAACGTAAAGGTCATGCATATTAGTCATTTAAGCTGTAAAGGGATTAGTTAATGAACTCACCTGTTGTCTGCTAAGGGATGTATCAGAATAATGTGTATTGGGGACTCGATATGTAAGCATTGTGTGATGTTGTGGGTGGAGTTGGGTCATTGTTCATTTGGTTACTGCAGTATTATTTTGGTGTGTATATAAGAGCCTGCTTTCTCAATAAAGATTGTCAGACCTGCTGGAAACCTAAAAACAGAGCTGTGTCTCGTTATTAGGCGGGAATTATCATTATGGGTCTCGTTCGCCTGACTGTGGAGTGTCAGTAGCTTCCTTGTATTCGGAAAGGGAATATCCTAAACGGCGTTAACCCCTTTTGTATTGGGATTGCGGTTACATTGGTGGCAAAGCAGCGGGATGATTCCCATAGCCTATAAGGACAGCTACAAGAGGACATAGGACAATGGAAGCACAGTAGGAACGGCTAAAGCTCTCTTCCCTCAAGGACTTACTGGAGAACCGGGGCCGACTGGCCAACAACCGTAAGAAGAGGGACATTATCGCAGAACGATTCCAAATGGATGGAGCTGAAAGACCCAACATAACCGAAAGGCCCAGCGTAACAGACAGGACACCCGAAGACGCAAGTTTTGATCAGGCTGTTAACATAAGACTGGCACATTATGGTCCTAACACTACAGCGGAGATCATAGACCGAGTTATAGCGGCTGTGGACGCAAATTGGCTACAGCAAAGAGGTGCTGCAGAAGTCACAGAAGCACCAACTGAAAGGAGAAAGATACATTTTGCTGCTTTTAAAAATTTCATTGAAACTGAAGGGGAGATTGATGGGTACCTTGCTGATTTTGAACGACAATGTGCCCTACACCGGGTGCCCACAGAGGAATGGGTTACCATTTTTTCTGGGAAATTGTCCGGCTGGGCCAGTGAAGCGTTCAGGGCCATCCCAGATGAGGATATTATGGACTGGTAAAAGAAGCACTGTTGGCCAGGTATGCCGTCATACCGGAGGCGGTTCCGAGAGATGAGCAAGCGGAATGGAGACTCATATACCGAGTGGGCATGCCGCCTACACCGCACGGCATCCCACTGGGTCACTGGATGCCAAGCAGTATCCGGGGAAGAGGTGCTGCAGGTGTTCCTGCTGGAGCACTTCTTTGACAAACTGTCCCTGGAAGTCAGAGAGTGGGTCCGGGACGGAAAACCTTTCATCTTGCCTGAAGCAGCTCGCCTGGCGGACGAATACACAGACACCCGCAAACTGAATAACCCTGTGATTAAGACAACAGCTCGGGTTGATTATCGATCAGTGGCACCCCCTGCGGCTATCGCCTACCAACTCCAGTCATTCCGCCCTACAGCACCACCTCCAGCGGCCACTTATTCTCAGCAGCCCAGGTTCAACTCCCAGGGCTACTCACAACCCATCAGGTGTTTCGGGTGTAAACAGCTAGGGCACATAAAGCCAGATTGTCCGTTGAATCCAGCCAGGCAGTCCCAGTCATGAAGACAGCCAGCAATGGGGAACCCCCGCACATGAATGCCTGCGGCCCACTGCGTTGAGGAGGAAGAACATTGGGGTGTCCTGCATGAGGCTGATCCAATACAAGCAGCTAACCGGGACAACAGGCAGCAACACAGGCAGACTGTCTGGGTTAATGGAAAGGTAGCCAATGGTCTACGTGATACTGGCGCCACCATGACCCTACTACAGAAGAACCTCATCCCAGAGAGCCAACACACCGGAGACACCCTAGCCGTAAGCGTAGCGGGAGGCACTGTCTTCCGGCTACCCGTTGCCCGTGTTCACCTGGATTGGGGCTTTGGTTTGGGACACGTGAATGTGGGGGTGATGAAGGATTTGCCAGCGGATGTACTACTGGGGAATGATTTGGCCCCCCTCGTTTCTGTTTACGCCCCAATGGGCCCCGCTGAAGCCAACCCAGTGACTACCTGTGCCCAGACCCGTGCTGCTGGAACCCGGGTAAGACTATCTCCCCGACATGTACCTTAGATCAGGCACAATATCCCAGTCTAAAATTGGAATGTGACAAGTTGGCCAGTGAGATATCGGAGATGCAACGACACTACGTCAGGTATTATGAGATGTCCCATGGCTTGAACATTGAAATGCACAAACAGGCTGAAATTGTCAAAAGGTTAAATGGGATTTGCGCCCAGGTTTTGCCTTACCTCTCCCAAGAGCATCAGCAACAAGTTTTGGGAGCCATTGAAAGAGCAAAGCAAGTGACTGTTCCAGAACTGAATTCCATTATTCGCCATGCAACCTTACAACTTCACCATCAGCTACCGACCCGGTAAGCAAAATGGCAATGCTGATTGGGTGTCCAGGCATTAGAGGAATGGAACTATGGACTAACTTCGGCGTCAACCCGTCTGGGGTTTCCTCCTGTGTTAGTCTCCTGCCGAAAGGGGAGAGATGTAACGGGAGGGCCCGTGGAACCCAGAATCTCTTAGAAAGTATGAGCCAGAAAATAATGGACATTCAGAATATGTCTTGGATTGCGTTAAAATGGGTATGTAATGTTTATCCACAATATCTCCCAGGATATATGCCATATTAGAAGAGTAACTCATTCTAGTGTGGCTGCTCTGCATCTAATTGTGGCTTGTGCGAATTGACCCTGTAATTGTGTGAAGGTGTATTTATGATAATGTGTATTGTAAGCTAGCAGACAGCCAGTCTGGGAAACATAAAGGTCATGCATATTAGTCATTTAAGCTGTAAAGGGATTAGTTAATGAACTCACCTGTTGTCTGTTAGGGGATGTATCAGAATAATGTGTATTGGGGGCTTGTTATGTAACCATTGTGTGATGTTGTAGGTGGAGTTAACCCCTTTCGTATTGGGATTGCCGTTAGACGACAATCATCAAAGACCAGTGGGTCCAGAAGACAGGTGGGAGTACAAGGGAGATTTCCAAAGTTAACCACTGAATTAATTTAATTTATGTTCAACAGATCTCAGAAGAGAAAATGTTTGCAAGATTTTTATACTGCTACAAGGCCACCATGCCAGTGATGTCAGAAACATAGAATCATCTGGGGGCCTTTCTCCCCAGTTGTTATAGTACTTGAGGCCTTTTGGCCCCTTTCAATTTGAAGGAATTGAAGGTGTTCATACACAAGAGGTTCAAGATGGAGTCCATGCGGACCGTTCAGCAGGAGGACCAGTTGGTATGAATCGACCGGCCGACTTATACTTCCATGTACTGATCAACGCCGAGCACCAGAGGCGTGTGAGATTTGCGGTGGCCAGATGTCACTTCCAGTTCAGGTGTCTGCCTTTTACAGAATTGACACAGCCCCAGAAATCTTTTGAACATCTTGTTGGCAGTGGTGGTACCTTGGGCCAGGTGGCACATGAGGGTGTTTCAATTTGCCTTCTTTAACCTATGAGCTGGGCCGTCTATGGATCAGAAAATCTTTGTGCCTATACAAATTCAACAAGAACTGGAATTTTGGACATCGGCACTGTGCTTCTTTCGGAGGCATGCCTCTCAGCCCAGGAGATGGGATGATTCTGATGCCAGTCTCTGGGGCTGGGGAGTCCACAATCTGAAGAAACAAGTGCAAGGCTATTGGAGCGCTGTGAAACGCAGACTCCCCCCCCCCCCCAAGTATCTTGAATGGAAGCAAGCCTTTTCTAGCATTGCAAGCCTTTCAGGATCTTCAAGGGGGCTGAGTAAGATTGACAACCAGACAGTAGTATCCTACATTGCCTGACAAGTCTTTTCTTGTTACATCTTGCAAAGAAACTTTTCGTGGGGCAGAGAACCACTTAGTCAGTTAAGGTTGGTCTACTTGCCAGGGAAGCAAAAAAAAATGATTGGTTTGGTTAGGCAGAATATTTTTTCAACAAATGTCTCATACCACTATTGGCCCTATGAGGCGTTCCAGCAGTAGCTCTCAGGGAGACTTCACTGAACATGCAGCTTTTGACATTTGCAACAGGATATCAATGCAAAGACTCTGTCATACAACATATATTCCCAGGGCCATGGAATTTTCAGTTTGATCTTTGTGTCTGGTCAAATGAAATCTTTTATAGCGAGGTCAGTAAAAGCACCCCAATCCAAATGAGACAGCTTTAATAGCCTGGCTATGGAATAGGCTACACTAGAGGTGCAGGCATTCTCATCTGAGGTTGTTCAGAACTTGGTGACCAGATGATCATCCATGAATGCTACATATGAGAGAATATGAAAGTAGGTTGTTTTGTTTGCTCAGCAAAAGCTTTCTCTCCTGCGTTCCCTGCTCTAGCCAATATTCTTGGCATTTTACAGTCAGCACTAGAGGTTGGTCTGTCATACAACTCCATTTAAGGTACTATCTTTTCACAGGCTGCAGATGGGTGCAAAAGCCAGTGACCAGATGCTTCTTCCAGATGACAATCTATAGATGACCTTGAGGAAAATGCTTGTTAGCTCTGTGGGACTTGGGCTTGGATCTGAGAGCACCCTTTGCGCCAATGGTTTCATTACCACTGAAGTACATCATGGTAAAACTAGTTCTCCTGACAGCAACTACTTCAGACAGAAGGATGTTGAAGATTGCAACACTTTCCTGCAAGGGCCCTTTGGTGTCTATTTTTTTTTCTGTTCTTTGTTACCAAAGATAGGGATACCACGGCTATCTCCAAAGTTAAAGTTTAAAGTGGTATCCAGAAAAACTGGGAAGTAGTCCCTCCGAGTTTCACACGAGAGTGACTGAGTGCACAGCAGGAAGACTTCAGTTTTCTTACACATGGTCGAGTTATTAACAGTGTACTTGGTCAAAAGAGGAAAGTATACAATCTTTTCATTTAGCCATCAGGCCCTCAAGTCATCCACTCTTGGGTTACCAGGGTGATTAGATTGGCATGCAGGAAACAAGCTTTTCTGCTCTGAAACAATTGAAAGCCTATTTGACTAGAGGGGTGGCAGCCTTTTGGGGTAGTTATGCCAGGATTGCTTGGAAGATATAGGTAAGGGCTAGCTTGAAGTTCTGGTGCAGCCTTCATTCAACCTTTTAAACTAAATATGCGACCAGCAAGTTTGGAACAAGAGCGATCAATTCTTTCTGGCTTTAGCAGATTTTCTTTGATTGTCAGTGCCTCTTTTCATTTGTTCTCTCCCACCCTATATCAGCTTTGGTATATTCCATGTGCTGATGTGAGGTGGGCCAGGAAAACGGAACATTGTTATCAAATACTTACTGTAATTTTCCTTTCCTGGCCCATCCTTACATCAGCACAGGACTCCTTCCCTAGTGGCCCATCACAGGCTAAATTATCGAACATCCGAGTTGAGGAGAGAGGCTTTCTTTTATTCAGCTAGATACAGGTGGTCATGTGGGGCTTCGGAGGTGTTAACCTGTTGTGTGCTGACGTGAGGATGGGCCAGGAAAGGAAAATTACAGTAAGTATTTGAGAACAATTTTCCGTTATTTAATATGCTCCTAAAGCACACCCATTTTTCTTCCGTGTTCTTTGTTCCTAGGATTTTATTGCATTTAGTATCTTCTAGCAAGTAGTGTCGTTTCTGGAAGTTGGCTCTTTTGAAATTCAGTGTCTTTGTATTGCAAATAGTATTGGATAGTGCGGCGCTGTACTGAGAAATCACTAATTATAAAAGTGATAACAAAACATAAGGTGAAAATATCACAGTGGTATATACAAACATGAAACCACAAATGGGATGAGTGTGGTGTGGGTAATTCTATATGGAAGAAGTCCACACACTCAGAGTTACCATGAATAGAAACACAAGTGAATGTGAACAGTCCAAAACATAACTCATATAAACAAAGCGTCCATGTAGTGAAAACAAACCAAAATTGTATCCCTGTGTGTGTAATAAGTACACCAATGGGAAGTGAACACAACTGTGCTGATGAATGAACAATTAATTGTGTTAAGAGTCCAACTGCCTTAAACCCATTCCGTGATTATCTTCCCACGTGATGGCAACATGAAAGGAACCAAAATGTTGACTGATGCAATCAAATCAAAACACTTGATACAAAGAATAGGTGGGGTACTCCTACCACAATTGGTGGACTCAGCTGTCTTATGATAGTGAGTCAGATAAGCTTGAGGTCTCAATGACAAAGGATGATGGAACAGGATGCCGTGGATGTCTTGAACCTTCCTGAAGAGGGTAATCCGGTGTACTGATTGGTAAGTACAAACTTCTCCAGCATACGAGCTCCAAGGAAACAAATGCTGAAAAAATATAGAGACAAAAAAGGGGAAGGCTCCCAGTGGTGCAGGTCAATAAAACCGTATCAGGGTTTATTTATAAAATTGCCATACAAAAAGTTTGACAAAACATTAAAAAAGTGATCACGAACATAAAAGCAATGTGGGGTGCAGCAAGGCAAAATCCGACGCGTTTCGACTTCAAAGTCTTTGCAGCAGGGGCATATTGTTGCACCCTCCACATTGCCTACATTTATAAGATATGAAAAGACTTGCCCCACCCCTGAGAGGCGGAGTCAAGACAGGAAATGACATAAAATCCTCACACCCAACAAGAATAAATGCCATAATATAAACATCAAAATCCTAACACTCAATTGAGATGAATGCCATAATACGGATGTACATAATGCCTATAAGTACCTGCTAGTATATAGTGCACCGGAGTCTTAATATATCAAAAAGTGATTGATGTAACAAGAAACCCAAAGTTTGCACCTCAAGCCTCTCTATCACTAATATTTTGGACCTATCAAAGCAGACAGGATCCCGCCAAACACACCAACCAATAAGAGGCAAATCTATGCCATATCTTGTGGTGTGGGTGGTTAATTCCTTATCTGCAAACACAAATGAATGACAGTGTCCCCATAAGAGTATTCCCAAGAACATGTTCTGCCACCTAGGAAGGGGGGGGGAAAAACGCAAGTCAATGCGCGAGTAGGAATTGCACACCCCACTTACTGTCAGACAAATACAAATGTATCTCAATCGGGCAATCCATGGGGACACATCCACATCCAATCGCGATGTCACAACGCGATGTCACGACGCACGTCCCGCCGGGTTGACGTTCATAATGAACCAATCCCGTGCGAGCGTGACGTCACGACGCAATCTGCACCAAAACGGCGCTCCGCCGTCCCACGATGTACACATGACAAGTGGGACGCAATATACAAGGGTCACATGACGGTGCCAGGACACAATGAACCTTGTCACACATGTGGTGAAGTGCCTTATAGTATAGCTACGTCCTGTGGTGCTGGATGTAAATGTATCAGTTCTACGTCTCCCAAAAACATTAGCCACACATACATTGCATTTCCTACATGGGTAGTAACCATTAGCCTCCGGAAAAAAGGAAACCTTTTTAGGGGGATCAATCGTGTTGGGAGCTAAATCACTTTGAATGGAATGTGCGCCCCTGAAGATAACCCCTGCCCGCTCTGGGAGCGAGGGTCCAAAAATTCTATCACTCTGAAGCACCTTCCAGTGCCTATTAAGGATTTTTTTTAATTTCACTGTATTGTATGGAATAAGAGGTGAAGAAGGGGCATTTCAATTTCTCATCTCTGGTGGTCACTAGTTTGTCCGCCAGAAGAGAAGCCCTCTCCATCTTGGATACTGCGGAGATATCTGCGTCCAAATCAGTGGATCTATAGCCTTTATCCAAGAATCGTTGTTTTAGGATGTTGGACTGAGTGAAGAAATCTCTTTCATGGGTACAGTTCCTCCTGAGACGGAGAAATTGTCCTTGAGGAACCGACCTTAACCATTGGTGGTAATGACAGCTGTCAACAGGAATGTACCCATTCCTGTCAGTAGGTTTAAAAAAAAATCTGAACTCCAATTGGTTGATGACAGCTGTGATCTCAAGGTCAAGGAAGTGTATGGAAGATGAACTGGCCTCATAGGTCAAAATGATGACACAATCATTGCTATTAAGCAGGGTCATAAAGTCATCCAAAGACTCTCTGCTGCCCCTCCATAGGAGGAGGCTGTCGTCTATATACCTAGCCCACAGGACCAGTTCGGGCCTGTTGAGGGCATAGACGACATCCTCCTCCAACTAGGCCATAAACAGATTGGCGAGGCTGGGGGCATATTTGGCCCGCATTGCCACGCCCTTAATCTGTGAAAAGAAGGTCCCCTGGAACCAAAAATAATTATGCCTTGTGGCAAAATTTAGCAGTTCCATTATAAAATTTCTTTGCACAAAGGAAACTGAGGAGTTTCTAGTAAGAAATAGCTCAACTTTCGCTAGGCCTAACTGGTGTGTAATGCAAGTATATAATGCGGACACATCCGCAGTAACCAAGATGATGTCATCATGGTACTGGAGACCTTCAAGTAGTTTGATGTTGTCTTTAGTATCCCTCGAATAGGATGGCACTATCTTGACAAGAGGTTAGAGAAAATGATCGATGTATTTCCCAATCCTCGAGGTAACCGAGTCAATCCCACTGACGATGGGACGTCCAGGGGGATTGACTGGGTCTTTGTGCACTTTGGGCAAATAGTAGATAACAGGAATTCGAGGTGCCAATGGAACCAAGAACTCCTATTCCTTCTTGTTTAGGATATTAAGGGAATATCCTTCATTAACAATTTATAGCAAGGCTTTTTTGTATTTAAGAGTGGGATCACCTGGCAAAGGACTGTATGTAGCTCTATCATCCAAGAGTCTGTTCATCTCCCGGATGTAACTATCCTTGTCTAGTACCACTATCCCACCCCCCTTATCCGCGGGGCGGATGATAAGGTTCTTATTGAATAGTTAAAAATAAAGGGAACATTTTGGGACTTTAAATGAAGCAGAAGACTGTGAGGGGTTGTATAAAAAAATATATTGGTATTTATTTATGTGGAAGCATAATACTATATAACAGTTATGTACAGGTAGCATGTGCAATCCGCACATGAACGTAAAACAATAGAACATGTACATAATGTATTAATTGGCAATACATCACAATTATGAAATGGTCAATACATCACAATAGTATAGAATGGTGTGGTCAGTCCTCTGGCCCAGCTCCCATGCACACCATGGTTCGTGATATCTTTTTAATATCCAGGAATTGACACATAATTGTCTTTTCTGGCCACATCTAGTCTATCCCTTTACCGTATTACACTCTGTCATTTCAGATGTCTAGCATCCGCCCCTGAGGAAGTGTCTTGTGACACGAAACGCGTCGGGCACCAAGGATGCAGCTAGATGCCTCTATAGGATTCCAAATAGATATACCAAGTTGATGACCATTATCATTCAATATATATTTTCAATACACTGTTGTGTGTTGCCCAGATCAACAAATTTATATTGTTTGTACCATTCTATACTATTGTGATGTATTGACCATTTCATAATTGTGATGTATTGCCAATTAATACATTATGTACATGTTCTATTGTTTTACGTTCATGTGCGGATTGCACATGCTACCTGTACATAACTGTTATATAGTATTATGCTTTCACACAAATAAATACCAATATATTTTTTATACAACCCCTCAGTCTTCTGCTTCATTTAAAGTCCCAAAATGTTCCCTTTATTTTTAACTATTCAAACCCAGGATGGAAGCTTACTTACTATATGCTTCATGTAAAGTCCCAAATCTCCCCAAATTCGCTATAAGGTTCTTATTGAGGCATAGGGTTTTTAATCCAGCCTCAATAGCTGGATCCTGATAAGCTCTTTTAGCAGGTAATCTGTCAAGGTCGTTCAGCACAAGAGTCCGAAAGACATTAATGGAAGGGGCAGAATTGACAGGGGGATTGAACATGGAGGGGTTGGACAACCCTGAATGTAGATTGATAATCTGGCCATCAGTCTGGGAAGATACAATGGATCCCGACTGCATGAGAGGACTCTGACCACTGGTCTGGGCACCAACCGAAGGTAGAGCTAGAAAGTGTCTCTGAATGTTGAGCTTCCTTATATACTTTTGAATATCTACAAAAGTGGAGAATTTATTTAATTTCCTTGGGGGAACAAATTTTAAACCCTTATCTAAAACAAGTTGCTCTTGGGAAGTAAGAACAACTGAACTCAAATACCTGCACCTATTTGACTCTTTGCCTTTTTGCGCTGGATGCGCCGCCCCACTCTGGAGCCTCGTTTATTCTTGGGCTTTTGGGGGTATGAAATGTGGGTTTGTGAAAAACCCTGATGTTGGGATGAACCAGGATAACTATAGTTGTAATTGTAAGGTGGTCTGGAGTGAGACTCATCATCCCAAGTGGTATGTGAATATGAATCATAATAGGGGTCATAAGAATCTTCCCCCTGTAAAGGGGCATAACGATTATGAGTACCCTGCAAATATCCACTACCATTGGGGCCTGATCTGTCATCTCTTCATGTCATAGGAAGTCTCCCTGATTGATCAACAGAGTGAAAGTTACCCCTATCACCATAACCTTGGCCCCTACCCCGTTGGGGATATCCTCTCCCTCTCGGAATGGAGGGATGCCTGCCACGACTGTTATCACTGTGGAAAGGAATGCTAGGGTGTTTGTTATTCCGAGGTGTATGATTACCTCCTTTATTGGCCTGAAGTCCCCGAGGGGGAGGGGGCAATATTGGAGGTTCATAAGTCAATCTCCTGTCTGGAATCATATCTACAGGTTCTGATAGATCCATAGGGAGATTATCAATAGGATTACTATTATTGGCCATTTTTTTTGCCAATTAAAGACCAAATTGGATTTATAATCGTTTATATAGCGATTATACTTCTTTTGTTTTTTTACTCCTTTGGTCTTTCTCAAGGAGGTTTCTCAGATTGGTGGAGAGTGTGACATACTCGGAAGTTCCACTAGAAGAGGAAAGTTTATCTCTAATGTCTCTAATCTCTATAGTGGAAAGTCTGGCCTACTTCCTTTCCACCAAGAAACCGATAAGTTTCAATCCCGCATCATTAAAATAAATGTTGCCATAGGTCCAAGTCTGACTCGCCCTGTTGTGGAAAAACATCCCACCTAAGGCCCCTAGGGACCATTTTTTCCTTAATGTACTGCTCAAGAAATGCAAAGTCCCAGTGGAGATGTAATTCCAAGATCATCACATTCTTAATTATGTCTTACAAAAATGCCACTGGTCTCTGAATCGGTGTTATTGATGGTAAATACTCCATATGTGTTAAAGGACCTAGACGTCCTATATTCGAAAACATCCATATAATCACGGATGTAATGGGAAGCTGCAGTAAAAAAAAGTGTCAGAAAGTGAAGATGGTAAGGGGTAAAAAAACTGCGCTTGAACCCAAAAAAACAAGTGTCAAGCCGCCAAACAAACTAAATGGGGGGGTCTCTAGACTTGAGATGTTTTGGATACATGAGCTCAGGTGTTACTCACCCCATGGTATGAACGTTGAATGGGACATCAACTGTTTCATTAACCGGGCGTGAGTACCCTGGGCTCATGGTATCCTCTTTTTTTTTCTCTTTTTTTCGGGATCCAAGTTTTTTCAGTTGTTTTTGATTGGGTATTATTATTCTTTTTCACAGCTTACATGCACCTCACTGGTGGTGTTTTGCTGTGTTTATTCTCCTTCCCTGGCATTCAATTGCGGGTTTGAGGATTTAATATTTCACTTTTCAACTATCCCCTATTGGCCATCGTCTGGCTTAAAATACATATTTTTTTGGTTTTTAACAAGAGCAGCATTTTATTTTTTTCTGGGCTATAAAATGCACTTGTACCAGCCATTTACCTTTTTGCCCTCTAGGTGGAGCAGTGTTGTCCTATAGACAGAGCAGCGCTAATCTCTGCAACGTCTATCCTATGCTGCCATGACGCGGTTGCCTCCCCTATCTGTCCAGGGGGCGTCGCTGCATCCTGGCACCATCATGTGACCCTTATATATTGCGTCCCACGTGTCATGTGTACATCATGGGACGGCGGAGCGCCGCCTCGGCGCAGATTGCGTTGTGACGTCACGCTCGCATGGGATTGGTTCATTATGAACGTCAACCCGTTGTGACGTGCGTCGTGACGTCGCGCCACCCTGATTGGATGTGGATGTGTCCCCATGGATTGCCCGATTGAGATACACTTGTATTTGTCTGACAGTGAGTGGGGTGCGCAATTCCTACTCGCGCATTGACTTGCAGTTTCCCCCCCCTTCCCAGGTGGCAGAACATGTTCTTGGGAATACTCTTATGGGGACACCGTCATTCATTTGTGTTTGCAGATAAGGACTTAACCGCCCACACCACAAGATATGGCATAGATTTGCCTCTTATTGGTTGGTGTGTTTGGCGGGATCCTGTCTGCTTTGATAGGTCCAAAATATTAGTGATAGAGAGGCTTGAGGTGCAAACTTTGGGTTTCTTGTTACATCAATCACTTTTTGATATATTAAGACGCCGGTGCACTATATACTTGCAGGTACTTATAGGCATTATATCCGTATTATGGCATTTATCTCAATTGAGTGTTAGGATTTTGATGTTTATGGCATTTATTCTTGTTGGGTGTGAGGATTTTATGTCATTTCCTGTCTTGACGCCGCCTCTCAGGGGTGGGGCAAGTCTTTTCATATCTTCTAAATGTTGGCAATGTGGAGAGTGCAACAATATGCCCCTGTTGAAGACTTTGAAGTCGAAACGCGTCGGGTTTTGCCTTGCTGCACCCCACATTGCTTTTATGTTCGTGATCACGTTTTTAATGTTTTGTCAAACTTTTTGTATGGCAATTTTATAAATAAACCTTGATACGGTTTTATTGACCTGCACCACTGGGAGCCTTCCCCTTTTTTGTCTCTATATTTTTTCATCATTTGTTTCCTTGGAGCTCGTATGCTGGAGAAGTTTGTACTTACCTATCAGTACACCGGATTACCCTCTTCAGGAAGGTTCAAGACATCCACGGCATCCTGTTCCATCATCCTTTGTCATTGAGACCTCAAGCTTATCTGACTCACTATCATAAGACAGCTGAGTCCACCAATTGTGGTAAGAGTACTCCACCTATTCTTTGTATCAAGTGTTTTGATTTGATTGCATCAGTCAACATTTTGGTTCCTTTCATGTGGCCATCACGTAGGAAGATAATCACGGAATGGGTTTAAGGCAGTTGGACTCTTAACACACTTAATTGTTCATTCATCAGGACAGTTGTGTTCACTTCCCATTGGTGTACTTATTACACACACAGGGATACAATTTTGGTGTTTTTTTTTTCACTACATGGACTCTTTCTTTATACGAGTTATGTTTTGGACTGTTCACATTCACTTGTGTTTCTATTCATGGTAACTCTGAGTGTGTGGACTTCTTCCATATAGAATTACCCAAACCACACTTATCCCATTTGTGGTTTCATGTTTGTATATACCACTGTGATATTTTCACCTCATGTTTTGTTATCACTTTTATAAATGAGTGATTTCTCAGTACAGCGCCGCATTAGCCATTTTGCATTTCCATTTACTTTGTTTGTTTGAGTGCTGGCGGCTTGACACTTGTTTTTTTGGGTTCTAGCGCAGTTTTTTTAACCCCTTACCAGTGTCTTTGTATTCCCCTTATGTTTACTATTTGTTTGATTGATTTATGCTAAAACCAATTGACCTGTGATCGCTGTTTCCCCGTATTTCTACATCCACGATCAAATCTGTATTGTTAGTAATCAGTAGGTCTAGTAACGCATTGTTTCTTGTTTGTGCATTTACCATCTGGTGCATTTGCAGCTATCGCCTTTTAGTTCTCAATTAACTACCATGCTGCTGTTGAGCGCTGTGGTAGTTCATTCATTCTTCCCGTCAGTAGCTGCTTGTACGAGCAAACAGATACACTGACAGGTCTGCAGGAGTACTGCATGGTACCAGTGATCTGCTGATCACTGGTGCAATGCTTTAAGGCTCCCAAAACAAAAAATAGTAAAATGCAAATTTTTTTTTTTTACCTGCAAAAATTTTTGCTAAAAAGGTGATCTGATACTTTAACCACTTCAGCCCAGGAAGATTTTACCCCCTTAATGACCAGAGATTTTTTTGCGATTCGGCACTGCAATGCGTTAACTGAACGAATCCGTGATTGTGCGACATTGTACCCAAACAAAATTTGCGACTATTTTTCCCCACAAATAGAGCTTTCTTTTGGTGGTATTTGATCACCTCTGCAGTTTTTATTTTTCGTGCTATAAACAAAAAAGACCGGCAATTTTGAAAAAAAAAAGCAAAATTTTTTACTGTTTGCTATAATAAATTTTCCACAAAAAAATGTAAAAACAATTTCTCAGTTTAGGCCAATATGTATACTTCTAAGTTTTTTTTTTTTTGTTTACCAAAAATATCGCAATAAGTGTATATTGATTGGTTTGCGCAACAGTTATAGCGTCTACAAAATAGGGGATATATTTAGGGCATTTTTATTAGTAATTGCAGTGATCTGCGATTTTTAAATCGGGACTGCGACATTCCAGCAGACAGATCGGACAGTTTTGATACTATTTTGGGACCAGTTACAGTGCGAACAGTGCTATAAATATATGCACTGATTACTGTATAAATGTCACTGGCAGGGAAGGGGTTAAACACTAGGGGCCATCAAGGGGTTAAATGTGTTCCCTCAGCATGTATGTTCTAACTGTAGGGGGGGGGGGGTGGGCTACATAGGACATGACAGAGATCACTGCTCCCGATGACAGGGAGCAGTAGATCCCTGTCATGTCACTAGGCAGAAGAGGGAAATGCTTTGTGTACATAGGCATTTCCCCGTTCTGCCTCTCCTCGTCACGATCGCGGCCCACCGGCGGACAGAGTCCGTGGGCACCCGCTAGCCCGGGATTAGGAAGGGACGTACAGGTAAGCCCTTTTGCGCATCCGAGCCATTCTGCCGGCGTACAACAGCGTGCGGCGGTCGGGAAGCGGTTAACCTATAGGCTCCTGCTGCAGTCAATCAAATCCTGTGAGGTGGGGAGCAGGGGGTTAGGCTGAGCCACGCCTTGTGTGTCAGAGTGCACACAGAGCCTGGCACAGGAGCGCATCTGCACGGGTTCACCCTCAGCACATGGCTTGCTGAGGGGGCATCCACAGGAAAGGAGTGGACAGCGCTGTTACGGAACTCCAGAACCGCTGTGTGCAATACCATTGCACACGGTAGGTAGGTAAAGCATATTTTTTTTAGTTAAAAATTGTCTTTACAATCACTGTATTGTACATTGCCTTGAAATTATCAACCACTGTGCAATCCTACCTCATTAAATACAAGTTAAACTATTTGGTTAGGTAAGCTCCCCTCATTAGTTGAATAGTCAGATGTTACACCAAGTTCCTACAGCTTGTATGTAGGGCCCGGTTATCAGTTAAACAAAATGTATAGTAGTCAAAAAGGGAAAAATGGGGAAGCACTCACAGTGCCACATCCGTCAAATTGTGTAGAAATGGTGGGAATAACTCAAAAGAGAGACACCCAAAAAGGTCGGACTTTGGAGGCACAAGACATGGTAGGTAGTCAAAATATGTAAAAATATATATTTATTTTAGAAAGACAGCACAGAAATGACAAAAATGCAAGAAAGTTAAAATATTGTCACAAGATGGAAAAATGTGGTCCCTTTGCGTCAACGCGTTTCGCCATGAGGCTTCTTCAGATTTCAGGCTTCATGCAGCTATCTCCATGGGCGTTTGTGTGATTTTTAAACCAGCGGCGACTAAAACTGCACGGCTATCTTCCCTGCCTATTTGGCGTATCTGTTTGATCTGGAGGATTCAATTATTTTTAAGCCTGGCTGCACTCTATGTTTAGAGCCCTGGTCTATCCACAAACTGCCCCTATATAATATTTGTATATATACTTACCGTAACAGTGGGTGCTCTTTGGATGTGCCAAGTCACATGACCCCTGTGTATAGTTTTCCCTCATTATAGGAAGTACCCTACACCTTATCTTGACACTACTGAGATGCGAATGACCTGCATCCTTTGTATTGGATCTGTGCAATATTGCACCTCTTTTAAATAAGGGCTAATAGATCTCCTGTCAGTCCCAAGATAGCAAGCCCTGTTTTTTCCTTGCTATCCCCAAGCTGTCCTGAAGAAGCCTCACGGCGAAACGCGTTGACGCAAAGGGACCACATTTTTCCATCTTGTGACAATATTTTAACTTTTGCATTTTTGTAATTTCTGTGCTGTCTTTCTATAATAAATATATATTTTTACATATTTTGACTACCTACCATGTCTTGTGCCTCCAAAGTCCGACCTTTTTGGGTGTCTCTCTTTTGAGTTATTCCCACCATTTCTACAGTTAAACAAAATGGTTTACAGTAAAATCTTGAAATGTATAGAGCAGACTTTTAGGTAAGGTAAAATAGTTGCTAAAAAAGTCAATATGCTAGACTTTCAGTGGTAAATCCAGCTGAGTTTTAATGTTCAAAACATATTTACAGTTATACATTCCCTAGACCTGTTAGCTGATCAGTTTTCACATTTATAAATGAAATATTTAAAATCTACTGTGCTGAAAAACAAAACAAAAAAAAAAAAAAAAAACTGATTATAAATATAGAATTGTGCCTCCTCCATCTGTATGGCAAACTCTTTCTAGTTCAGTGGTCTCCAAACTGTGGCTTACTAGTTATATGTGGGCCTTTGCTTGCCTTTATCAGGCCCTTTAGGGGAACGATTACTTCTTCAAATTACGAGGAACTAATCCTTACACTACCATCAACAACGGGGGCACTTATACCATTGATGGGACACTATTCCTCCTCCTACTGACCACAGATAAAAAGTTTGGAGACCTCTGACCTTGTTTAGCATGTTAAAAAAATAAAATAAAAAAAAAGTATAATGATCAGCACAAGTCATTTATACAACAAATATGCAAATCTAATTCCATGCAGTTTTAACTTATTTTAAATGATTTATCAGTTCTAAAATAGTCATTACAGCAGAAGCAAGGTCACACAATCATTGACAACTTTGCATATGACAGTTTGCTGTGCAATCAGCTGATGTCTTCTTGGCTGGTGAGCAGTTAGTTCATCATTAAATCAATAAATAAATAAGGAATGGTCTTTGTAACCAATCACAAATTATTGGCATCTTCCTCCCAGCTGAAGTCATTCTCTTCACCCCAGCCTTCTGCTTCCATCTGCAGGGAAAAAATATATATACGTGCATCAGGTATAAACCGAAACACACACACACACACTTCATTTTTATTAGAGACAAGATTGGGAGGCAAGTGTCTTAAATATGCATTTACTACAGAGTAGATATATTATTCCACTGTGGGCTATTCACACTTGTCCACTTTACTTTGTGTATGAACAAGGGTGTGCATTCAGTCACATATTCTGCAGAAGCAGTAAGGGCTTGTTCACACATGCTTTGATCTCTGAAGAGTGATCTGCTTTTGAATCGCTCTTCGCAGAGCATTTGTCAGCCAGTGAGTCGTCATTTTACCACCTCCTTATCGTCTGCTTTCACCTCTTGAACTCCACACTAGTGCACCATAACTGTGTGCATTGCATATACAAAGTAAATAAATAAAAAATTCCTGCATAGATCGGTGCATTTATTGTTATTTTTTTTGCAAAAGGTGGAGTTGGCCTTTAACTGCTTCCGGACTGCCCCACACAGACTATGGCAGGGCGGCCTTTCAGCATGAAATCACATTCCTGTTCATCATTTTTTTTTGGGGGGGGGGGTCTGGGGCACATATAAGTGCCGCCAGCGACCCACTCTCACTGTGATTGAACAAAGCAGGAGCCAAACAGCGGGTCCTGCGGACCTGATGTTCGTCAGAACCCGGCGATCGTTTCCGAGAGAGATAGAACGGCAGTCTGCCTATGTAAACATGTCTTCCCCCAGTCAAAGCACCCCCCCCCCCCTAGTTAGCAAGCACTCCCAGGGAACACATTTAACACTTTGATCGCCCCTGAACCCAACATTTCATATTCCTGATATGTGCCTGCAGTACCATGTACTTGTATGAAACAGTATCCTGTTCTCTTTGTATTTCTTCCTTTGTGTGAAATCCCTGGTGTTCCTGCCAGTCCCTCTGCTTTCCAAAAACTGACCACACCAAGCATGAGAGCACATCCACCTCAGTGTGGTCAGTTCTCTAGCTGTTCTAAGGACTCAGCCTGCTCTCCTCCAATGATCAGACTTGTCCTTTCAACCCCCCCCCCCCCCCAACCCCTGCCATTCACAGGGAAGACCAGTGTGCTGCTGTTTCCCCTCCTCCAGTTCTTCAAGATCCTCATGCAGCTGAGAACAGAGATAATGTGATCATTAAAAAAAAAAAAAAAAAGGGGGGGGTGTGTGTATATGTATATATTCATATATGTTCTGTATTCACTGGTAACTCAAGCCAGAAGTCCACAATTAAGGGTTCTGCATTGCCAGCATTATGACCCCCACCCACATTAAGTACAAATTTTATAAATCATTTGTTTTATTTCACTAGGTGAGAGTAGAAGAATGGTGTCTGCAAGTCACATTACATTTCCTTTGTGGAGTTGTTTTAGGGCAAGGTGGGAGAGTGTTCATGGGCATTTTCAAAAGGATTTTCTCTCTATAACTGACAGCCCTGGCTTCACTCATACACTGACTATGCCAGGCTGTGAGGACAACATGCCCTGTAGTGCTTAGAACTACAGAAAAGTATTTCATAGCCAGGTGGCTGGCAAGCATGTTATCTCACATAGGTCACCATGCAATTCGAAACAGGAGAGGCTGCCATAGTAACAGGTGTGTTTGATCACTGCAAAACCTGCAAAGCGTGAGGTAACAGGATTAAGTGGGCAACTATTTCCAGACACTGTGCAAGGTATACAATTCAAGCGAAAAACATGAAGCTGGAGTTCAGCTTTAAACCCATTCTATTTTTATTTTTTCCGTTTACCTCTGTATTTTCAGTAGCAGCAAATTTGGATGAAAACGAATCTGTTTGTTCTGAATCTGTTATTACATTAGTCTGGGTTTTATTTTCAAATTCGTGGTATCC
The DNA here is from genome assembly GCA_029206835.1 of Rana muscosa. NCBI lineage: Eukaryota > Metazoa > Chordata > Amphibia > Anura > Ranidae > Rana > Rana muscosa. The sequence goes on from CM055120.1 coordinate 225,626,760, forward strand.
AGAAGCAGAAAATGCAGAAGAAAGGTTTATTTCCGGTGTCATATCCGCAAACCAGTCCAGTTCTGGGTCTTTGCTTTTGCTCCTGACTTTTATCGTGAATTCATCCCCCAAACTGTACCCGGACTCAAACCTATTTTTTGGGACTTGTTCTGGCACAGGATCTGGCTTGGATTCCGTATTCTGTTTCACAGTATGGGAACTCCCGCTATTTGCACTCTTGTCCAGTTCAGAAACAGGCTTTGCAGAAGACAGTTTACCAAACGTGTCAGCAGCGGTTGTCAGAGTTCTTGAACTATCACATGGCAAACTAAAATCAATCCATTGCTCCATTTCTGATCTGTCATTAGTTTCTGTATTATCATGTACACTGAGGATCTTTTCACTTGTGTGCCCCTCCGATTCACTCCAATCTGGCCAATCTTCTGTTGACTGTTGTACTTGATCAGTTAGGAGGGAGTCTGTCAGTTTAGAAACACCATTCAATGAATGTGAAAAGCAGTCCTCTAATCAAAAAAGTCACAAGAGAACAAAAATTACAAGATATACAAATTACAAATATTTTTAAAACTTTTCATTTAGGTCAAATGGAAAAGAGATGCAATTTAAAGACCTTGTAATACAAAGCTAATGAAGTTGAAAATGAAGTGCTTAGCATGCATTTGTAATAGAAAAAAAAGTACAGAAATGCTTCATTGCTCAATGTGATGTTGGGATTTTCACTTTACATACACTGAAAACAGACTGTACTGTCCACCTACATTTCACGTTACAGAAAAATTCATATCAGTTGATCATTCAGTAATACTTTACAGGTCAGTAATCATATTTAAGCAGGGTGGATGGCTCCTCTGTATACAGCACCTAATCCATAAAACTTCCAGGTATATAATTAGTAAAAAAAATAAGTAATACCGACTACAAGCCTGAACTACACATCAAAACAGTGTAATCATTAAGGCCCCATTTACACGGGACGCTTCTAAACATACGTTCAGAGGCAGTTGGATGCTTTTTTCAACTGCCCCTGAACTCATTCAATGTTATCCTATGTGACCATGTACACGATCTCGTTTATTGCCTTTTTTAGGCAGTTGCGTTTATCAGCATTTCGTTGAAAGCAAAAAAATGGGTTCAGACGCAGAAGATTTCCACGTTCCAGGCGCAAAACGTGACTAAACGCGGTAACCAGTGTTTCGTTTTTAGCCATTTAAAAAAGAAAAAAAGAAGGATTTTTGTACTCACCGTAAAATCCTTTTCTCTGAAGTCCATGGACGGACACAGCTTCCTTATGTTCTTGACATTAGGGTTATGTTCCATCTATTGTGAGAGGACTAGGCAGACATGTTAGATATTTAAAAACATGTAACTATAGCAAAGCTGAACAGCCCCGCCCAGGGGGCGGTCCCTCTTGTCATAACCTCTCACCCTGCACTCAGCAGCTCAGTTCGTCAAAAAGCAGTACAAACTCAAACAAGAGGGGTGGGTGCTGTGTCCGTTCATGGACTTCAGAGAAAAGGATTTTACGGTGAGTACAAAAATCCTATTTTCTCTTTCATTCATGGACGGACACAGCTTCCTTATATTCTTAACATTAGGGACATCCCCAAGCAGTGTCAAAAAACCGAGGGGTGGGAACAGTAATCAAACAAACTTCACCCCAACACAAACAGAGCTCCTCAACGGAGGAGTTGCAACCTTAAACAGCCGCCTGCAAAACCTTGCGGCCGAAGCAAGCATCCGCAGATGCGTGCACGTCAACCTTGTAAAATTTTGTTAGTGTGAACGGACGACCAGGTCGCCGCCTTACACACCTGTGAGACAGACGCTTGATGTCGGAAAGCCCAGGAGGCACCAATTGCCCTGGTCGAATGCGCCGTGACAGGAAAGGGAGGCGCCCGCCCTTTTTGGGCATAAGCCTGAATCGTGATCTGTCTGATCCACCGAGAAATTGTGGCCTTAGAGACCGCTAGGCCTTTCTTTGGACCAGTCACTGACACAAACAGTGAGTCTGATATCCGAAACTGAGCCGTAGCAGACATATACACCCGCAGAGCACGTACCACGTCCAAAGAATGTAACGCAACCTCTTTGGGATGCAACGGCCGAGGACACAAGGATGAAAGTAAAATGTCCTCATTTAGATGAAAAGCCAAAACCACCTTCGGAAGAAACATAGCACCGCTTTATCCTCATGGAGGATCAAGTACGGGGACTTGCAAGACAAGGCCGCCAACTCAGAAACCCTCCTGACAGATGTAATAGCCACCAGAAAGGCAACTTTCTGAGAGATTGTCAAAAGAGGAATCTCTCGGATGTTCTCAAAGGGAGGTTTCTGAAGTACAGAGAGCACCAGATTCAAATCCCACGGAGGTAGTGGTGGTCGAACCGGAGGAGCCACATGTCGGACCCCTTGCACAAACGTACTCACCAGTGAATGAGCCGCCAAGGGTCGTTGAAAGAAAAACAGCCAAGGCTAATATCTGCCCCTTAATGGTGCTTAGAGCAAGTTTTTGATCCACTCCACGCTGTAAGAACAGCAGGATCCTCAAAACTAAATATGCATGTGGACGCCACCCCATCTCCTCGCACAGAGATGTAGGCCTTCCACGTGCAATCATAGATCTTCCGAGAAGAAGACTTCCGTGCCCTCAGCATGGTGGAAATAACTGAATCCTGAACCTGACTTTCAACAGCCATGCCGTTAAAGCCAGCGACTGTTTAACAGGATGACGTATAGGACCTTGCGACAGAAGGTCCTCCCGCATCGGCAGCCACCAAGGGACATCCGCCACCAGGCGCACTAGGTCGGCGTACCAGGGACGCCGAGGCCAATCTGGGGCAATTAGAATCACCGGAATCCCCTCGGTCTCCACTCTACGGAGCAGACAAGGAAGAAGTTTCATTGGGGGAAAGGCATAAAATGAGCCGATACTGTCCCAACAGAGCCACCAACGCGTCTGTCACGTCCGCCCAGGGATCTTTTGACCTGGCCACAAACCTCAATACCTTCCGATTGAGTCGAGAAGCCAGGCGATCCACATCTGGCGTGCCCCATCTCAGGAAAAGGAGTCAAAACACATCCGGGTGTAGCGACCATTCTCCTTGGTCCAGCATCTGGCGAATTAGGTAGTCCGCTTGCCAGTTTTCTACTCCCGGAATGTATACAGCCGATAGAGCCGACACGCTCCGTTCTGCCCACCGCAGGATGTGAGCGACCGCCGATGCTGCAGCCAAGCTCATTGTTCCTCCTTGATGGTTGACATACGCCACCGCTGTGGCGTTGTCGAACTGGATCCTGACTGGACGCCTCTGTGACCATGTGGAGAGGCACTGCCTGATCGCCCAAAGTTCCAGCACATTGATCGACAGGTGGGATTCTTCCTGTGTCCAGCGACCTTGTGTCGACTGAACACCCCAAACTCCCCCCCCCCAACCAGTCAGGCTGGCGTCTGTCATGATCACCGTCCAGTGAAAGGGAAGGAACGACTTTTCGGACTGAAGGGCCGGAGATCTCAGCCACCAAACCAGGGAAGTCCTGACTAGTTGGCTCACCCGGATTTGACAAACCAGGGACAACCGAGACTTGTCCCACATGGACAGGATCTCCTTCTGCAAGACTCGAGTGTGGAATTGAGCATACGGTACTGCCTCAAAGGAGGCTACCATGAGACCCAGGATTCGCATGCAAAAGCACAGCGACGACCACCTGCGGGATGCCAACAGCTTCACCACCGCCTGAAGAGTCTGTAATTTTTCCAAAGGGAGAAAAAAACTCTTGTCTCTGAGGAGTCCAGAATAAAGCCCAGGTATTCCAGGCGCTGATTCGGCACCAACACTGACTTCTGGAGGTTCAGTACCCAACCAAATTCTTGAAGGGTCTGACTGGCAATCGCCACATCCTCCCCTAATTCCGAGTCAGAAGCAGCACTCAGAAGGTCGTCCAGGTAGCCCACGATAGCGATTCCTCGCTGTCTCCGCAAGGCCAGAAATCGAGGCAAGCACCTTGGTGCCGATGCCAGGCCAAAAAGTGAGAGCCACAAATTGGTAGTGATCGTCCCAGACTGCAAATCGCAGAAATCTATGATGCCCGACATATATGGGGACATGCAAGTATGCGTCCTTGATGTCCAAGGACTCCAGAAAATCCCCCGGATGGAGTGAAGCGACCACAGAGCGAACCGATTCCATCCTGAATCTTCGTACTTTTACAAAGAAGTTGAGGGCTTTGAGGCCCAGGATTGGACGGACCCTGTCCTTCTTTGGGACTACAAACAGATTGGAGTAGAATCCCTGAAACCTTTCCGGCAGCAGCACAGGTACTATTAACCCGCGCCTCAGCAGGAAGAAGATGAAGGTTGGGAGGGAAAAAATCTGTTTGGTGGACAAGAAAGAAATTTTATCTTGTACCCTGATGAAACCACTTCGCAAACCCACTGGGTTGGAAAGCAGGGAGGTCCACCGAGCTGCAAACTCGAAGGCGACCCCCCCCCCCACCCGAGAGTCGAGCGGGGGCAAACCTTCATGCAGTAGCAGATTTGTTTGCAGGCTTGTTTGGCTGGCGAACCCAGGGACGCTTTTGTCCCTCAGCTGGCCCCTTGTCGGACAGGGAATGCTTACCTGTGGGCCCAGACTGACGAAAAAAACCCACTTCCAAGCGGAAAAGGAGGGCCCTGGCCTACGGCGTGGTTCCTTACCTTTTCTGGATTGTGGGAGCAGCGTGCTCTTACCCCAAAGTGACATTCTTAATAATGTCGTCCAGTGAGGCTCCAAATAGCCTCTCTCCCTGGAAGGGCAAATCCGCCAGAGCCTTCTTGGAAGTCTGGTCCGCGGACCAGCATTTTACCCAAATCAGGCAACGCAGTACCACAGCAGATACTGAGGCTCTGGAAAGCAAGGGAACTGTATCCAGGTCTGCATCACAGACATATTTAAGGCCATGCACCAACTGGTCAGCCAGTTCTACGCAGACCGGGGAAACCTGTTGCTTCTCCAACTCCCGATGCAACAATTTTTGAATTTAAACGTGGGTTACCATCTGTCAAGTTTAATCATTTAGGAGCAGTAAAAACATCCCGTGTACATGGAGCCTAAGACAGTCCTTGTGGTGTAAAGGAAAAGCACCCACCTTTTGAGAACCCACTTAACCACTTCAATACAGGGCACTATTCCCTCTTCCTGCCCAGACCAATTTTCAACTTTCAGCACAGTTGCATTTTGAATGACAATTGCACGGTCATGCAACACTGTACCCAAACAAAATTTTTATCATTCCCCCCCCCCCCTCCACAAATAGTTTTCTCATGGTGGTATTTGATCACCTCTGGGGTTTTTATTTTTTGCATTACAAATAAAAAAATATCGAAAATTTTGAGAAAAAAAAAAAAAGTTTCTGTTACAAAACTTTGTAAATAAGTGAGTTTTCTCCTTCACTGATGAGTGCCATCCTTATTGGGCATCGATTGGGATACCTGGTGGTCCTGGGTGGGAATCCTCTACTCGCGCCTGTCGGCTCTCCTCTACTCGCGCCTGTCGGTGTGAGTGGAGTAAAAGCCGATAAACGGCTCTTTACACTGTGATTGGACACAGTTGATCACATGGTAAAGAGCCTACGTCAGAAGCTCTTTACCAAGATCAGAGATGCGGTGTGTCAGACTGACACACCACAGCGGGCGCACACTGGCTTGTTATCCTGCTGGACGTCATATGACACCCAGTCAGGATAACTGAGCCACTTTCTGACCGTCATTCTGCATACAGCAGGCGGGAAGTGGTTAAATGCTCATATGACACATCTATCTAATTTTAGTCTAATCTATCCATCACGTTGACATCTTCACGCATATCTGTTTTGCTGAATGGAAATGCTGCTAGGTTGAATACAGTACAGCACTTTTTACATTACATTTAATATTGAGGTTTTTAATTTAATTTGTTTCTAATAAAGTGTTGTTTGCAGATTAACACTTGGCTGGTTGGCTTTTTCTCTGTGTGTGCATATCATTATTAATATTGTAACTAGGAGTCATGGTATTCTGGTAAGTGCTTTTTTCGTTTGGACAGTGGAACATCTGGCCTGTTCAAAGGGTTTTTATAGAACAAAAGAAATAAAACATTGTTAGAAATCTTTAACTGTTGGCACTATAATAAATGCACATTTGGGTTTTTGTTTCATTCAAGTTTTTGCCCATTCAATAATTTGTGGCAATTGTACTCACATATACCATTTACAAAAAAATTGATTATTGCACTAACTAACTTGTTTTTACAGGGATCATAATACATGCATGACACATGGTACATGTTTGATTACATACAGTATGTATTCGGGATCGGCCGATATTCACTTTTTTCAAAGTATCGGTAAAAAAAAAAAAAACCTGACGGATATTACGTCAAGGGGTTTTACTGGCGTGATGCATGCAGCTGTATGCATCACCCTGGTACCGTTGTTTACAACGGAAGGTTGGCTTTATTTTAATAACAACGGATGCAGCTCAGCAGCTGTTATTACAAGCAGTGGGAGGGGACGTTTCCCTCCCACCGCTCGGCCGGGCTCTCCCGTCCCACCGGATGGGCCAAGCAACCAGCCTGCACATCCGCTGGCTGGCTGAAGGCTGGAAACAAAGCCGATGCTTTGTTCGGGTCTCGGATCTAGTATCTAGAAACCAGGAAGCAATGTCATGACATCACTTTCTGGAATCTTAAAGGCGCCAATTTTAAAAAATAAAGTATTCAAAAATGCAGATTTGACGTTTTGAATACTTTAAAGTGCAATGGAGGGGGGGGGGGTTTATAGACCCCCAATCTCTCCATTAAGAGTACCTGTCACTGCCTATTACTGTCACAAGGGAGGTTTTCATTCCTTGTGACAGCAATAACAGTGATTAAATAAATAAAATGACAGTGTAAAAAACATTTTTAAATGTACAAAATATCGGCAAAAATATTGGCCATCGGCAGGAGAGGTGACCGAAAGATCGGTATCGTATCGGCACCAAAAAAACGATATCGGTCGATCCCTAGTATGCATCACGCTTGGACCTTATATACATTTTTATTTTCTTTAATGTGTGATTCACACACACACATGATATATATTGGGAGGATTTAACACTGCTTTTTTGTTTTATTTTTCTTTATATTGTATACTAAAGGAACCTGCCATGCTCATCATGGGGTACATCTGTAGGATTCCCCTTATAATCCAGATGTATGTTTACCTCAAACAAGATGTTCAAAACTTGTTCAAAATACTAATAAATGGATACTGACAGTCATTCATTAATCAATGGCTTATACCAGTGTCTCTAACTGCCAATTGCTCTAGTAACTCTATAGATAGTGCCTATTCATCTATGATCAAAGCTATCTATAGAAAAAAACCTTTGCGAACACTTGATGTCATACATAACCCAATAACGCAACTTCTATAGCATATATAAAACTTCTAATAGATCATAGTTTTGTTCTACTCCTTACCCACGGGTTCACACTGAGAGCCGCATGTAAATCGCACAGGAACCACACTGCATTCCTGTGCAACTCGCATGCAATTTAAGCCCATTCATTTCGAATGGCTCAAAATCACATGAAATCCGCACCAAAAGACGTGCCTGCAGCATTTTTGGGAATGAACTTCAACCAGATCTCATCTTTTTGTACCATGCTAGCCGATACAGGAAAACACACAGCATTTGCAATCTGTTTGGGGTGTCATTAAGATTGCACTGACAACTGCTGCGGATCGCAAGGACAGTGCGATTTGAATGCAGTGCGTGAAATGTGCAGGAATCGCTGCGCTTCACACACCGCATTAGTGTGAACCGAGGCTTAGAAAAAGAGTATGTAACTCAACTTTAAATCAAAACTTGGTTCTTCCCAACTCTGTTGAAAGGATAGGACTGATATCATTTCTAATGAATGCAAATAGCAACCACATATCTAATACATTTCCAGGTGCTCCTTGGAACACAATAGGTCATCCTTTTGATACATACAGTATGGAGACCAGAGCTGAACAGAATGAATCCAAAAAGGTTACTTTTGGAGGCAAGAAGGATTGAATACCTTGTGTATTGTGTTAAAGGTGTTGATCCAATGTCCCAGGCTATTTTTTTTTAAATGTGTATTATCCCATTTGTCGAAAAAATAAAAATACTTTGCATATATAAGCAGTTCATGATTATACTGTATATTGACTTTCATTCAATGCCAAGCTTTGCATGCTTATCACCAATGTATTTATAAAAGCTACATAACCCTTTTTATTAGGGATGCACCCATACCGATACTGGCATCAGTGCCGATAATAGGCATTTTCACGAGTATCGGTACTCGTGAAAATGCTCCGATACCGGAAGGGACGTCAGTTGGGGGCGGGACACCTGTAGCGATAGGAAGTAGGAAGTCGGGCCGGGGCACGGGCATGGCAGCCGGTGTAGCAGTATCCCGCGTGAAGCCGAACACAGAGCTGCTGCAGCCGAACACAATGCTGAATGATTTTAAAGACACAGGCTGGATCTGGATGCAAGCGGGACACGGCGAGACAAAGGCTGGATGGGAGAAGGGGACAGCAACAAGCTGTATCAGCAAGACACAACCTGGATGAGGGGGTGACACAGGCTGGATGAGGGGGTGACACAGGCTGGATGAGGGGGTGACACAGGCTGGATGAGGGGGTGACACAGGCTGGATGAGGGGGTGACACAGGCTGGATGAGGGGGTGACACAGGCTGGATGAGGGGGTGACAGGCTGGATGAGGGGGTGACACAGGGGCACCAGTCTTATACACTGAACATTGTATACAGACCAGTCTGTACCCCAACACTGTACATGTTATACACACACCAGTCTGTATATGAGTTACAGTATGGTGTCAGTGTACAGACTGGTCTGTACCTAACGCCCTGTACTGCGCCATCCTAACACCTTTTTAACGTCCTGTACTGCGCCATCCTAACACCTTTCTAACGCCCTGTACTGCGCCATCCTAATGCCCTGTACTGCGCCCTCCCTGTGTTGCTCCTCCTTCCCCCACCAGCTGTCACCTCTGCCCCCATGTCTCTCAATGACCCTCCCATCCTCTTCCCCCAGCAATCACAGCCTTTTTCTTCTCAATTCTCCCACCCCACAATCCCTATTTCACCCCACCCTCACTTACCCCTCTACTTCCCACCCTGCCCTCACCCCAGCCTCGCCCAAGTCCCCGCCAAACCACCCTCCTACCTACGCGTTAGGTATCGGTAATTGGTATCGGCGAGTACATGATGTAAAGTATCAGTACTCGTACTCAGTGTCAAAAAAGTGGAATCGGTGCATCCCTACTTTTTATCCATACACACCAAAAAAAAAAAAAAAAAACGTAAAAAAAGGTGTTGTAAACCCTTGTTTTTTTTTTTTTTTAAATAACAAACATGTCATACTTATCTCCACCATTTTGCACAGAGTGGCCCCGAACATTCTCTTCTGGGGTCCCCAGGTGGCGCTGGTAGCTCGTGCCCCGCATCATTGGATTTGATTGACAGCAGCGGGAGCCAATGGCTGTGCTGCTATCAATCTATCCAATCAGGACACGAGACACCAGCTAAGGTGCAAAACCATGAGGGTTTACATCCCCTTTAAAATTTTAATTATTTTCAATGCAAAAACTTAAATAGTTGGGGTAGGCAACCTCGGCCCTTCAGCTGCGGTGAAACTACAAGTCCCGTGAGACATTGCTGACAATCACGGGGATGACGGGATTTGTAGTTTCACCATAGCTGGAGTGCCGAGGTTGCCTACCCCTGCTCTGTAAAGGAGGTCCTTTAGGTACACTGTGAAGGTAACATTCCTTGCTGTAACAATCAGCATTGAGCTTTTATCATCTGCTAGTTGTAATGCAACACTTTATCTGAGGTCACGCTGCAAAGCACACCTGCCTCAATCAGAAACGCACAACTACACAGAGCCATTCAGACTGTGCCTGATTGGTAGGGACCATTTGACTTCTATCTGTACTAGTCTGCCGATACAATCTGTACTATTGTCTGCTGGGTTTACCTACAATAGATTATAAAAAATAAAAAAAAGAAGTATAGGTACACCGGCCTTTGCAAGGGCATGAATTTTAATGGTTTCCCAGTCTTAGTCTGTAGGGTTCAATATGGAGTTGCCCCCCTTTGCAGCTATAACAGCTTCATCTCTTCTGGGAAGGCTGCCCACAAGGTTTAGGAGTGTGTCTATGGGAATGTTTGACCATTCTTCCCAAAGCGCATTTGTGAGCTCAGACACTGATGTGGATGAGAAGGCCAGTCTCTGCTCCAATTCATCCCAAAGGTGGTCAATCAGGTTGAGGTCAGGACTCTGTGCAAGCCGGTCAAGTTCCTCCGCCCCAAACACGCTCATCCAGGTCTTTATAGACCTTTCTTTATGCACTGGTCCAAATCATTTGGTGAAGGGGGGGGGGAATTATGGTGTGGGGTTGTTTTTCAGGGGTCAAGCTTTGCCCTTCTAGTTCCAGTGAAGGGAACTCTTAGGGTGGCAGCATACCAAGACATTTTGGACAATTTCATGCTCCCAAATTCGTGGGAACAGTTTGGGGATGGCCCCTTCCTTATCCAACAGTGCACGAACAAGGTCCATAAAGACATGGATGAGAGAGTTTGGGGTGGAGGAACTTGACTGGCCTGCACAGAGTCCTGACCTCAACCCGATAGAACACCTTTGGGATGAATTAGAGTGTAGACCGAGCCAGGTCTTCTCGTCCAAATCAGTGCCTGACCTCACAAATGTGCTTCTGGAAGAATGGTCAAACATTCTTATAAAACAAACTCCTAAACCTTGTGGACAGCCTTCCCAGAAGAGTTGAAGTTGTTATAGCTGCAAAGGGTGGGCCAACTCAATATTGAACCCTACAAACTGTTCATGTGCGTGTAAAGGCAGGTGTCCCAATACTTTTGGTAATATAATGCATCTGTGAATTTGGCCCCTGCTCACTCAGTATTTCCCATTAGATAATTATGCAAATAGGGTTGCATATCAAAAAACAATACAGATGGATAGACTTCCCTTTACCCAATTTATGTAAATATTTAAATGCACAAAAGTTGCCACTCTGCAGTATATGTCTTCATGCACACTGGGCATAAGAAAACCCTGCTTTTAAGGGCATTTGACTTTTTTTTTCAGCCTCAAAATGCTCTTCTATGTTGTTATTACATGTGGCCATGCACACATAGGTGTTACAGGTGTATTAGAAAAGGAATGTTTAGAGCAGTGGTTCTGAACTTTTCTAGTGCCGTGACCCCTTGATAAAATTTCCCAAGTTGTGAGGACCCCAAACAGTAAAATAATTTTCATAGCGTTGGTCGTCAGCACCCAAGGCAAGACAAATAATTTGCGCCCCTAACCCACAGACATTTAGCGCTCCCTGAGTCCCTTCCACTCGTACAGTAATAAAATCCCTTATGGTACATTTTAGGATGTACCACTCTCTCTCTCTCTTTGTTCTCCTTTCTTTCCCTTTTTTTTCTGTCCTAATTTTTTTTTATTTTTTTTTTACCCATTCATCTCTCTAGTCGTCTTTCTTGTTCTTTCTCTTATTCTCCCTTTTTCTTTGTTCCTCCCCTTCTTTTTCTCTCCCTTCCATGTATTCTCTATTTTTATTCTTTCTCTAATGCCTCGTACACACGACCGGTTTTCCCCGACGAGAAAACTGCCATTTTTTAGGTTGGTTGTAAAAACCGGTCGTGTGTATGCTCCATAGCAGTTTTCCCGACAAGAAAACTGCCTGAAAAAAATGTAGAACCTGCTCTATTTTTTCCCGTCAGTCTTTTTCTCATCGCGAAAACCGCTCGTGTGTATGCTTTTCCGAGGGGGGAAAAACGCGCATGCTCAGAATCAAGTATGAGACGGGAGCGCTCGTTCTGGTAAAACTAGCGTTCGTAATGGAGTTAGCACATTCATCACGCTGTAACGGACTGAAAAGCACAAGGCTGAAAAGCGCAAATCGTCTCTCACCAAACTTTTACTAACACGAGGATCAGCAAAAGTAGCCATTTGGATGGCGCCATTTGAATGGAACTTCCCCTTTATAATGCCGTTGTACGTCAACGCGCTTTGGTCGAGTGTTTTTATGCCTGAACGTGTGTATGCAAGGCAGGCTTGAGAGGAATCGCGTCGGGAAAAATGTAGATTTTTGGCATGTCAGGAAAACTGGTCGTGTGTACGAGGCATTACTCCTTGGGGGGGGGAAATTGGATCAGTGGCAGTGCTGGCGGGGAGTTTTGATCAGCCAACTTGGGTGCTCTTGATCAAGGTCATCTGCTGATCTGAGAACTGTAGTGGGGAATTTCAATGGCAACTCTAATCACAGGTAGTGTCACTCACTGTGTCTCCGGCTTTGTGGTGTCTCGTAGCAGTGACACCTATGCCAAAATCAGGAGATGGGGTCTCCTCCAGCCCCTCCCACTTCACATTCCCCACCAGTCAGCTGACCTCTACTCTCTGCCCCCCAGCCATGCCGTGAACTGAATGGGCGGCTGTGACGAGGCTGAGTGGGCGGCCGTGAGCTCCAGGGACAGCTCTACTGGGTGGCCGCGAAAAGGCTGGGAGAGCGGTGCGGGCTTCAGGAACAGCCCAGGATTCGGTGACCCCTGGCAAATCATCATTCGACCCCCAGGTTGAGAACCACTGGTTTAGAGGCTGAAAGAAAAAAAAAACAGCCCATTTTTCGAGCAGCAAAAACAACACGAAATGCCTGTAAATGTGTCTAAATAATAGGCAGGTTTAGCACTTGAGAGTTTATTCATTTCAATGGCCAGAATAAGTTATTATTCTGAGCAATCTAATAAATGGCCAGGCGCTTGACACGCCTAAACGCATTTCCAAAACACAGCTTTAGGAGCGTTTTTTAAGCTGCTTTTCTCTTGCCAGGAGAAAAAGGAGAAAACATTCAGTGTGCATGAGCCCTAAAAAGATAAGATCTCCACAGCTTAAAAACACTTTAGTTTGAATATATTAGTACAAGGATTTATTTACTTTCTATCTCATTTAAGTCCTTATAATTTTCATTAGGATATATGCTGTAGACCTTATTATTTGTTATTTTTCTATATTTGTAATAATTGGACAAATATCAACAACATGTATTACATATGATCTGTATGTGACTAATATATATGTCCAATAAAACACTTTGACAAGGAAAAACACTTTAGTAAGAAGTTGCCCTGCAGAGCAAAGGCATCTAAATACACAGCTGAAATGCATATTTACGGTTTTACCTTACTAAGGGATTTCTTACAGCCATCCTTCGTAATTACAAATTTTCCACATTGCACAGCTAGACGCAAGTAGACGTTTTCTGATTTTACCTATTGAACTTTCAGACGTTGTAGTCATTGAGCGTTTTAACTATAAAATATTAGTATTGGTATTGGTTGCAGGAAAGAAATTCACACCGTCTTTGGCCTGCCTAACTCATGTAGTAATATTTAAGTGTCTTTTGAATTACAGAAAATATACAACAAACTTCGCATCTATAAACAAGCACAATACATAGAATTTATGCACTTACTTTGTATGGAAATATCCTGTAAAATCTCCTTTAGTGATTCTTTCCTGTTCAAATCTGTGTTAATTAGGGAATTGTGGTTAACTGCAAAATTGCTTTTTGCCAGTACTGATGACAGACTGTTTGACGTTGCCTGTTGCACGTGGTTTTTGGTGCCATGCACAGGAGAACCTATGAGAAATACATTTTTGATCACATAAGAGAAAAAAAAAAGACTGAAAAAATACTCAAAGGGTTGCATGTGAATATGATTGTAAATATGTATTGAATAGAAACTAAGAAAACCCACTATAGTAAGGAATGAAAAAAAAAAAAAAAAAAGGACATTGTTGAATTCTAACAAATATAATAAATTCCCAAAAAGCAAAATAAGTACTGGGAACACAGCTTGAGCTTCTTCTGTGAATAAAAGCCATTAGTAAAACAGTGTTTGATTAAACAAATACACAGACAAAGAGCTTGCACATTTTGCATTATGCAATACCTCCAATTTAGTTAGATATTAACAATGGAGCTGCAATGATGTAGAAAATGTTCCCGTAAGTCCTGAAGTTTTTCAGTGAGTGACATTAGATATGGTTTCAATAGTTTAGCAGGTATAAACCTAGTGAAAAGTTAATACCACTTCAGCACTTCTTCACTTACAGAAGTACACAACTTTTTATTTAAAGCGGAGTTCCAGCCTTTTTTATGTTTATTAAAAGTCAGCAGCTACAAAAAGTGTAGCTGCTGGCTTTTAATAAACATACACTTACCTGTTCCACTGTCCAGCGACGCCCGGAGCTCCGCTCCGCTCCGCTCCCCCCCCTCTCCTCCGGGGCTTCCGTTCATAGTGTGGTCACCCGGCCGTGACAGCTTTCGGCTTCACAGCCGGGCACTCACTGCGCATGCGCGAACGGCGCAGCGCTCTGAGTGGACCTGTCACGTCCCAGGTGATCGCCTACAGGGAGGGGCCGCCAAAAGGCGATATGACAAATCGCCTAGGCGGCCCCAGGGCGGAAGGAGAAAGTGGGACAGGAAGTCCCACTCCTACTGAAGCCCCCACTCCCCCCCCAAAAAAATGACATGCCAAATGTGGCATGTAAGGGGGCGAGGAGTGGATTAAGCGGAAGTTCCAAATTTGGGTGGAACTCCGCTTTAAAAAAAATAAACTATGTAGTATGCAGAATAGCTGGTGGGCAAGAAAGAATGTAGATTTTGGACTAAATTTATACCAAACTGCATGCCTGACAACAGACATGCAAATTTCACAGACATACAGACTACGTACACATATTGCGGGGCAGTGGCTCTTCTGCACAAAACTGCGTACAGTTACGTGATCTCGCTTTTTTAGGTCTTTGGTGCGCATGCACACCGCTGGCTACCTGCTCCGACATTGATTGGATACAGCGGAAGCCAATCAGCGGGTTCGACAGAGGCAAAACGGCGTTCTGCCTATGTAAACAAGGCAGATTGCAGTTCTGTGACAAGGGAAGACAGATCGTGTTTCTGCTAAGCAGGAACATGGATCTCCGTCTTCCCACAGTTAAAGCATCCCCACACAGTTAGAAAGCACTCCCTAGGGACACATTTACCCTTTGATCACCCCTGATGTTAACCCCTTCCCTGCCAGTGTCATTAGTACAGTGACCGTGCATATTTTTTTAGTACTGGTCACTGTATTGGTGTCACTGGTCCCCCAAAAAAATAAAAAAATAAGCTGCAAAAGTTTCATTTGGTGTCTGATTTGACCGCCGCAATCCCACTACAAGTCGCTGATCGCCGCCATTACTAGTAAAAATTCCCCATAGTTCGTAGACACTATAAAACTTTTTGCCAAACCAATCAATATACGCCTATTGGGATTTTTTTTTTTAACCAAAAATATGCAGCAGAATACATATTGGCCTAAATTGATAAAGAAATTTGATTCTTTAAACTTTATTGGATGTGTTTTATAGCAGAAAGAAAGAGAAAATATTTTTCAAAATTGGAAAGAGAAAATATTTTTCAAAATTGTACGGTCTTTTTTGGCTTAAAGCGCAAAAAATAAAAAATTACAGAGGTGATCAAATACCACCAAAAGGAAGCTCTATCATCAAAAGTAAGCTCTATTTGTTGGGGGAAAAAAAAAGGACATCAATTTTATTTGGGTACAGTGTCACACAACCGTGCAAGTGTCGGTTGATGTAATGCAGTGCCCAGGGATGAGCCGAACACCCCCCTGTTCGGTTCGCACCAGAACCTGCGAACAGACAGAATGTTCGTGTGAACTTTAGAACCCTATTAAATACAATGGACTCGAACGTTCGAAATCTAAAGTGCTAATTATAAAGGCTAATATGCAATTTATTGTCCTAAAAAGTGTTTGGGGACCCGGGTCCTGCCCCAGGGGACATGTATCAATGCAAAAAAAGGTTTAAAAAAAATAGACGTTTTTACGGGAGCGGTGATTTTAATAATGCTTAAAATGAAAAAATAAAAGTGAAATATTCCTTTAAATTTCGTACCTGGGGGGTGTGTATGATATGCATGTGAAGTGGCGCATGTTTCCCGTGCTTAGAACTGTCCCTGCACAAAGTGTCATTTTTGAAGGGAAAAAAATCATTTAAAACTCAGGCCTCGTACACACGACCGATTTTCTCGTCGTAAACAGTCAAGAAAAGTGCCGCGAGAGTTTTTTTGTCTAGAAAAACGTTCGTGTGTATGGTTTTACGACGAGAAACTTGACGAGAATCTCGACGAGAAAATAGAGAACCTGCTCTCTATTTTCTCGTCAGGATTCCAGATTTCCTCGTCGTGTTTCTCGTCGGCCTGTTTTGTGACGAGAAAATGGTTCGTGTGTATGCTTTTACGACTCTTCCAAAAGCGCGCATGCTCACAAGCAACTATGAGACGGGAGCGCATCTTCTGGTAAAACAAGCCTTCATAATGGAGAGAGCACATTCGTCACGCTCATAAATATTTCATCGTTTAAATGTTCTGCATTGAATTCTTCGTTAGAATGTTACATTAATCAAAACGAGAGACTTTCTTTTGCTGCTGATATTCACACAGAGTTCTGCCTTATTTTTAACCTTTTTCATGCTGCTCTTTATAAGATTTATGTGTATTATATCGTGCAAGTTTTTAGGAATAATTTAAATGGTTAGATTTTTCAAAATGATGTTAATTATAATTTCTCAATGTTTTGATAGCGATCTCACATTTAATTTTCTAATCTATATTTTTAAAATTTCACACCATGTTTTTGAGCTAATCAGATTTAGTTATTCTTTTGGGGGGGTGATATCTGTGCCTTTTATTGTCAGTCAAATGTATCTGCTTACTCCAAAGCTTTTTTTTTTTTATTTAAAAATACACATAGTCAAGTATGAACTTAAACAAAAAACACATTTATTCATGTTTATAAATTAAATAAAGAGAAGGCAGCGCTGGAGAAGCTGCTGCCATTTGTGCATCCCAGGGACCCCAGAGCACACACCAACCCTGTGTGGACACTAAAATTGGGAGCTTGAGAAGGCCCACATTTCAGAACACAATCTGATGCTGGCCTCCCAGAGGTCAGGAACAGCAGCAGGTGAGATATATGTCCCAAGTGTGTGGTACTACAACAGGCTGCCTTCTGTCCGACCAGTGCGACCACAATGAAGCAAGGCCATCACTTCCTCTTCTTCCTGGCAACCTTCCCTGCAGCCTTTCCTGAAGCCTTTCCTGAAGCCTTTCCTGCAGCCTTTCCTGCAGCCTTTCCTGCAGCCTTCCTTCTTCGTTTAGCTGGAGGCTGGCCCACTGGAGGGGTACTCCTGTCAGGAGGAGGAGGTGGAGGTGTAGCAGAAGGGGGTGGGGCAGAAGAAGAAGGTGGAGGTGTAGCAGAAGGGGGTGGGGCAGAAGGTGGAGGTGTAGCAGAAGGGGGTGGGGCAGAAGGTGGAGGTGTAGCAGAAGGGGGTGGGGCAGAAGGTGGAGGTGTAGCAGAAGGGGGTGGGGCAGAAGGTGGAGGTGTAGCAGAAGGGGGTGGGGCAGAAGGTGGAGGGGTAGCAGAAGGGGGTGGGGCAGAAGAGGAAGGTGGAGGTTGAGGTTGGGTCAGTTGGGCCACCTCACATATGGCGGTATTGGGGGTAATTTGCTCCATCACCCCCTTGTTGAGCAAGGTGATGAGCAGGGGTTCGCATAGGAGGCGTTGCTCCATGCTCATCACCTTGAACTTAGCCTCCACTAGGCCGGCAATGGCCTCTTCAGGGGATGTGGGCTCCTTGAGGGTGGCATGGGCCTCTTTAATAAGGGCCATTGCTGCGTCACTGGTGGTCCTGTCCCTCCTGCCTCTTTTGTGAAGCCTGATGGGAGGCACCTGGGATCTGGTGCTTCTCCTTTGCCCTGCCACCTCCTGTCTGCCACTGGGCCCTGCCACCTCCTGGCTGCCACTGGGCCCTGCCACCTCCTGGCTGCCACTGGGCCCTGCCACCTCCTGGCTGCCACTGGGCCCTGCCACCTCCTGGCTGCCACTGGGCCCTTCCTCCTCCTGCCTGACAGTTTCCAGACCCTCCTCCTGGCTGATTTCATCCTGTGTATGAAAAAGAAACATAGTTTAATATGTTGGTTTAATCTTTGCCTCAAACTTTGTAATCCTGATGGAAGCAATTAGAATGTAAATGCATAAATCCTTGCTTTAAATTTACCACTACATCAGCTTGACTATTTACCACACAATTAAGTGCAGAATAATGTCTACAGATCATGATTTCACTTGTGGAATACAAAATAATGTATGTTTCTCATCCTGACATATTTGGGAAACATTAATTTTATCCCACTACATTTTCAGTTAATACTATACCTGGCTCCAGATGGACAAATCAGGATCATCCAGGATGGCTGCCTCCTCTTGCTCCAGAGAAGGCTCAGGTTGGCTGCAGGGAAGTCTGGGGGGAAGAGTGGAGAGTGATGGCCTTGGCTCAATGTGGTCATCCAGGAAGGACATCCTGCTGTAGTACCACAAAACCGGGACATAAACATCATCTGCTGCTGCTCCTGACCTCTGAGAAGCCAGCACCTTAGAGCGTTCAGTCCTGTAGGTACCTCTCAAGCTCCCAATTTTAGTGTCCACTTGTTTTGCTGTGGCTGTGGGCACCTTGGTATGCACAAATGGGAGCAGCTTCTCCAGCGCTGCTTTTCTCACCCCTTTTTTTTTATGGATGGGGTTTTTGGTCTCCCACAGAGCCGGCAGCTCCCTTACCCGGTCAATAAATTCCGCCAGGAACTCTTTGTCGCTAATAAAGACATTCATATTGTATCTGCAAGTAAAATAATTTATATTTAAATAATGTGAGGCAAACAGTCTAACCTCCTTCACATCCTAGTCACCATATATATCCTCCACCAATCTCAAGACAGTATAGGCCCACAATTTTTACAAGTCTCACAAAATCACATACCTTCGTTCGCACGTCCGTCACTTGAACTCCTCTCTCCGCACACCGAACGTACTATAGTCACATGTGTGTTTGCTATATACACACCACGCATGCGTCCAAATTCGAACACGTCGCTCCGCACACGTCGCCCGCCCATGACGTTCCAACTAACATCTTTTCCCCGCCCCTTCTCTTTCGGCGCGCAGACAGATATGGCGGAGTTACAGCAGGTGTCTGATAATTCCGCAACTAGCGAGGAGACAAGCCCGGAGACCGAGGACACGTCACGATCAAGGAGGAGATTCAAGGCATCGAATATGTCTTTGGCGGAGATGGTGGACATCTTGGTCAAGGCTGATTATGATGCCAAGCATGGGCCGTATAGCAAACCAAATAGAAGGAAGGCCAAAATCCTCACTAAAGTTGTGAAGAGTCTGAGGGCGAAGTTCGGGGTGAAACGCTCAAATGAGCAGCTCAGAAAGAGGTGGTCAGACCTCAAACTGAGGGAGCCAGACCAGTTGAGGAGCATAAAGAGGATGCTCGCTAAAAGTAAGTAAAATGACGACCTTTCTGCTATTAATCTTTTTAGAAACTGACTTTTTTTTTTTTTTTTTCATATTGGACTCCCTTCCAAAATGTAATATTTTGAACTAGGTTGGGCACAGTAATCGTTCGTTACGTTACCGACACTTCGTTCGGCCACTATCCGCGGTTTTGGCTTATTTAAGACCCCCAAAAGTAATTAGATATCTGCCATTTTTGATCAAGTATTGTGGCTAATTTTTAAGTCTAGATGATGTGTTTGTAAGGAGAATGAAATGCAAACTTTAATCAGTGTAAAGGAGAGGACACTCAGCAGCTGCTTCCACATCTGTACTTTGGAGCACTATAGTGTGGGCCACCAGACCCGCCTTTTTTGGGTGTCCCACACAGGTGCATCAGAGTTTATTTGTGGTGCCTCCATGTCCAAAAAATTACATCCAAATGTGAATACTAAACATATTTGGGGTCATAAATAATGCATTTTTCTTTAAATTCCGCACAAACACACACTTGTACCCCACTTCCAAACAATTTAGCCTGTTTTAAGTTTAAAAATGAGATTTTTACAGTGTGATAAATAGACCTTTGGTTTTATTCTCATAGGGGAGAGAAGACTGGGAGGAGGACACTCCAGGGAGCACATGCACCCCACAACCTCCAAGCAACCCCAAACTCCCAAAGATCCACAACCGAAAGATGTGCAGGAAGTTGAGGTGGAGGAAGGAGAAGTGCAGGAAGGAGAGGTGGATGACGTTGTGGATCTGGTCACCACAACAGGTCAGTATCTGACACCACAGCTTAAGGTAAGCGAGGTAGGCCTGCAGAGTTTTATTTATTTTTTTTTATGGTTTTTAGGGGATGGAAATGTTGTGAAGGATAGCACACCGTTCTCTGCTGACAGTGCCCTCCGCCTCATCCAGCAAGTGATGGAATGTAGCACGGAACTGGACCTAATTAAACAAAGAATCCATGTGATGGAACAAACATTTAAAGACATTCTCGATGTTTTGGGGAGAATTCAATAAGCCATCCAAACACATTTGTTTTTACATGTTTGTTTTTATATTTTTACTAATTTTTTGAGTAACAAAGCAGCCAAAAATTGAATATGCACACAGTGTGTCAACATGTGCTATCTGCCATCAGGGGATATCCATGTACGTCTTTTGTGGGTGCAACCCCTTCCTCGTATCAAAAGTCGGTGAACTGAGGAAGGGGATGCACCCCCAAAACACGTCCATTGATCACCCCTGATGGCAGATAGCACATGTTGACAATAGGGATCAGGATTGTAAACTTCCTATTTGCAAAAAATTAAAAATGTGTGCATATTGAATTTTTGGCTGGGCAAGGGGTGGCAGGACCCCATATTAGGACGGGCACATAGAGACATAGTTTGTGTAACTGAATGTCTCAGATTGCTCAGAGGTATCCAATGTTGTCATTTTAGAAATGCAAGTGGTATTTTTGTATTTTCATAAGCCAAAATTTGCCGGGTTGTGGCCAGGCCAACCCCAAAGTAAAAAAAAAAAAAAAAGTGCAGAGAGTAAAATATTTGACCACAAACAACGTGTAGCTTCTTTTTATAATACTCTCTAAGCTTATTTGGTTCTTTTGTAAGGTAACATAGTGAAATTGGTTGTTATTTACTAAAGTAAAATACACTTGCCACTACAAATGCACAAAGACAAACTAGGAGACAGGAAAGAACAAATAATTAAAGGTTTAAACAAGATTTTTATTGGGATACTTAGACATAGGCTGGCATAGGAATTGCCCCCCTACCCGTGAAATACTCCATGTATTTGTCCCAAACCACACGGGCATTTTGGGGGGGCAAGCCAAGACGGGCAGATTCCAGGCCCGGAAGGGGATTTGCAGGGGAAAGTCCAGCCTCTGGCAAAACTGAGGCCATATACGAATTCGATTTTTGGCTCAGAAAGTTGTGTAGCACACAGCAGCATAACACTACATAGTTTATTTTGTAGTCCGCCAAGTGGATGAAAGTCATAAAAAGGCGGAACCGGCTGGCCATTATGCCGAAGGCATTTTCAACGACTCTTCGGGCCCTGGCCAGCCGGTAATTGAACACACTCTTCTCTGGGGTCAGGGTCCTCTGTGGAAATGGCCTCATAAGATGCCGTCCGAGTCCGAAGGCTTCATCAGCCAAGAAAACAAAGGGGAGTCCTTCAATATTCCCTGCATCCGGTGGCAATGCAAGGTCGTCACTCTGGAGACGGAGGGCAAACTCCGTCTGGATGAAGGATCCCCCATCGGACATCCGGCCATTCTTCCCTACATCAACATAGAGGAATTCATACCGTGCTGACACCACCGCCATCAGCACAATGCTATGAAACCCCTTGTAGTTGTAGTAGTAGGACCCAGAACGGGGGTGGCGGCACGATGCGGACGTGCTTCCCGTCTATGGCACCACCGCAGTTGGGGAAGTCCCACCGCGTGGCAAACTCCGATGCCACAGTCTGCCATTCCTGTGGCGTGGAAGGAAGCTGTGGAGTGAAACAAGATGAAATAATATTAGAAAAACAAAGGCATACATTACAAGCAAATTCTAAACCAAAAAATTAGAGACCAACATCAATCTAATTATACGTTTATTAAGGTGTGTAAAAAAAGTATAATGGAAGGCTCATTTATCATATTCATCACCACCTCTGATGGGCCATTACTAAATTATTTTGGGGGGGGGGGGAGATGTGTTTGGCCACAGGATAGCATTGCAGTGGCGGTGCGTCCAGAGTGGGCGCTGGAGCACTGTCCCCTCTCTCCTGTGCCCATCACTCAGAACAATACATAGGTTCATGCGTTGCATGAACCTATGTATTGTCTATGCCGCACACTATTCAGGTGGATGGCCTCTTGTAAAGCGACCGACATATGAATAATTGCGTCATTTAGGGGGTTAAAATTGCAGAGCAGAAACAGGTATTAAAAAAGTCTTGCAAATTACAACCTGAGGGATGTAATTGGCTTCCTCAAAGAAAAATCGGGGACGCAAGGAGGGGGCATTCCTTGTGTAAACACTGACAGGCTGCTCTGGCAATCATGTTCACCAAGTCTGTTTAATGGTAACATGATTGGCTGATGCAACATGAAGGGAAGGAGAAGACATCAAGGACAGAAGAAGGATGGCGCTGACCACAAGAAGGTAAGTGCAGGGCTGGGGGGAAACTGGCTGCATTAGAGGGGACTAAATGGCTGCATTGGAGGGGACAACTGGGGGCGTTTATTAGGCAACAGAGCAAAAAAGGAGGAAGTTTATTTCCGAAATTGGGGTTGGAACCCCCCAACATTTGGAGCAACAGGCGCCCCTGCTGGAAAAGTTAGTGAGGGGAAATATTTAGGGAGGATAAAAAAGGGGCAATCTAAAGCTTCCAACATGCATGGGGACAAAGG
Source organism: Rana muscosa (assembly GCA_029206835.1). NCBI lineage: Eukaryota > Metazoa > Chordata > Amphibia > Anura > Ranidae > Rana > Rana muscosa. The sequence goes on from CM055120.1 coordinate 225,649,663, forward strand.
GGACATTCTCAGCATATTACAATCATGGTAATTAGGGAAGGATGAAAGAAATACAATACATTAGCATACATGTAATACATAAAATGTGATGTTAAGGGAGAAAACTTACCCTAATATAGTCCTCCTGCAGGACTTGGATGATGGCAGAACAGGTGTCTGGGATTATGAGGCCCAGAGCCTGGGGGGAGATGCCTGTGGTGAACTTCAAGTCCTGAAGACTTCTCCCTGTCGCCAGGTAACGCAACGTGGCGATGAGCCTCTGCTCAGCACTGATGGCTTCCCGCATAACGGTGTCCTTCCTGGTAATATAGGGGGACACCAAAGCCAACAGTTCCTGAAAAACGGGGTCAGACATCCTCAGAAAATTCCTGTAGTCCTCAGGATTATTCTCGACGATCTCCCGCAGCAGAGGCATGTGGCAGAATTGGTCCCGCTGGAGCAACCAATTCTTGGTCCATGAACTCCTCCTCACACCATTCATGGACTGGTCTTGGTCCAAAACAAGCAGACCAACACCAAGCGCACGCACAGCACGAACTCGACGACGAGAACGTCCAGGCGACATGGCTAGGAAACGGTCGTCTAATCAGAACGTACAGAACAGAACGCACTTTAGAACAGCAAGGCCTATGAATAACGAACTGAAATTCAGAAACGAACAGGCAATAACGCACTGTAAAACAGATACGACCTGCCTAGACGCCCTGAAAGTCAAGATACGAACCCACAAGCACAAACTGAACCGCAGAAAACGATCTGAAAAGTACGAAGACTGAAAAGCGCGAATCGTCTCTTCCCAAACTTTTACTTCACACGCGGTAACACGAGATCAGCAAAAGCAGCCCAAGGGGTGGCGCCAAGAAAAAAGATCTTCCCCTTTATAGTGCCGTCGTACGTGCTGGACGTGAGCGCAGAGAACCACGAGGAAATTGGAAAATGACAGTGTGTACGCATAGAAAGCTTGACGAGAAAATCGACAAGCTTAACAAGAATCTCGTCGAAAAAAACGACGTGTTTTTTACGACGAGAAAATCGGTCGTGTGTACGAGGCCTCACTCGCGGCTATAATGAATTGTCGGCTCCCGGCAATACATAGAAAAGTTATTGATAAAAAAATAAATTAAAAAAAGCGTGGGGGTTCCCCCAAATTCAATTACCAGGCCCTTTAGGTCTGGAATGGATATTAAGAGGAACCCCGCCGCAAATTTTAAAAAAAATGGCGTGGGGTTCCCCCTAAATATCCATACCAGGCCCTTGAGATCTGGCATGGATTTTAAGGGGAACTCCACCCCAAATTAAAAAAAAAATGGCGTGGAGTCCCCCCAAAAATCCATACCAGACCCTTATCAGAGCACGCAACCTGGCCAGCCGCAGGAGAAGAGGGGGGGCGGCCCCCCCTCCCTCCTGAACCGTACCAGGCCACATGCCCTCAACATGGGGAGGATGTCCCCATGTTGATGGGGACAAGGGCCTCATCCCCACAACCCTTGCCCGGTGGTTGTGGGGGTCTGCGGGCAGGGGGCTTATCGGAATCTGGAAGACCCCTTTAACAAAGGGGACCCCCAGATCCCGCCCCCCCCTATGTGAATTGGTAAGGGGTACATAGTACCCCTACCATTTCACGAAGAAAGTGTCAAAAAATGTAAATAAAAACACACACACACCTTGGAAAAATAGGATTTTTATAACAGCTTACCTGTAAAATCCTTTTCTTGGAGTACATCATGGGACACAGAGCGGCATAGTCATTACTATGTGGGTTATATAGATACCTTCAGGTGCTGGCACTGGCAACTTCCAAAACTGGAAGTACCCTCCCCTATATAAGCCCCTCCCATCCGGGAGTACCTCAGTTTTGTAGCAAAGCAATAAGTGTCCCCAAAAGAGGGGTGGGAGCTCTGTGTCCCGTGATGTACTCCAAGAAAAGGATTTTTATAACAGCTTACCTGTAAAATCCTATTTTCTTTCTCGTACATCACGGGACACAGAGCGGCATAGTCATTACTATGTGGGATGTCCTACAGCAATGCCCAATGAGGGGGGGGATACACCATACATAAGCTGAGCGCTATCAGACATGAGGATCTTTTGCGGCCTGCAACACACTGCGCCCAAAGGCGACATCCTCCTGACTTCTAACGTCCACCTGGTAGAACCTAGTAAACATGTGTACTGAAGACCATGTTGCGGCCTTACAGATTTGAGCCAGGGAGGCCTGGTGATGCACTGCCCATGAAGTTCCAACTGCTCTCGTGGAGTGCGCCCTAACTTTGAACGGAGGCGGTCTCCTTCTCAAGCCATAGGCTTGCATAATGACCTGTCGAATCCACTTGGCTAAAGTAGATTTTGACGCTGCCTGACCCTTTCTGGGGCCTTCCGGCAGAATAAACAAAGTATCCGTTCTGCGAATCTGAGCAGTGGCTTTTAAATAAGCTTTAACTGCTCTTACTACATCCAAAGAATGTAATAATTTTTCCTCTACTGAACTAAGTTTGGGGAAAAAAGAAGGAAGAACCACATCTTGGTTCAAATGAAACCTCGATACCACCTTCGGAAGAAAGGTTGGATGAGGACGTAACACTACTCTGTCCTTATGGATAACCAGATATGGCTCCCTACAGGACATAGCGGCTAATTCTGACACTCTTTTAGCCGAACAAATGGCTACTAGAAAAATCTATTTTCTGGTGAGAAGAACCAGGGAAATATGCTGTAATGGTTCAAATGGTTGTTTCTGTAGAACCGACAGAACCAGGTTTAAGTCCCATGGACATATGGGAATATTAACCGGAGGGCTAATACGCATCACTCCTTGTATAAAGGCTTTGACTAGTGAATGCGAAGCCAAGGGCCTCTGAAAAAATATTGACAAGGCCGAAATCTGACCCTTGATAGTACTCAAGGCAAGCTTCCTATCTACAGCCCACTGTAGGAAGTCCAGAATCCTACCTATTACGTACTTTCGTGGATGCCATTTCTTGGCCTCACACCAGGCGATGTACGCCTTCCAGATTCTATAGTAGATCTGCCTGGATACCGGCTTCCTGGCATTGATCATGGTAGATACCACAGGATTAGAGAGACCTCTCTTTTTTAGAATGTGGGCTTCAATAGCCAGGCCGTCAAACCTAGGGCTGGTAAGGAAGGGTGGTATATCGGTCCTTGCGAAAGCAGGTCCGGACGATGTGGGAGGGTCCAAGGACTCCCCACAGACATTTTTACAATCTCTGCGTACCATGCTCTTCGGGGCCACGCTGGAGCCACCAGAATCACTGGTTTCTTTTCTACCCTGATTCTGCGGAGTAATCGAGGTAACAATTGTGGCGGTGGGAATGCATATATCAGCTTGAACTGATCCCAAGGGAACACTAGGGCATCCGAGCCGCAAGCTAGGGGATCCCTTGTCCAAGAGACAAACCTGTCCACCTTTGCGTTGAACCTGGATGCTAGCAGATCTACATCCGGTGTTCCCCACCGCTGACATATTGTCCGAAAAACCTCGGGGTGAAGGGACCATTCCCCTGGGCATAATTGTTGGCGACTTAGAAAGTCCGCCTTCCAATTCTCCACTCCTGGAATGAATACCGCGGATATGGCTGGGACATATCTTTCTGCCCATTTCAGAATGCAATTTACCTCCCTCTGGGCTGCACGACTCCTGGTGCCACCCTGATGATTGATATATGCCACTGCCGTGGCATTGTCTGATTGAATTCTGACAGGGGACCCTTGGAGTTTGGATGTCCATGCTACTAGGGCATACCGGGCTGCTCGTATCTCTAAGAGATTGATGGGCAGGGCCTTTTCCGCATCCGACCATCTGCCCTGAAGAAACCATTGCTCCAGTACTGCTCCCCAGCCTATAAGGCTGGCATCTGTAGTGACCACCTTCCAAGAAATCGGACTGAAGGATTTCCCTTTTTCCAGATTCTGGGGAACCAACCACCAACGGAGGCTCTTGCGAACGGAAGGGGACAAGGACATTGGTAAGTCTAGGGCCTGAACTTTCTTGTTCCAGGCTGACAGTATGGCCCTTTGCAAATTCCTTGAATGGAATTGACCGTAGGGTACGGCTTCGAATGATGCCACCATTTTTCCCAGCAGCCTCATGCACAGGCGTATAGACGGCAGTCTTTTTGTACCCACTAAGTGGATCAAATCTCTCAAAGACAACACCTTTTTTCGAGGCAAGAATAGTTTCCTCTGGCCTGAATCTAGCCTTAGCCCCAAGTATTCCAGACTTTTGACTGGTTTTAGGGCTGACTTGTCTCGGTTGATAATCCAACCGTGAGATTCCAGATACTTGATTGTCTTGTGAACGACCACTTCTAGTTTTTCCACTGAGTGGTCTATCAGCAACAAGTCGTCTAGATATGCCATTATCGTTACACCTTGCGTTCTTAGATTGGCCAATAATGGGACCAGAATTTTTGTGAACACTCGTGGTGCTGTGGCCAGACCGAAGGGTAAGGCTCTGAACTGAAAATGGCGCCCTTCTACTGCAAAGCGTAGAAATTTTTGGTGGACTGGAAAGATGGGAATGTGCAAATAAGCATCTTTGATGTCGATCGAGGCTAACCATTCCTCCCCTTGTAGGGCAGTGGCCACCGATCGGATCGACTCCATCCGGAAAGTCCTGATATGTAGGAATTTGTTTAGCCCTTTTAGATTTAATATGGGCCTCACGTCCCCGTTTGGCTTCGGGACTGTAAAGAGGTTTGAGTAAAACCCGAACCCCCATTCTTCCAGGGGAACCTCCATAATTACTCCTTGGAGCAATAGTTGTTCTAGTGCCAACAGGAGGGACTCTCTCTTCCGGGGATCCCTTGGCACGTTTGACCTCATAAAATGGGAAGGAGGAGAGTCTTTTAACTCCAATCTGTATCCCAGACTTACTGCGGAGAGCACCCATCTGTCTCTGATCGTGTCCCGCCAGGTCTCTGCGAACAACTGGAGTCTTCCCCCCACCCGATTGAGTGGGGGCAACCCTTCATGCATTTGACTTTGGGGGAGGTTTTGTACCTCTCCTGACCCAGGGTTTCTTATTACCCTGCGATTGTCCCTGATTTTTACCCCCGGGATTTGACCGAGGAGGCCGTCGGAACTGTTTCACAGCCGATGCCCCAGGGACTGGAGAAGCAGGCCTCTTAAAAGAGGGACCTCTAACTCTGTTTTTAACCGGCAAGAGTGTACTTTTACCGTTGGAAATTTTCTGGATATATTTGTCCAGGTCTTCCCCGAATAAGCGTTCACCATGAAATGGGAAGCTAACCAGCAATTTTTTACAGGGAGCTTCAGCAGACCAGTTTTTGAGCCATAGAAGCCTGCGCACATGTACTACAGACAGCGTAAGGCGGGAGGCCTGATGGATTGAATCCTTTATGGCGTCAACCGCAAAGCATAAGGCTCTAGGTAGATCAGCTAGGGCAAGGGCCTGCTGATCTGGCAAGTCCCTTAAGACCTGTTTCAACTGATCCTTCACTGCTTGGCAGACCCCAATAGCTGCCACTGCTGGTTGTGTTACCAAGCCTGCTGTAGAAAAAGCATATTTTAATAAGGACTCCAATTTTTTATCTATTGGGTCCTTGAACATTTGGACATTATCCACTGGACATGTCAGTGATTTATTCACACAAGAGATGGCTGCGTCCACTGTAGGGACCCTCCATTTTTTGATGAACTTATCCTCCATGGGATAGACCACCGGAAATCTCTTGGGGGGAGTAAATATTTTATCAGGATGTTCCCAATCCTGGTACATGAGCCCTTCCAATAAAGGGTGAAGTGGAAAGGAACAAACAGTCTGGGGAGCTTTTAGCGACCCCAGCGAGGAGACAGTAGTGGTTGATGGTTCCGCAAGGTGCATTTTAAATGCTGATCGGACCATGTTAGTCAAAGACTGAACCCATAATCTTTCAGCTTGAGATGCTGAGAAAGGTTCCTCCACAGTTGATTCCTCTATAACAGAATCAACCTCCTCCTGATCCCCTTCAGGCAGGTCGATCCCTGTATGGGACTGTTGCTCCGCTAACAGGTACTCTGAAGGAGGAGACGGAGATCGGGCGTGCTTTCCCTGTGACAGGGAGGCAGCGATTAATGTTGACAATCTCTCTTCTAATCCTCCCAGAGCTGAGGAAAAAACCTCCTCTGTTACATACACAGGAGAAGGTGAACTGAGGACAGCCACAGTACCAGGTACCCCTGCGGGGTCTCTACGGTCACTAACCTCTGAATTTTCAGGGGAGACTGGTGCAGCAGAAGCATGCCCAAGATCCTCCGAGCCTGATGGAGACCCCTTTCGCTTCCTGGAAGATTTAGATCCGGAGCTTCTGGACGGCATATTCCTAAGCCCAAAGCTGAGGTATTCCAGCCGTAATACACCACTTTTACTGAGAATAGTCTAGCACAATTGCTGCTATATAACAGTTGGTGTCTACTAAAGTGCCTTTCTAGGGGATGCCTGCATCAACCGCCTCTGTGTGCCTTTTTACTGTTGCTAGCTCTGTCTGTGCACTTCAATAGCCAGCTGTGATTGTGCCTTTAAACATGCTGGACGCCCGCACATGCGCAGTAGCGCCGCGGCGCACACCGAGCGTCATCCACCCGCCCCGCCCCTTTTTCCAGATCGCCTCTATATAGAGAGGCGCGTGCTCGCGCTCGCGCGCGGGCACGTGCGCCTTCGGCGCCTTTTTTGAAAAAAATAAGGAGCTAGATGGGAGCTAGGGTCCCTGCCGCAGGGCCCGGGGATGGATGAGCGCAGCAACAGGGCAGAGGAGACAGCTTCCCAAAGAGAACTTACCAACTGCCTGGATTTGACTTCGGAAGAAAAAAATCCACATTACAAGAAAAAGAACCATAGCGGCCTCTAGTGTTTAACACAGGTACCGCGGTCTTACATTTTTTTTTTTTTTTTTTCTTGCCTACTATTAAAATTTTTACATTTTCTCAGTAGTAACAGGCATGCACAGAATATTAGCGGGAATACCTTAGGTAACAGGCAGAAAGACAAAATAGGCTTGGGGGTCCCCCAATAGAACCAAGTTCCTGAGGGCCCCCACTTACCTTTTCCTCGCCGCAGGACTGTTTGGTCCACAGAAGCCCAAACTTCACCTATCACGGCAGGCATTGTAATTAAACCTTCAGGGACCGGGTTCCCAAGGATTCCACTCCCCTGGACCTGTATAGCACCCTGCACAGAAAACATCTTGGTCGTGGGTATGACCAGAGCTCTGGATCCCAGGGTCCAGCCCTCCTAAGAGAGGCATTACAGGCAAAACCTTGCTCTTCTCTTGCAAGGCCCGGGTACCGACCGTTTAGCTATGAAGCTTTTTTGGTCGGATCCGGAATAGCTTACTGAGGCCCAAAAGAACCTGTACGCAAGCTCAGTGAAAAACACATGTTACTTCTTGGCCAACACCTTAGACACTGGCAAAAAACTGAGGTACTCCCGGATGGGAGGGGCTTATATAGGGGAGGGTACTTCCGGTTTTGGAAGTTGCCAGTGCCAGCACCTGAAGGTATCTATATAACCCACATAATAATGACTATGCCGCTCTGTGTCCCGTGATGTACGAGAAAGAAAGTCCTTTATTAAAAAAAATAAAATAAAAAAAAATAAAACATTCCAGCGATGAAATCCAGTGTCCCGCGGCGATCCCGATGTCCAGCGCTGTCCGTCATTGGTTGTGCCTGTGCGGACCTGATGGGGAACTTCCTCCGCTGTGTTTTAAATGTATAGACCCGCCCCTTCTAAAGTTCCCCATCAGGTCCGCTCAGTGGACCAGATGCGGAACGCGAGAAGGGGCGGATCTATTCATGTATTACACAGCCAACGAAGTTCCCCATCAGGTCCGCCCCCTCGGTATGTCCGCCCACGCCTACGTCATTGGCCTGAGCGGGGAACTTCCTTCACTGTGTAATTTAAATTTACACAGTGAAGGAAGTTTCCTGCTCAGGCCAATGACGTAGGCGGGGTCCGACATACCGAGGGGGCGGATCTGATAGGGAACTTCGTTCGCTGTGTAATACATAAATAGACCCGCCCCTTCTCGCGTTCCGCATCTGGTCCGCTGAGCGGACCTGATGGGGAACTTTAGAAGGGGCGGGTCTATACATTTAAAACACAGCGGAGGAAGTTCCCCATAAGGTCCGCACAGGCACAACCAATGACGGACAGCGCTGGACATCGGGATCGCCGCGGGACACTGGATTTCATAGCTGGAATGTTTTTTTTTTTTTTTTTTTTTTTTTTTTTTTTAATAAACGACTTTTTCAAGGTGTGTGTGTGTGTTTTTATTTACATTTTTTGACACTTTCTTCATGAAATGGTAGGGGTACAATGTACCCCTTACCAATTCACATAGGGGGGGCCGGGATCTGGGGGTCCCCTTTGTTAAAGGGGTCTTCCAGATTTCGATAAGCCCCCCGCCTGCAGACCCCCACAACCACCGGGCAAGGGTTGTGGGGATGACATCCTCCCCATGTTGAGGGCATGTGGCCTGGTACGGTTCTTCAGGAGGGAGGGGGGGGCGCTCTCTCGTCCGCCCCTCTTCCCCTGCGGCCAGCCAGGTTGCATGCTCGGATAAGGGTCTGGTATGGATTTTTGGGGGGACTCCACGCCATTTTTTTTTTAATTTGGGGTGGAGTTCCCCTTAAAATCCATGCCAGATCTCAAGGGCCTGGTATGGATATTTAGGGGGAACCCCACGCCATTTTTTTTTAAATTTGTGGCGGGGTTCCCCTTAATATCCATTCCAGACCTAAAGGGCCTGGTAATTGAATTTGGGGGAACCCCCACGCTTTTTTTTTATTTTTTATCAATGACTTTTCTATGTATTGATAAAAGCCGACAATTCATTATAGCTGCGAGTGAGTTTTAAATGACTTTTTTTCCTTCAAAAATGACACTTTGTGCAGGGACAGTTCTAAGCACGGGAAACATGCGCCACTTTACATGCATATCATACACACCCCCCAGGTACGAAATTTAAAGGAATATTTCACTTTATTTCATTTTAAGCATTATTAAAATCACTGGTCCTAAAAAAACTGCAGTTTTTAAAACTTTTTTTTTGCATTGATACATGTCCCCTGGGGCAGGACCCAGGTCCCCAAACACTTTTTAGGACAATAACTTGCATATAAGCCTTTATAATTAGCACTTTAGATTTCTCCCATAGACTTTTCAAATTTGCCGCAAACACCCCAAATTGTTCGTTGTTCGGCGAACAGGCAATGGTCATGAAGGAGGGTAAACCTTCCGGTGCTGAAGTGGTTAACAGAAATTCATTCCATCCTGTACTCTGGTTTGTTCCTGCCAGCTGAGTCATGGATTTCTTAGGCCCACTAGCTATAGGAATACCAGCCCAGTCCAAGCCGGTAGGCTGTGTAGAAGTCTTGAGGAGGGACCATGCCAGTTTATTTGAGGGGGCGGAGTTAGCGCAACATAAGAAGAAAATATTTAGAACTGGACAGATCCCAAAATATTACTGAATGTTTTAAAGTGGTTGTAAACCCTTTACAACCACTTTAACCTACAGGTAAGCCTAGATTAAGGCTTACCTGTAGGTGCTTGAAATATCTCCTAAACCTCCACGGTTTAGGAGGTATTTACTAAAATCACGGGCACCCGTAGACAGCAGCGTAGGCACACTGTAGTGTGCCGTTCCTCATGGAGGCCGTGCCGTCACTGCCGTCAATGCCATGCATACTAGCTCATTATGCCTTTGTCTTGCAGGTGGTGTTTTGTTTTGTTTTTTTTATACCTGGGTTTACTTCCTCTTTAAGAAAAATATAACTGAATTTGCTCAATATCATTTAAAAGCCTTTTATCTGGAAGTTTATACACCATAGAAACTTGTGTAATATGTCATTAAATAGAGGATGCCTAGTGTTCTAATGGGAAAGAACACCACTGTATGTAGACTTGGCAACCTGTGTTAACGAATTTAGATGGTTTCATCTCTCATCGGGGGAAGATTTTACCCTCTAAAGCTGGCTATATACTAGTAGAATTTATTTTGAAATGTTTGATTTTAAGAATGTATATTGATTTTCTAAACATTAGTCGGGTCAAATCAACATTCATTTTCAACCACAGAAACAAAAAAATTCAAAGAAGCAGACTGGAAATTCTCTCAAACAAAATTTCTAACGGTGTATGTGGTTTTCGTTCGGGAAAGTCCAGTCGTTCCAAAATCAAAATGTTAAAAGCAAACAAAATTTTGAAGTACATTTAAATGATATTAGTCATTGAATGTACTCAGAATTTTTGTATGAATGTTTGCTCGCAAATCTAGAAGTGCTTGGCCATTTTAAGTAATTCATTAGTCAAGTCTATAATCCCATACCTCTTGCTAATCCACAGTACAGTTTGAGTCTGTAAAAATAGGATTTTACGTCATACTTACCTGTAAAATCCTTTTCTTTGAGTACATCATGGGACACAGAATCAGGCTAATATTCATTACCTGCTGGGTTATACTTCATCATCAGGTGAATGGACACTGGTAGACCATAAGGTCTTTAGACAGGAAGTGATATCCTATATAACCCCTCCCATACAGGACGCACATCAGTTTTGTAGCAAGCACTGAATCCTCAAAAAAGAGGGGATGGATCTCTGTGTCCCATGATGTACTCAAAGAAAAGGATTTTACAGGCAAGTATGACGTAAAAATCCTATTTTCTTTTTTATACATCATGGGACACAGTGTCAAGCTAATATTCATTACCTGCTGGGACGTCCCAGAGCAATAGCGTTGAGGTGAGGGGAGACACCCTGTCAAACAATAGCCACCAGAACTTAATACGGCAGCCCGCATTACACTGCGGCCGAAAGCCAAATCCTCGGCTGCTCAAACATCCATTTGATAAAATTTTGAGAACATATGCACTGAAGACCAGGTAGCAGCCTTACAAATCTGAGCCATAGATACCTGATGGCGAAAAGCCCAGGAGGTTCCTACACCCCTGGTAGAATGAGCTCTCATCCTAAAGAGAGGAGCTTTACGTTTCAGACCATAGGCCTGAATGACCAATTGACGGACCCAATTGGCAATGGAAGCTTTGGAAGCTGCCTGCCCCTTCTTGGGTCCTTTTGGTAAAACAAAAAAGGAGTCCGATCCTCAGATCGCCACAGATCTAGACAAATAAACCTTGACTGCCTGGACAACGTCCAAAGAATGCAGTCATCTCTCTTCCGCCGAACGAGGCTGAGAGAAAAAAGGCAAAATAATGTCCCGATTTAAATAAAAGTCCGACACCACTTTTGGCAAAAAGGATAGAACAGGTCGTAACATGATTGTGTCGTGGTGAAGGATCAAGTGCGGTTCCCTGCAAAAGGGAGGGGCTATACTTCATGTTCCTGTAACCTCGGTAATTCATGCATTATAAAATCAGAGCTAATCCTGGGAATTGCCCCTGAAGGTCCTGAGCATGGGTATCCTTGGGATGGCATTACTTGCTGGAGGTTGAAGGAAAACTGAAAGATCCTTGTGTTAATTGAGCTGTGAATTAAGGGTGGGGTGGGTTTTGTGTTAGATAGTAGAACTATGTTAGTTAGGTGGAAATAAGTGGGCCATGTTGGCCACATGTGGATGGTGTCCGATTGACACGTCCGAAAGTTGTATGATATTTTTTTATTATTGTCTAAAAAAAAATCAATAAACAGAATTCTAAAAAAAAAAAAAAAAAAAAAAAAAAGGAAGTACTGTTCCCTGCATGAATGGGCCGCCAACTCCGATACCCTTCGAGCCCAGGTGATAGCCATCAGGAAGGCTAGCTTGCGTGACAGCAAGTCTAATTAATTTTCCTTGATAGGTTTAAATGGTTGTTTCTGTAACACAGACAGCACCAAGTTCAAAGTCCCAGGGACACATAAGTGACCTAACGAGGGGAAGCAAACAAGTTGACCCATGCATAATGGTTTGGATCAGTGAATGGGAGGCTAAAGGCCTTTGTAAGAATACTGATAGGGCCGAAACTTGACCTCTGATTGTACTCAAAGCCATTTTGATTTCTACACCTGACTGTAGAAAAAAAGAGAGAATTCTCCCAATCACGTATTTCTGTGGATGCCATTTTTTGGCTTCACACCAAGCAATAGAAGTCTTCCAGACCTTATGATAAATCTTCCTAATGACCACTTTAGCATTCACTAGGGTGTACACCACTGGTCCCGAAATGCCACGGTCCTTTAACACCCTGGCTTCAATAGCCATGTCGTCAAATTTAGAGACTGTAAATTGGGGTGGAATATTAGGACCTTGAGACAGTAGATCGGGGTGCCATGGAAGCGTCCATGGCCCGTCTATTGTCAGTCTCACAATCTATGGGAACCAAGGCCTTCTGGGTCAGGCTGGTGCCACCAGAATGACTGGAACGCCCTCTCTCCGAATCCTGCACAACAAACGTGGCAGGAGAGGGGTCGGAGGAAAGCATAAACCAGGGAGTATTGGCTCCATGGAACTATCAGAGCATCTGCTCCAATTGCCAGATGATTCCTTGTTCGAGACACAAACTGCTGTAGTTTGTTGTTGAACCTGGATGCCAGTTGGTTGACCTCTGGCCATCCAACGTTGGGAAATTTCCTGAAACACCTCTGGGTGCGGGGAACATTCCCCCGGGCAGATCTGCTGGCGGCTGAGATAATCTGCCTTCCAGCTCTCTACTTCCAGGATATGGACTGCCGATATTGGGAATATGGGAATTACAGACCAGTTAGCCTAACATCAATAGTATGTAAGCACGTGGAGGGGATGATAAGGGACTATATACAAGATTTTAGTAACGAGAATGGTATCATTAGCAGTAATCAGCATGAAGAATCGTTCTTGTCAAACCAATCTTTTAACCTACAAGGAGGCGAGTTGCCATCTAGATAAAGGAAGGCCCGTAGACGTGGTGTATCTGGATTTTGCAAAAGCATTTGACACAGTTCCCCATAAACGTTTACTGTACAAAATAAGGTCTGTTGGCATGGACCATAGGGTGAGTACATGAATTGAAAACTGGCTACAAGGGCGAGTTCAGAGAGTGGTGATAAATAGGGAGTACTCGGAATGGTCGGGGTGGGTAGTGTGGTCTCCCAGGGTTCTGTGCTGGGACCAATCCTGTTTAATTTGTTCATAAACGACTTGGAGGATGGGGTAAGCAGTGCAATCTCTGTATTTGCGGACGATACTAAGCTAAGCAGGGCAATAACTTCTCCGCAGGATGTGGAAACTTTGCAAAAAGATCTGAACAAATTAATGGGGTAGGCAACTACATGGCAAATGAGGTTCAATGTAAAAAAAAAATGAAAATAATGCAGTTGGGTGGCAAAAATATATATACTGGGAGGAGAACCTCTGGGGAAATCTAGGATGGAAAAGGACCTGGGGGTCCTAGTAGATGATAGCAGCAGCTTGGCATTGCATGCCATTGCTGAGCCTAACAAAGCAAACACAATATTGGCATGCATTAAAAGGGGAATTAACTCCAGAGATAAAACGATAATTCTTCTGCTCCACAAGACTCTGGTCCGGCCTCACCTAGAGTATGCTGTCCAGCTCTGGGCACCAGTCCTCAGGAAGGATGTACTGGAAATGGAAAGAGTACAAAGAAGGGCAACAAAGCCAATAAAGGGTCTGGAGGATATTAGGTATGAGGAAAGGTTGCGAGCACTGAACTTATTCTCTCTGGAGAAGAGATGCTTGAGAGGGGATATGATTTCAATTTACAAATACCATAGTGGTGACCCCACAATAGGAATAAAACTTTTTTGCGGAAGGGAGTTTAACGAGACACGTGACCATTTATTAAAATTAGAAAAAAAAGAGGTTTAACCTGCGTAGAGGGTTCTTTACTGTAAGAGTGGCAAGGATGTGGAATTCCCTTCCAAAGGCGGTGGCCTTAGCGGGGGGCATCGATGGTTTCAAGAAACTATTAGATAAGCACCTGAATGACCACAACATACAGGGATATACAAGGTAATACTGACATATAAATCACGCATAGGTTGGACTTGATGGATTTGTGTCTTTTTTCCAACCTCACCTACTAGGTTACCTACTATGTAACTATATGATATAATTGGCACCTGTCCCTCTGTCCAGGCTAGTATGTGGTTCATCTTCAGTGCTGAACAACTCCTAGTACCGCCTTGGTGGTTTATATAGGTCACTGCTGTGGCATTGTCGGACTGAACCCTGATGGGGTAGTCCTGAAGCTCCACTGTCCATAACCGTAGGGCCAGTCGTACTGCCCGTAATTCCAGGATGTTGATCGGTAGGATCTGTTCTGTCCTTGACTATTTCTTTTGAGCTATGAGCCCTTCTAGGGTCGCTCCCCAGCCTCAGAGACTGGCATCTGTAGTCAGTACTCTCCAAGTTACCGGGAGACAGGATTTTCCCTTTCGCAGGTTCTGGTCCTGCAACCACCAGTTTAGGCTTAAACGTGCCTGAGGAGATAAGCACCTTGGATAATCCAGGGCTTGTCCTCTCCTGTTCCAAGCCAACAAGATGTCTTGTTGTAGAGGTCTGGAATGGAACTGGGCATAGGACACCGCCTCGAAGGAGGATACCATCCTCCCTAGAAGACTCATACGGAACCGAATGAAGGGTTGTCTGGTGCCCCTTATCTGATGCACCTGATTCTTCAGGGCACAGACCCTTGCGGGTGGCAAGAATACTCTTGCTTGGACCGTGTCTAGGATCAGACCTAAATTCTTTAGAGTCTGAGCTGGTCTCAAGGTTGACTTTTCGGTATTTCCAAATACCGCACTGTACATGTTATGCTCTGTTGTAGAGCCTGTAGTGAGTGATCTCTAAGCAGGAGGTCGTCCAGATACCCGAGCACCAAGATCCCTTGGGCCCTTAAAAGACCCAGTACTGGTGCAAGGACCTTTGTGAACACCTGGGGAGCTGTAGCAAGCCCGAAGGGTAGAGCCACAAACTGAAAATGACGTTCCTCTACTGCAAATCGCAGGAACCTCTGATGAGGCTGAAAGATACAAAACCCCATAGTACTCCCCTCCCGTACCCCTATACCCTTTACATAGTGACCGTGATTACCATATACTTATTTACTCCTATATACCTTATCCAAAAAACAAACACATAAGTGTGTGTGTGTGTGTGTGTGTGTGTGTATGTATGTGTGTGTGTATGTGTGTGTGTATGTGTGTGTGTATGTGTGTGTGTATTTTATATATATATATATATATATATATATATATATATATATATGTGTGTTTATTTTTATCTAAGGAGATTGCCCACTGGCATCTCATCTATTCCCTCTCATTAACGTCCTTTATTTCCAAAAAGGGAAAAAAAAAAAAAAACATTGTGTGAATCTAACATTTTTTTTTCAATTTAGGGGGTGGGTCTGGGGATAGAAATCACCCCATGTCCACCCAAAATTCTGTGTATCTTTCATCCCCTGAAGTTTTAAACGAGGGACGCCTGGTGCTTTTCTTCACAGGAAGTAGAGAACTCTTCCCTCCGGAAATCTTTTGGATATATTTGTCCAGATGATCGCCAAATAAACATTCCCCATCAAAGGGGAAACCTGCCAATAACTTCTTACAAGGAAGCTCGGCTGACCAGTTCTTCAGCCACAAAAGTCATATGTACAGACATGAGAGCCAAACGAGAAACCTGCTGTATTGAATCCTTTAAAGGCGTCAACAGCAAAACACAGCGCTCGAGAAATATCTGCCTTATTTTCAGGCAGATCATACTCCTGGCTAGGCCTATCAGGCCGTTTGACCGGATCCTTTGCGGACTGGCGAATACCAATTGCTGCAACAGCTCGCTGAATAGCTGAACTGGCCAAAGAAAAGGAAGCCTTTAATAATGACTCCAATTTCTTGTCAGCAGGGTCCTTCAGGCTCTGAACATTATCCACCGGACAAGCTAAGTTCTTGTTTAAGGAAGAGACTGCTGCATCTATGGCTGGCATGCTCCATTTCTTAGTGAAAGTTTAATCCATGGGATATAAAAAAGGGATTTTTATAACAGCTTACCTGTAAAATCCTTTTCTTGGAGTACATCACGGGACACAGAGCGACTTAGTCATTACTAATGGGTTATATAGATTACCTTCAGGTGTTGGCACTGGCCAATTCCAAACCGGAAGTACCCTCCCCTATATAAGCCCCTCCCATCCGGGAGCACCTCAGTTTTGTAGCCAAGCAATAAGTGTCCCAAAAAGAGGGGTGGGAGCTCTGTGTCCCGTGATGTACTCCAAGAAAAGGATTTTACAGGTAAGCTGTTATAAAAATCCCTTTTTCTTTTTCGTACATCACGGGACACAGAGCGACTTAGTCATTACTAATGGGACGTCCCAAAGCAATGCCAAATGAGGGGAGGGATACATAAGCTGGGCGCCATCAGGCATGAGGATCTTTTGCGGCCTGCAACACACTGCGCCCAAAGGCGACATCCTCCTGACTTCTAACGTCTACCTGGTAGAATCTAGTAAACGTGTGTACCGAAGACCATGTTGCGGCCTTACATACTTGAGCCAGGGAGGCCTGGTGATGCACTGCCCATGAAGTTCCAACTGCTCTTGTGGAGTGCGCCCTAACTTTGAACGGAGGCGGTCTCTTTCTCAAGCCATAGGCTTGTATTATGACCTGTCGAATCCACTTGGCTAAAGTGGATTTTGATGCTGCCTGACCCTTTTTAGGGCCTTCCGGCAGAATAAACAAAGTATCCGTTCTGCGAATCTGAGCAGTGGCTTTTAGATAAGCTTTAACTGCTCTTACTACATCCAAGGAATGTAATAATTTTTCCCCTACCGAGCTAGGTTTGGGGAAAAAAGAAGGAAGAACCACATCTTGGTTCAAATGAAACCTCGATACCACCTTAGGAAGAAAGGCTGGATGAGGACGTAATACTACTCTGTCCTTATGGACAACCAGATATGGCTCCTTACAGGACAAGGCGGCTAATTCCGATACTCTTTTAGCCGAACAAACGGCTACTAAGAAAATCAATTTCCTGGTGAGAAGAACCAAGGAAATGTGTTGCAATGGTTCAAACGGTTGTTTCTGTAGAACTGACAGAACCAGGTTTAAGTCCCAAGGACATATGGGAATACTAACCGGAGGGCTAATACGCATCACTCCTTGTATGAAAGCTTTGACTAGTGAATGCGAAGCCAAGGGCCTTTGAAAAAATATTGACAAGGCCGAAATCTGACCCTTGATAGTACTCAAGGCCAGCTTCCTATCTACAGCCCACTGTAGGAAGTCCAAAATCCTCCCTATCACGTACTTACGTGGATGCCATTTCTTGGCCTCACACCACGTAATGTACGCTTTCAGGTTTCCTATAATAGATCTGCCTGGATACCGGCTTCCTGGCATTGATCATGGTAGATACCACAGAATTAGAGAGCCCTCTCTTTTTCAGAATGTGGGCTTCAATAGCCAGGCCGTCAAACCTAGGGCTGGTAAGGAAGGGTGGTATATCGGTCCCTGCGACAGCAGGTCCGGACGATGTGGGAGGGTCCAAGGACTCCTCACTGACATTTTTACAATCTCCGCGTACCATGCCCTTCGGGGCCACCAGAATCACTGGTTTCTTTTCTACCCTGATTCTGCGGAGTAATCGCGGTAACAATTGTGGCGGTGGGAATGCATATATCAGCTTGAACTGATCCCAAGGGAACACTAGGGCATCCGAGCCGCAAGCTAGAGGATCCCTTGTGCGAGACACAAATCTGTCCACCTTTGCGTTGAATCTGGATGCTAGCAGATCTACATCCGGTGTTCCCCACCGCTGGCATATTGCCTGGAAAACCTCGGGGTGAAGAGACCATTCCCCCGGGCATAATTGTTGGCGACTTAAAAAGTCCGCTCTCCAATTTTCCACTCCTGGGATGAAAACCGCGGATATGGCTGGGACATATTTTTCTGCCCACTCCAGGATGCAATTTGCTTCCCTCTGGGCTGCACGACTCCTGGTGCCACCCTGGTGATTGATATATGCCACTGCTGTGGCATTGTCTGATTGAATTCTGACAGGGGACCCTTGGAGTTTGGATGTCCATGCTACTAGGGCATACCGGGCTGCTCGTATCTCTAAGAGATTGATGGGCAGGGCCTTTTCTGCTTCTGACCACTTGCCCTGGAGAGACCATTGCTCCAGTACTGCCCCCCAGCCTATGAGGCTGGCATCTGTAGTGACTACCTTCCAAGAAACCGGACTGAAGGGTTTCCCTTTTTCCAGATTCTGGGGCACCAACCACCAATGGAGGCTCTTGCGAACGGAAGGGGACAGGGACATTGGTAAGTCTAAAGCCTGAAATTTTTTGTTCCAGGCTGACAGTATGGCCCTTTGCAAATTCCTTGAATGGAATTGACCGTAGGGTACCGCTTCGAATGAAGCCACCATTTTTCCCAGCAGCCTCATGCAGAGGCGTATGGATGGTTTTCTTTTTGTACCCACTAAGTGGGTCAAATCTTTTAAAGACGACACCTTCTCTGGAGGTAAGAAAATCTTTCTCTGATTTGAATCCAGCCTTAGCCCTAAGTATTCCAGACTTTTGACTGGTCTTAGAGCTGACTTGTCCCGGTTGATAATCCAACCGTGATATTCCAGATACTTGATTGTCTTGTGAATAGCTACTTCCAGCTTTTCCACTGAGTGGTCTATTAGTAGCATGTCGTCTAGATATGCCATTATCGTTACACCCAGGGTTGCCAACTTTCAGTAAATTTACAAACAGTTTGTAAAATCCATAATTGTTGCATCTGTCCATGAATGTCAGTTACGGACACGCAACCTACATGTCCGTAATGGACATTCAAGGACAGATGCAAAAAGTACAGATTTTACAAACTGTTCGTAAATTTACGGAAAGTTGGCAACCCTGGTTACACCCTGTGTTCTTAGATTGGCCAATAATGGGGCCAGAATTTTTGTGAACACTCGTGGTGCTGTGGCCAGACCGAAAGGTAAGGCTCTGAACTGAAAATGGTGCCCTTCTACTGCAAAGCGTAGAAATTTCTGGTGGGCCGGAAAGATGGGAATATGCAGATAAGCATCCTTTATGTCGATCGAGGCTAACCATTCCTGCCCTTGTAGGGCGGTGGCCACCGATCGGATCGACTCCATCGGAAAAGTCCTGATATTTAGGAACTTGTTTAGCCCTTTTAGATTTAATATGGGCCTCACGTCCCCATTTGGTTTGGGGACTGTGAAAAGGTTCGAGTAAAACTTGAATCCGCTTTCTTCCAGGGGAACCTTCATGATTACACCTTGGAGCAATAGTTGTTCTAGTGCCAGAAGGAGGGATCCTCTCTTCTGGGGATCTCTTGGCACGTTTGACCTCATAAATTGGGCAGGAGGAGTGCCTTTTAACTCCAGCTTGTATCCCAGACTTACTGCGGAGAGCACCCATCTGTCTCTGATGGTGTCCCGCCAGGTCTCTGTGAACAACTGAAGTCTTCCCCCCACCCGATTGAGTGGGGGCAACGCTTCATGCCTTGGGGGGAGGTTTTGTACCTCTCTTGATCCAGGGCTTCTTGTTACCCTGTGATTGTCCCTGATTTCTGCCCCCTGAATTTGACCGCGGAGGCCGTCGGAACTGCTTCACAGCCGATGTGCCCGGGACTGGAGAAGTAGGCCTCTTAAAAGAAGGACTTCTACCCTTGTTCTTAACCGGTAAGAGTGAACTTTTACCGGCAGAAATTTTCTGGATATATTTGTCCAGATCTTCTCCAAATAAGCGTTCTCCATGAAATGGGAAGCTAACCAGCAGTTTTTTACAGGGAGCTTCAGCAGACCAGTTTTTGAGCCACAGAAGCCTACGCATATGTACTATAGACAGCGTAAAGCGGGAGGCCTGTTGGATTGTATCCTTTATGGCGTCCACCGCAAAACGCAAGGCTCTAGGCAGGTCAGCTAGGGCAAGAGCCTGCTGGTCTGGTAAGTCCCTTAAGACTTGTTTCAACTGATCTTTCACTGCTTGGCAGACTCCAATCGCTGCTACCGCAGGTTGTGTCACCATGCTTGCTGTAGAGAAAGCAGATTTTAGTAAAGACTCCAATTTTTTATCTATTGGGTCTTTGAACATTGGAACATTATCTACTGGACATGTCAGTGATTTGTTAACAGAAGAGATGGCTGCGTCCACTGTAGGGACCCTCCATTTTTTTATGAACTTATCCTCCATGGGATAGATCACCGGAAATCTCTTGGGGGGAGCAAATATTTTATAAGGATGCTCCCAATCCTGGTAAATAAGCCCTTCTAATAAAGGGTGGATTGGGAAGGAACAGACAGCCTGGGGAGCTTTTAGCGACCCCAGTGAGGAAACCGTAGTGGATGGTGGTTCCGCCAGAGGCACTTTAAATGCTGATCGGACCATGTTAGTCAGAGACTGAACCCATAATCTTTCAGCCTGAGATGCTGAGAAAGGTTCTTCCACTGTTGATTCCTCCATAACTGAATCAACCTCATCCTGATCCCCTTCAGGTAGGTCGATCTCTGTGTGGGGCTGTTCCTCCACTAACAGGCACTCTGAAGGAGGAGACGGAGATCGGACGCGCTTTCCCTGTGACAGGGAAGCAGCGATCAATGCTGTTAATCTCTCTTCCAATCCTCCCAGAGTTGAGGATAAAACCTCCTCTGTTATATATACAGGAGCAGGTGGACTGGGGACAGCCGCAGCACCAGGCATTCCTGCGGGGTTTCTACGGCTACTGACCTCTGAATTCTCAGGGGAGATTGGTGCAGTACAAGCATGCCCAATATCCTCAGAGCCCGATGGAGACCCCTTTGGCTTCCTGGAAGACCTATTTCCGGAGCGTCTGGACGACATATCCTTTAAGCACAAAGCTGAGGTATTCCCGTTGTCATACACCAATTTTTGCTGGTAATAGTCTAACACAGTTGCTGCTATATACCAGCTGGTGTCCACTAAAGTGCCTTTCTATGGGGATGCCTGCATCAACCGCCTCTGTGTGCCACTGTTTGTTGCTAGCTCTGTTTGCATCCAGCTGACACTTGTACTGTGTCTTTTAACCATGCTGGGACGCCTGCACATGCGCAGAAGCGCCGCGCATCGAGCGTCATCCACCCGCCCCGCCCCTTTTTTTTCATAGGAGGCGCGTGCACGCGCCCGTGCGCCATTGGCGCCCTTTTCGAAATCAAACAGGGACTAGGAGCCAGGGCCCTTTTTGCCGGAGGGCCTGTGCGGTGGATGAGCGCAGCAACAGGGCAGAGGAAGTAGATTCCCAACTTACCAACTGCCTGGATCTTTTGACTTGAGAAAACCAAAGATCCACATGACAAGAAAAATGGACTACAGTGGCCTCTAGTGGTTTAACACAGGTACCGCGGTCCCTTTTTTTTATTTTTATTTTTCTTGACTACTATTAAAATTTTACATTTTCAGTAGTTACAGGCAAACACAGATATTTAGCGGGAATACCGTTAGGTAACAGACAGAAAGACAAATTAGGCTTGGGGGTCCCCCAATAGAACCAAGTTCCTGGGGGCCCCCACTTACCTGATCCCCGCCGCAGGACTTTGTTTGGTCCACAGAAGTCCAAACTTCACCTATCACGGCAGGCATTGTAATTAAACCTTCAGGGACCGGGTTCCCAAGGATTCCACTCCCCTGGACCTGTATAGCACCCTGCACAGACAACATCTTGGTCGTGGGTATGACCAGAGCTCTGGATCCCAGGGTCCAGCCCTCCTAAGAGAGGCATTACAGGCAAAACCTTGCTCTTCTGCTGCAAGGCCCGGGTACCGACCGTTTAGCTATGAAGCTTTTTTGGTGGGATCCGGAACAGCTTACTAAGGCCCAAAAGAACCTGTACGCAAGCCCAGTGAAAACACATGTTACTCTTTGGCCAACACCTTAGACACTGGCAAAAAACTGAGGTGCTCCCGGATGGGAGGGGCTTATATAGGGGAGGGTACTTCCGGTTTGGAATTGGCCAGTGCCAACACCTGAAGGTAATCTATATAACCCATTAGTAATGACTAAGTCGCTCTGTGTCCCGTGATGTACGAAAAAGAAAAGGGAAAACCTCTTAGGAGGAACAAAAAACCTGTCAGGATGTTCCCAATCAGCATACACCCCCTGTTCCAACAGAGGGTGTAAGGGAAAGCCTGTGTGGCCTGAAAAGGCCTCAGGGATCCCAAAGAGGACCAGGGGGGCTCAGTAACCTCTGAAAGAGGCAACTTAAAGGCAGAGCGAACCATTTCGGTAAGAGTCAGGGTCAAAAGCCTCTGTGATTGAGAGGCAGATACCAACTGGATATCTTCTTGTCCAGATTGCTCGGAAGCAGACTCATCTGCCGGGCACTCCACTGAATCCTGAGCTTTTAGCTCTTCCCCATCCCCAACCCATTCCTGCTCCAGACTAGGCGGCTTTGGGGAGGGGGATCTGCCACGCTTTTTGCCACCCTGCGGGATGGAGGCAATCCTGTGCTCTATCCTGGCTAGGGCTGACTGTAGGAACAATACCAGATAGGCACAGCGGCTCAGATTGCCCGGAGGCCTCTGGTTCTTCCGGGGATACAACACTAGGGATACGACTAGGTTCATGCCCTTCCCTGCCACCCCCATTAAAAAGAGATAGAAGTGGATGGGAAGGCCAACCTGCAGAAAATAAGTCAAGACTGTAGGGCCAGGCTTGTTCAGTTGATATTAACTGAACAAGCCTGGCCCTACAGTCTTAAGACTTATTTTCTGCAGGTTGGCCTTCCCATCCACTTCTATCTTTTTTTAATGGGGGTGGTGGGTACCCTCAATGCTCATTGATGTGAACGGATTGCCCCTTGGAAGTGCGTTATTGATCTGGCCAGCGGATTATCTGTGGAGGAAGCTCCCAAAGTTCCGGTGTGGATCCCATCAATCTTCTGAGCCTTGTCTGACCCCCCTGAATAAGGGGGGGGGGTCGCAGGCTTTGTGGTAAGCCTCCAATTTTACCTAAGGTGGCGGGTAGTACAACACTTGAATGATTATATCCATGTCTCTACACCGGAAAATATCTACTGGATATCTACACTTAGGAACTTTTCTTGTTTGTTTTTTTTTCTTCATCTTTTATGCACGTTTTACTGTGAAAGCAGTAATTGTTTGTGGACTATTAGTAGCACAATTTTCATATTTTTGAGGTTATAAGTCATTTGTACCTATTTTTGATTATTCAGGAATCACAGTACACATATATTGATTCTCATGTCTATTGAGTTTATTATCTAGCGCTGCACTCTTATATATCTATACCATTTTGTGCCCCATATCAGGGTTATAGTGTCCAGCTGCAAGATATCACAGATTTTTCACTATTATCACGCACCTAGCGCAAATTTTTACTTTTTATTTCTAGCACGTTTTTGACTGATTGTTACAATCACTGGGACACCCCACAAAAAGTAAATAAGGGGGTTTCACTTACCCGTCCAGGCGCAGGGCAGCTTAGAAACCAGGAGCCCAATCTTCACCCTTCAAGGTGGGTTCCTGTCACTTGAGGACCTTCAAGAAATGGGTACCCTTTTCATGTTTAGGGTCCACTCCATTGGACCTGCACAGCACCCTGAAGGAAATGCCTTAGCGCTGTAGTGTCCAGGATTTCCACTCTGCAGGGTCCAGTGCCCGGAGGCCACATTACAGACAAAACCTTGCAGGATCTTGAGTCTTCTTTGCGAGGCTCGGGTACCATTTATCTACGCATATAGAGCCTGGGTCTAATGGATCCGATCGGTCAATCCCTTGAGTCATTGAAGAACAGTTTGTGGGACTAGAGACCTGGAGCTCAGAGAGGTCAAACAACCGTGCCATCCACCTTGCAGACACTGGTAAAAACTGATGTACTTGATGTATGGGAGGGGCTATATAGGGGATCACTTCCTGGCTAAAGACCTTTGGTCTACCAGTGTCCATTCACCTGATGATGAAGTATAACCCAGCAGGTAATCAATATTAGCCTGACTCTGTGTCCCATGATGTATGAAAAAGAAAAATCTTTTTTTTTTTTGCTAGAAGGTTGCAATTTGCTGACTGCAAGTGTTAAAGTATACGTGAACCCTCACCTCATAAAACAACCCATTCAGTTTAAATGAAGGGTAGAGAGGGAGAGGGGACCTTGTCAGCACATGTCTTGGCCATTGAAGGACAGGCAAGCTGTGCTCCCAGCACACCAAACAAACAAACTGTCCACACTGGGATGATGTGCTCATGTCTAGCATGGTCAGTTGGAAACAAAAAGCAGGGGGACTGCCAGGATCACCAGGCATTTCACACAAAGGAAGCAATACAAAGAGAACGGGATACTGTTTAAACACAAGTACATGGTACCACAGACACATATCAGGAATATGAACATACTCTTTAAATATTGATAAATAATTTCATAATTTAGCCGATTTTAAAATGTTTTCTTTAGTAGTGAACAGACTGACTATGAACTATATACAGACTATGGTGCACATGCGGACTTTGTTCCATTAGTAATCAGGGCTCATGCACACTGCAGCTCAAAAAATCTAAAGCTGCTTTTACAGGCTTTTATTTCTCTGCCTAAAAGCTTGAAGACGCTTGTGCTTTTGCACATTTTTATTGAGCTTCTTAGAGCATAAGCATTGTTTTTCACAAACGATCTACTCAGCTTATTTTATCTATTGTTTTTGGTACATTTTAAAGTGGTTGTAAACCCTTTTGTGTTTTTTTTTCTAACCTGCAAGACAAAGCTATAATGAGCTAGTATGACTAGCATACTAGCTCATTATGTACCACTTACCTTCGATCGGGGCCCCCGAAGTCATCCGTGTCCCTCCTCTAGCCGCATCCATCGCTGCGGCGATAGCCGGAATGTTACTTCCGGGTATCGCCGCTGCAGCCAATCACAGCGGCGAAGACGTGACTCCGCGCATGCGCGCGTGAGCTGTCAAATTCGGCTACACCGTCGAATGTTGCGACCTAGCCGAATTTGTGAATGGGGTGACATACAAATATCTCCTTAACCGTGTAGGTTAAGGAGATATTTCATGCACCTACAGGTAAGCCTTAATCTAGGCTTACCTGTAGGTCTTTGTTTAAAAAGTGGGTTTACAACCACTTTAAAGCTTCTTTGCGCATCTCTCTGCTCAAAAGCTCCCCTCACAAATGCGAATTTGGTTGTTTTTTTTGCCTGTAAACTCCTAAAAAAGCCATAGACATGGACACATTGGCTTACATGAAGGGGAGCTTCTAGGCAAAAAAAAAAAGAAAAAAAAGAAAAAAAAGAAGAAGAGCTCAAAAGCCTGTAGGAGCCGCTTCGAGATGCAGTTTGTATGAGCCCTTATTGTTTAGCATTGCATTAAATTTCAATAAATAGTCAATTGTAACGTCTATCCAAAACAAAATACATTTTGGCTGACAATGCCAACGGTTAAACCCCTGCAGGTGTTTTTCTTTTTTGTCTTTTGTCGTCTGTCTCATTGGGTAGAGTTCCTCTCATTTCCTGTCCCAGAGACAAAACAGGAAGTGAGAAGAAGGCTATCCAAAGGAATGGGAAAAATTGCCCCTTAGCCGCTAAACACGATATTTCCAACAATGCCATTATTTAAAACAAACAAGCCAGGTTTTGACATAATTTAAAACTATACGCCCCTCTTCACTGGGTCAGTATTTCTCAACTCCAGTCCTCAAGGCGCCCCAACAGGTCATGTTTTCAGGCTTTCCATTATTTTGCACAGGGGATTTGATCAGTTTCACTGCCTTAGTAATTCCCACAGCTGTTTCATCTGAGGGAAATCCTGAAAACATGACCTGTTGGGGCGCCTTGAGGACCGGAGTTGAGAAACACTGCACTGGGTAAATATTAATCCTGTGTAGGGGTGCAACTAACGGTTAAGTTCATAATCAAATAGGTGGCAGATTGTTTCGATTAATTGAATAATAACCTTAAAAAAAAAGTGTGGTGTACAATTTAGTAAATATGTAAAGTTAAAAAAAAAAAAATGGGATTTTTGTACTCACCGTAAAATCCTTTTCTCTGACGTCCATGGACTGACACAGCTCCAATGCTGAAACACGTGGGTATATGTCCTTGCTCGCAGGATAAGTTCTAGGCAGAATGTTAGAAACGTACATAATAGAAAAAACCAGAGCTGGACAGCCCCGCCCAGGGGGGCGGTCCCTCCAGGCATAACCCTCCTACACGCAGCTAGCAGCCTCATGTCGTAACAAAGCAGTACAAACCTTAAAGAAGGGTGGGTGCTGTGTCAGTCCATGGACGTCAGAGAAAAGGATTTTACGGTGAGTACAAAAATCCCATTTTCTCTTATCGTCCATGGACTGACACAGCTCTAATACTGAAACACGTGGGATGTCCCAAAGCAGTATCAGAAAACGGTGGGAGCAGTAGTAAAGGAAAAACCAAACTCCACTCCAAACAAGCAGAACTCAACGGAGGAGTTGCAACTTTAAACAGCGGCCTGCAACCCTTGCGGCTGAAGGAAGCATCCGAAGATGCAGCCACATCAACCTTATAGAACTTAGAAAAGGTATGAACAGACGACCAGGTCGCTGCCGTGCACATATGTGCAACCGACGCTTGATGTTGGAAAGCCCAGGAAGCACCAATTGCCCTGGTGGAATGCACCGTAACCAGAAAGGGAGGAGCCCGCCCCTTAAGGGCATAGGCCTGTATAATGGTCTGTCTGATCCACCTAGAAAAGGTGGCAGACGACACCGCTTGGCCCTGTTTTGGACCAGAGACAGACACAAACAGTGAGTCAGACTTCCGAATGGAAACAGTAGCAGACAGGTACACCCGTAAGGCTCGTACCACATCCAATGTATGAAGCGCAAACTCGCAGGGATGCGATGGGTGAGGACACAAGGACGGAAGAACAATGTCCTCATTAAGGCGAAAGGCCGAGACCACCTTTTGAAAGGAAAGACGGTCGTGGGCGCAACGCCGCCTCATTCTTATGAAGGATCAAGAAAAGGCGACATGCGGGACAAGGCCGCCAACTCAGACACTCGAACAGAAGTAATGGCCACTAAAAAAGCCACCTTCTGGGACAAGGTCAAGGAATCGCCCTGATATTTTCAATGGGATGTTCTTGGAGAACCGAGAGCACCAAATTCAGATCCCAAGGAGGGGGGAGGAGGCTTGACAGGGGGGATCACATGGCGAACCCCCTGCACAAGGTGGTAATCAAGAAATGGCCCGCTAGCGGTCGTTGAAAAAGACAGCCCGGGCCGAAATCAGACCCTTGATGGTACGCAAGGCCAGCTTTTGGGTCACACCACACTGTAAGAACAGCAAAATCTTGGGAACGGAATACGTCCGTGGACGCCATCAAGCTCCTCGCTCATAGCGATGTAAGCCTTCCAGGTACGGTGATAGATCTTTCTGGAGGAAGATTTCCGTGCCACAATATAGATGAGATGACCGAATCTGAGAGACCTCGGTCCCTCAGCACCTGGCTTTAACAGCCGTGCCAAAGCCAAGGACTGTAAGACAGGATGAGGTATGGGACCATGAGACAGAAGGTCCACCCAAATAGGCAGTCACCAAGGAACATCTGCGACTAGCCGAACTAGGTCGGCGTACCAATGTCGCCGTCCCGGAGCAATGAGGATCACTGGAATGGCCTCGACCACCACTCTGCAAAGCAGGCGAGGCAACAACAGTAGCGGAGGGTAAGCATACATCAGGCGATACTGCCCCCATGGGCCACCAACGCGTCTGACGTGTCTGCCCAGGGATCCCTGGACACGAATCTCTACATCTTGCGAGTGAGTCGAGAGGCCAAAAAAGGTCCACATCCGGTGCCCCACCTCCGGTAAAGGAGGTGAAAACACCTCCGGATGAAAGGACCCTTCCCCTGTATTGCACACGGCCGACAGGACCGTCCTGCAGTGGGATGGGTATGATAAACCCAAGGAGACCCCGCAATGTAATCGGAGAAGGGAGGCCCCGGCTTACGGTATGCCTCAATTGTTGGCCAAGAAAGGCAACCTGACAGAGCTTCCCTAGAAACTCGGCCAGAGGACCAGTAACTCAGCCTCTACAGGTGGCGCAGACCCACCCCGGACACAGAGACCCTATAGGCTAAAGCAGTTGCAGTGCACCTGCTGGTCGACTGATAGATGAAGCAGAGGCTTTTGCCCAGTCATTGAGCTTCAGGAACGCCAGAGACGCAGCCACTACCGGGCGTAACGCTAACCTCAGCATGGCGAACACAATCCAAGCAAGCGCTTCTGCTTCATTGATAAGTGCTGATTGTACAAACACATAGTTTATACTGTGTATTGTGTCAAAACGCGCAATTAGAGCAAGGGAGGAAACCCCCTCAGCCCCAAAGAGCATAGTACAACCACATACGGCGTATGTAGTTTAGTATGTGTGGATAAACATATTAAAACACGTTTATACTGTGCCAGCGACGAAGGCGCGCACATCATTGGGGCATAGGCGGAAACCAGCCGCGCAGACTGCGTACACAACCGTGTAGGCATGTTAGCATACGAATAAACAATTTGCACATTTTTATGCTGTGCATAGCACTGAAAATGCGCACACCATCGGAGCGCGGGGGAAAAACCGGAGCACCCGGATGAAACCCACGCAAACCGCATACATACTATAGTATGTGTGATAAACATTTTGAACATGTCTATGTGTGCATAGCGCCTAAGGCGCACACGCCGTTTGTGCTAGGAGTGCAACGGATCAAAAAACTCACGGATCGGATCGATCCTCAGATCGGATCGGCAAAAAAAATAATAATGTTACACCCACCGGAATTTTTGATTTTACAGTTATTTTCAACACAAAATGGAGCTTATATGCTTAAATACAGTATATGTAAATCTGACGGACTGTTTACATGTTCAATTTTAAAAGCAGCAGCAAACCTGCTGACCTTACATGGTTGCTAATGTGACAGAACACCTCAGATTTTCAAATTTAACTAAATGTTAAATGTGAAAATCAGGAGGTGTTCCGTCACATTAGCAATCATGTAAGGTTTGCTGCTGCTTTTAAAATTTTAAATGTAAACAGTCCGATGGATTTCCAAATAATTTATTAAAGTTGATAAGCTCCGTTTTGTGTTGAAATCCTAAAACTCGTTGGGTGTAACAAGATGTCCGCTTGGCCCCCCCTCTATCATTACTGTGCAGGAGTGTGGGGTGGAGCAAGATGGCGGCGAAACATCACTACAGCGGCCGCCGCCGGGTGTACCTTTCCTACGGCCGAGGCTTCGGAGCGCTCCGCGGATCGCGTGGTGATCCGAACAGGGTGACCCGTTCGGAACACGGATCACCACCGATCCGTTGCAGCACTAGTTTGCACGTAGGAAGAAACCGGAGTACCCGGAGGAACCCCACGCAGACCCAGAGAATACAATACATACATCTATTGTGAATGTATTTAGTGTTGTGTATAAACATAATGTGTATGTTTATACTGTGTATGGCCCCGAAGGCGCGCATGTCATGTAGCGTGGGTGGAGACCGGAGGAAACCCACGCAGACTGCACACACATACCCGTGTAGGTATGTTAGCATGTGGATAAACAAATCGCACAAGTTTCAGACTGCATACACATACCGCATAGGTATTATAGTATGCGTGATAAACATATGGAACATGTTTAAACTGTGCAGAGAGCCAAAGGCGCACATACCGTCAGAGCGAGGGAGGAAACCGCAACACCCGGAAGAAACCCATGCAGACAGCACACAGATACCGTGTAGGAATGGTAGCATGTGAATAAACACATTGCACATGGTTATGCTGTGCACTACCCTTGGAGCGTTGGAGGAAACCGGAGTACCCGGAGGAAACCCACGCAGACAGCATACACATACTGTAAGTATTTATAGCATGTGCAATTAAACTGTGCAGAGAGCCGAAGCGCACATACCGTGAGAGGACACCGGAGCACCCGGAGGACACCCACGCCGACCCAGAGAGTATAATACATACATATACTGTGAATGTATTTAGAGTCGTGTATAAACATATTGTGTATGTTTATATCGTGTATGGCACTGAAGACACAGCAATGGAACATGGGAGGAAACACACGCAGACAGAGATCAATAACACATACATACACTGTGAATGTATCCAGTGTAGAGTTATAAGATAAGTTTTAATTATGGCACAGAGACGCATAATCTTCCCTGTTATCATTACAACCTGCTTAAATGTGCTGCCGAAGCAGCATGCAATTAAAAGGTAACCTTTGACACCGCAGACCGTGGTCCTGTCAGAGCTGAGAGCGTTCCCCAGGAAATGGCGGGAAAACTCAGGTGCAGAGACCCTGTTGTTGCCTCAGAGACATCACACAGAAGGCTCACAGGGAGTATAGAAATAAATGAATAAAGTGCCCCCCCACCATGCTGCACCGACCAGGGGGGGGGGGGGGGAGGCACTGTGTACCACTATCATCCATGTTGCTCTCGACGCAGCGTGTGAAGAAACAGTGAGGAAGCTGTGTAATAGAAAAGCTTGAAAAGAACCAAAGGAGAAAGTGTCCGCCTAAATTACCACAGCCACAGCATCCACCTTGAGAGTGTCCCTCACAGCATCAATGAGTTCACTCACAAGCGCCCTGTCATTTACTGATGCAGAACTGGAGTCTTCCTCACAAGGAATGTCCTGTTCAAAAACATTAAAATATTCAGAGCTAGGCCCATATCTGAATCAAAGCACTCCCCATGTGTGAGATTGTGTGGGGAGAGGGCGCTTTATAGCTCCCTTGCTCGCACACCGCTACCATCCTGACAAGAAACTTTTTCCCAGGACTGCCGACAACTGGTCCATAGGGACCGCAGGTCCTGGAGCACTGCCAGTTGCCTCTGGCAGGAGTGGGGAAGCAGGTGAACCAGACTCCATATTTGTCACCCTCTGAGACCTTATACACTATAAAGTGAATAATACAGTCCACCCACTGGCTGTGCTGAGGCTGAGGAGGGGATACCCAGAGGACTCCCCAACCCTTGTAAGGACCGCTCAGCTCTGCTTCATGTCACCACGCTGCCAGCATGAGTGAAGTCTGAGGAGAGTGTGAGGAGATTTCCGCCGCAGCAGCGGCGAGAGGCCAAAACCGAAAGTGAAGGTGCCGCGGCTTCAAGAAAATGGCCGCCGGCCGCGTGTAAGCGGCGCTATTGATCTGCGGCAAGATAGCTTAACCAGTAAAAGCCGTGCCAGCTAGTGGCTTCTCCAAACACTCACACCTCACAGCCCCAGCACACAGACATGAGCGCCCCCCGCCAGGCCAGAGTGACCCCCACACAGCACAGCGCCAGTACAGGGTGCAGAGAGCAGCATAACCGGGGGGAGACAGGGAGAAAACCCCCCAGACAGAGAAACACAGCCAGCATGTACTCACCTGAAGCAGGAGAGACTACTTACCCGTCCCACTGGCTTGTTTCAGACAGACCTATCACAGAGTAGTACTGAGTAGCTGTTGGCCCGGTCCACCGCAAAAGATACAGCAGGTACTGTTCAATCTTGTGAGGACCGCGGGAGCATAAAAGCCACCTGGCCACCCCTGGAGTCATGGGGCAGGTCATAAACTGA